>CM061028.1:39520166-40033724 GCA_030763125.1 Hippophae gyantsensis
TAAAAATTGTAATTAAGAACTATATTATTTGAAATTATATTTGTGGACATAAATGTGGCATTAAGCACATTTTCGATACAAATTATTTACTTTTATTAAAATATATAAAAAAGAGTAAATACTAATTTATTAATCGAAAATTAACTAAAAACATGAAGAACATAGCAATTATAATTAATAAAATAGGTGAAAATAACTATATAAAATACAGTTATCACTTACCACTACCCATAGAGGATTCTTTTTCCTTCCAAGCCATCCTAGGATTGGTTTTCTTAGTATAAGCCAATGTACCCATAGTAAGACCTAATCAATTGCAGCCCCATCATCACAACCAGTTGTACTTTTAACTACACTAGGAGCCACAAAATCTGAACTACCCTCGTCACCCATGTTAGGACTAGCACCAATTAAGATCACTTTTAAGGAGACATAGCACCTGTAGAAAAAACAAGAAATAACTCTACACAAAAGAGTTCTCTAGTTTGTATTATTTTCTTCATATTTTCATTACAATTGTATAGCTATTTATAAGAAAATTTTACTCCTTCAATTACTCTTTAAATTAAGCATTCCTTGATTTACTCTTTGAATTAAGGATTCCTTGATTTACTCTTTGAATTAAGGATTCCTTGTTTTACTCCTTGAATTAAGGATTCCTTGTTTTACTCCTTGAATTAAGGTCCTTGTTTTATTTCTTGAATTAAGGTCCTTGTTTTATTCCTTGAATTAAGGACTAATATCCAATACTCCCCCTCAAGCTGGATCCAGAAGGTTTATGGATCCAAGCTTGGACAAAAGTCGTTAAAACTGATGAGAAGCCAAGGGCTTGGTGAAAATGTCAGCCAGTTGGTCGAAGCTTCTTGTATAATGTGTCTGAATCACCTGTGATTGAACTTGTTCACGAACGTAATGACAATCAACTTCAATGTGTTTGACCTCTCGTGAAACACTGGGTTTGATGTTATATGCATGGCTGCCTGATTGTCACAAATTAAGGACATAGGAAGAGTTGTAGGAATACCTAAATCACACAAAAGACCTTTAAGCCATATCAACTCACACGCAGTTGAAGCCATTACACGATACTCAGCTTCAAAGACTTGATCCGCAATGACAAATATTTCTTACTCTTCCATGTGACCAAGTTTCCACCGACAAATGTACAGTAGCCAGTGGTGGACTTGCGATCGATTGCATTCCCTACCCAATCAGCATCACAATACCCCATGATTTGTGTGTTGTCATTGTTCTTCATGATGATACCACGACCCACTGATCCTTTTAAGTAGCGTAAGATCCTTTTAACAAGGGTCAAATGCTCAAGTGTCGAGGAGTGCATGAATTGGCTCACAATACTTACAGAATATGTGATGTCAGGCCTGGTGATTGTTAGGTAGATCAACTTACCAACCAGTCGCTGGTAATAACTTATATCCATGAGTGGCGTGCCCTTCAAGCTAGGTTTGAGCTTGCTGTCAAGAGGGGTAATGGCTGGTTTAGCATCTCTCATGTTAGCTTCCTTGAGCAAATCTAGGACATATTTCCTTTGGTTAAGAAAGAGTCCCTTGTGCAAGGTTGCCATTTCTATACCAAGAAAGTACTTCAATATCCCAAGGTCTTTAATTGCAAACCTTTGTCTGAGGAACTGTTTGAGGTTGAAAATCTCGTCAACATTATCACCTGTAATTATCAGATCATCTACATAAATCAGCACAACCAATTTGCCCATAGCTCCTGTGCGAACAAATAGTGAGGAATCGTCATTGCTGCTTTTGAAACCAACACTAGTGAGAACTGAGCTTAGCTTGGCATACCAAGCTCGTGGGAACTATTTCAAACCATAAATGGATTTGTATAATTTTCACACTAGATCTAGTTCATTGCTTTGAGGATGCCCGGGTGGCAATTTCATATAGACTTCTTCTTTGAGATCACCATGCAAGAATGCATTCTTCACATCCATTTGGTACATGGACCACCCCTTGTTTACAGCCACGGACAGTAGTACTCTTACTGTGTTCATTTTTGCAACAGGTGCAAATGTTTCTTTGTAATCCACCTCGAATGTTTGAGTGAATCCCCGAGCCACCAATCTTGCTTTATACCTCTCAATTGATCCATCTGACTTGAATTTGAGGTTATAGATCCATTTACAACCCACGACTTTCTTGCCTTTTGGAAGTTTAGTGATGCTCCATGTGTTGTGTTGATCTAGGGCTTTAAGTTCTTCTTGCATGGCTTCCTTCCACACCTCTTGGTTGTTGGCCTCATGAAAGTTTTGAGGCTCACTGTAATTCGATATAGTGCTTAGGAATGAGGCATGGGTTGGTGTCACTCTCTTATATGACACATAATTTGAGATGGGATGTGTGGGTTTGTAGGTGACAAAGTCTTGAAGTCTTGTGGGAGGTTGCCTAACACGCATTGGATTACGTCGTGGAGCAGGAGGAGTTATCTCACACTCATTCATATCTTGTATCATATTGTGAGGATCATCTTGATTATCACCATCTTCATACAGTGTACCATTAAGACGAGACCCTTCATTGTTACTTTCAGTGAGAGATGCATCAATGTTGACATGGCTGAGATCTTGTTGTTGTGGAGCCTCAAGTTCGATTCTTGGTAATGGAAACATATCCAAGATGCCATCCCCTTGACTTGTGATTTCATGTGACTTGCTGAAAAAAGGGTTAGTTTCATAAAATCGAACATCTTTAGACACAATTAATCTCCTAAGTTGGGGATCATAACACTTATATCCCTTTTGTGTAGATGAATAACCAAGAAAAATACATTTAACAGCTCTAGGATCCAATTTATCTCGATGATGAGATTGAATATGTACAAAACAGATGCAGCCAAAGACTCTAAGATGTGAGAGGTTAATTTTCCTTCCTTTCATGACCTCTAGGGGAGACTTGAAATCCAAGACTCGGCTAGGTAATCTATTGATGATGTAAGCAGCTGCCATAACCCCTTGGGACCAAAATCTCTTTGGTACATTCATTTGTAGCATTAATGCTCTAGTTTTTTCAAGTAAGTCCCAGTTTTTGTGTTTAGCTACACCATTTTGTTGAGGTGTGCCAACACAACTTGTTTGATGCATAATGCCATGAATGCTCAAATATTGTTTCATGATATGGGACATGTATTCGGTGCCATTGTCAGACCTTAAGGTTTGAATTTTAGAGGAGAAGTGATTTTTAACAAGATTATGAAAGTCCTTAAATACTTCCATAACTTCATTCTTAGACTTTAAAAGATATAACCATGTGACTCGAGAGAAATCATCAACAAAAATCACAAAATACTTATAACCATCAAAAGATTCATTAGTTGGTCCCCATACATCTGAATGAACTAGTTCAAAACACTTACTAGCCCTAGACAAGGAAGAATTAAAAGGAAATCTAGTGGCCTTAGACAAGTGACAAGTTTCACATGCAATTGCATCATTTCCTAAGTTTGGAAATAAAGTTGACAAAATTGGTGGAGAAGGGTGAGCTAAACGTTGATGCCACAATTGATTATCTTGGATAGGGTTAAACTTGGCTTGAAAACCTCTGGGATTGCTCTTGGATATGTAATAGAGACCATCTAAGTAAAACCCTTCACCAATCATCTTTTTGGTGGCACAATCCTAAAAAATGACATTGTGAGGAGAAAAAATGGCTAAGCAATTCAAGGTATTTGTGATTTTTCCTACAGATAGAAGTTGGAAGGGAAAGGAAGATACATATAAAACCACCGACTCGATTTCATCTGACATTAATTTTATTTTTTCCTTTCCTAAAACCTTTACATTCTCACCATTTGCAATTGAAACTTGAGAAGGATTTGCTAATTTTTTCAAACTTATGAGGCTTTGACACATGGTTTGTCATATGATCTGTGGCACCTGAATCTACAACCCAAAAATCATGCAACATATTTATTTTAAGAGCAGTTTTAAAGGCTTTTATGATACCTTGCATGTCCTTTTGTGGTATGAGTTTTGTATCTTCCAAGAAACCCGCAAACTTGCCTAATAATGATGTCGAGTTTCCTTCTTCTATGCTATCCACACAGTCAATTCTAGCTCCTCATGTCTTGCTTTGAAGATACAACATAAAATCATTCATAAGTTCAGCTGGATTCGCTTTGAAGTTATTGAATGGATCAGACCCATTAGAGGTAGAGGCAAAAGCATGATTTTCACGGTGTGCTGTACGATTCACTTTCTGTAAACCCTTATCCTTTATAAAATCAGGTTTTAATTCTGGATGTAGAATCCAACATATGTCCTTAACATGACCCGTATGGTTGCAATGTTGACACTTCAAGTTTGGATGCTTCCCTTTGTACTTCCTCTCGTTGGTTAGATAGGCTCTTACCTCAGGTGTAGTAGCCATTGTACCCTTGTTCATGACTTTCCTCCTTACTTCTTCATGTTGAATTATCACACATACATTAGTGAAGGAAGGAAGTTCAGTATTCATGAGTATGTGGCATCGTATATCTTCATATGTTGAATCGAGACTGGACAGAAGTTGAAATATCTTATCTTCTTCCGCTCTCTTTCGTAGCAGAGCTACATCAGTTGTATGAGGACGATATAATTCCAACTCATTCCACATGCTTTTCATGCTTCCTAAGAGTTGTACAAAAGACTTACCATCTTGTTGCAGATTTGAGATGTCCTTCTTTAATTGAAAAACTCGTGCAACATTGTTTTGATTGCCATACATTTCCTTGATCGTCTCCCATAGTTGGTATGCAGATTCAGAGTAACTAAATATTTTAGCTAATTTACGTTCCATGGAATTTAGGAGCCATGACATAACCAACTGATCCTTACTAAGCCAGGATTCATAGGTTGGTGAGGAAACATCAGGTACTTCGATGCTTCCATTTATGAACCCCAACTTGGACCTTCCACCTAGAGCCAAAGACATTGCTCTTGACCAAGGCAAGTAATTAAACTCATTCAATAAGACTGAGCTTAATATTTGATTTGGGTTGACATCCACCTCATGCATATTCATGAAGGAAAGCACCGATGAACTTTCAGCCTCTGATCATAGTGACTTGTCTTCAGCCATTTCAAAGATTGAAGATGCTAAGATAATAATAAAGCAGAAGCAAGTTAATTTTCCTGCTCTGATACCATGTAGAAAAAACAAGAAATAACTCTACACATAAGAGTTCTCTAGTTTGTATTATTTTCTTCATATTTTCATTACAATTGTATAGCTATTTATAAGAAAATTTTACTCCTTCAATTACTCTTTAAATTAAGCATTCCTTGATTTACTCCTTGAATTAAGGATTCCTTGTTTTACTCCTTGAATTAAGGATTCCTTGTTTTACTCCTTGAATTAAGGTCCTTGTTTTATTCCTTGAATTAAGGTCCTTGTTTTATTCCTTGAATTAAGGTCCTTGTTTTATTCCTTGAATTAAGGTCATTGTTTTATTCCTTGAATTAAGCTCCTTGTTTTATTCCTTGAATTAAGGACTAATATCCAATAGAACCCTTACCATGCTTAGGAGTAGATAGGGTTAAATCAGAGTGTATCCAATCTCTAAACCTTGCATGGCTACCCCGAAATCCCACATTGAAACCACTTCCAGATAAACATGTCTTTGTGTTATAAGTAATCAAGCCACAATACAGAATCTAAGTAAATTCTCATACCTAAAGTCAATCCAAACAACTCTAGAACTAGCTCCACCAGAAGATAGGAGAATTTTAATTAACACCAAACACAAGCGGTTTTCTGAGATTAAATTCAACCTTGACTTTCACAGCTTTCACAAAAATATTTTCTTAAGAATACGGATCAAGCTCAAGCAAATTACCTATTCTTTCATTGATCCTTGTCACAAAAGATGCCTTCATCTAACATCCAATTTCTTCACTATTAGAAATTGGACATCCAATTTCTTCACTATTAGAAATTGGCTTAGTTAAATTGGCTTTGCTAATTACACTGTGAGAAAGTTTTAGCAAGAGAATATAAAGTTATAGTTGAATATAATGGAATATATTTATTTACTCTCTTGAAATACAATGAATTATAATACATATATATACAGAAAATAAGAATCTATTTTTAGGAAAAGTGTTTTTAGGGAAAAGTATATTAGTTATATATACAACTAATATACAACTGATAATGTTTAGGAAAAGTATATTAGTTGCATACAACTAATATACAACTAATGATGACTCATTAACACTCCCCCTCAAGTTAGCGCATAGATATTGATTATGCCCAACTTGCTTAGTGAGTTGTATAATGCTTTTTTGGAAACTCCTTTGGTAAGCATATTTGCAAGTTGCTCTTCAGTGGGAACAAAAGGAAAGCTAATAAGTTTGGCATCTAGCTTCTCTTTTATAAAGTGACGATCAACCTCTACATGCTTAGTCCGATCATGTTGTACTGGATTTTGTGATATATCAATGGTTGTTTGACTGTCGCAATACAATTGCATAGTATTTTTGAGTTCAAAACCCAAATCAAACAACAAAGTTCTTATTCAAAATAATTCACAAACCCCATGAGCCATACCTTTATACTCAGCCTCAACACTAGATCGCGCCACCACTTTCTCCTTCTTACTTTTCCATGTAACCAAATTACCTCCCACAAAGATAAAATAACTCAATGTTGACTTTCTATCTGTAATAATTCTTGCCCAATCTGCATCTATGAAGCCACAGACTTCAAGAAGATTGTTGTGTTTAGAGAACATTACTCTTCTTCTTGGAACCGATTTCAAATACCTTAAAATTCTCAAAACAGCATTCATGTGGTTCTCACTTGGATTATGCATGAACTGACTCACCACACTTACTGCATATGCAACATCTAGTCTAGTATGAGCCAAGTAAATCAAACGCCCAACCAATCTCTGATAGCGAGCTCGATCAGTTGGTATCTGATCTGGATACTCTGTTAAACAATGGTTTTGCTCAATAGGAGTGTCAATAGGTTTGCAATCCAACATATCTGTCTCTATTAACAGATCAATAATGTACTTCTTCTATCTAACACAGATATATTCCTTCTTTCCCCCTAGCTACCTCAATTCTTAAGAAGTACTTTAGTTCACCTAGGTCTTTTATCTCGAATTCAGAGGCTAGTTGTCTTTGTAATTTATCCATCTCAACAGTATCATCACCAGTGATTACCATATCATCAACATAAATGATTAGGGTTATTACCTTCCCTCATTGATGTTTGAGAAATAAAGTATGGTCTAAATTACTCTATCTATAACCAACCTTCTACATGAACTATGAAAACCTTCCAAACCAGGCTCGAGGGGATTGCTTGAGACCATATAAAGACTTCCTCAATTTGCATACAAAATTACTAGGAGAATCAGCTACATACCCAGGTGAAAGACTCATGTACACCTCCTCGGCTAATTCTCCATGAAGAAACGCATTCTTGACATCAAACTACTGAAGTGGCCAGTTTAGGTTAATGACAAGTGAGAGCAGAACCCGAATAGTATTCATTTTGGCAACATGAGCAAAAGTCTTATCGTAGTCTACACCATACGTCTGAGTGAACCCTTTTCCTATAAGATGGGCTTTATACCGATTTATAGATCCATCACCATTATGTTTTATAGTAAACACCCATCGATAACCAACTACCTTTTTTTCCTTGTGGTGGAGGCACAAGTTGCCAAGTATCGTTCTTCTGTAATGTCTCTATCTCTTGAGCCATTGCCTTACTCCATATTGGATCTCCCAATGCATCCTACACTTTGTTAGGTACTGATACAACAGATATTTGATTCATAAATGATTTATATGACTTAGATAATATTTTAGTGGACATGTAGTTAGCTACTGGGTATTTTGATTTTGCATGAATATTTGGTTCATACCTTTTGGCTGGTTGACCTCGAGTAGACCTATTTGGTAACACATACTGTCTCACATTAGACTCAATGCTATTAGTATCAGTGGGTGTACATACCTCAGATGAGTGACCTTCAGCACCAGGGAGTTGTTGATCAAGGGTAGGAGTGATGCCTGAGGGAACATTTGTTGTAAGTGAATCTGGTGCTTGGATACTTGGAGCATCTGCTTCTTCGATGATTGGATTCAATGGATTAGGAATCTCATCTGGTCCCATCGAAACATCAGTTAGTGATTCTTCTAATTCCTTCCTCTTACCATGATACAGTTCTTCGAAATATGTATTCTTCCCCTGACGAGCAGTATCAGGTGAGTAAAAATAACTCATGTCCTCAAAGAAGGTAACATCCATAGTGACATAATACTTTTTTGGTCGGTGGATGGAAACACTTGTACCCTTTCTGGTAACCTCCATAACCAATAAGCACACATTTAATTGCCCAGGCATCTAATTTAGACCTTTGATTTTTAGGAACATGCACAAAAGAAACACAACCAAATACACAGGCAGGAAGATTATGGAAGGATGACAAGGAGACGTAAGATGCGAGAATCTGAAATGAGATTTGTCCGTTAAGGACACTATACAGGAGACGATTGATGAGATGGGTGGAAGCTTGTACAACATCACCCCAAAGATATTTTGGCATATGAGCACTAAATAGTAGTGCACGAGCCATATCAAGTAAATGACGATTTTTTCTTTCAGACACTCCATTTTGTTTCGATGTTTGTGGGCAAGTAGTTTGGTGAATAATCCTATGTGTTTTGAAAATATCTTGAAAAACATGATTAACATATTCTCCCCCATTGTCAGAACGGATGATCCGAATGATGCCATTGTATTGTGTTTGAACGAGGGTATGAAAAGTTTGAAAAACTAAAAAAACTTCATCTTTTGTTCTAAGAAGAGAAATCCACTGCAACCTTATGCAGTCATCGATAAACGAAACAAAAAATCTTATACCAGATATAGTGGGCTCTTTAGATGGTCCCCAAACATCAGAATGAATTAATTCAAAAGGAATAGTACTTTTATTAGAAATACTAGGAGAATAAGTAATACGATGGCGCTTGGCCAAAACATAAGTCTCACAATGTAAAACAGACTCACGAACACCAATAAATAAAGTGGGCATGGATTTTTTCATAAGACTAAAGGATGGATGGCCTAAGCGGCGATGCCACAACCAAATTTCACTTAGCTTATCAAAATTAGAAGTCAATGCAGTGCGTGCCTATGCTCCTGGTTTCTCCCCTGCATAGTTCTGATCCAAACAGAACAATCTACCCCTCAGATACCCTCGACCAATTATTTCCCTAGTAAGAAGATCCTAAAAAATCACATACATAGGATAAAAGGTTACATAACATTTAGACTCAATATTCAACTGTGAGATAGTTATTAAGAGATGAGATAAGTCAGGTACATATAAAACATTATGGAGCTGTAACCCCTTTCCTAAGACAAGATAGGCCTTACCGTTAACATTCGTAACATAAGATACTGGTGGGGAAGATAACTCATTATAATAAGATCTATCATAAGTCATATGATCAGATGCACCAGAATCAATAATTCAAGTATTAGACCCAACAGAGTGAGAAACGTGTAAGGTCATACCAATCTTACCACACCAGCTATTGAAGTTGCAGGAATACCTCCACATTCCATAGGATGATCCTATCCAGTTACTCCATAGTAGTCTAGTTCTTGGACAATTTACACTGCAAACAGTTATTCTATATGGTATTATTGAGACATCAAAACTAATTAGGTAGATAGTTTTATGATTATTGATTAGAGTTAAATTAAAAAAAATAGTTAGATTTATGATATGTAAGTGGTATTAAATAATGTAACAATACTCTAAAATTTTGAGAATAATACTTAAAAGAATTACTAAAATAATTAAAACAAAAAAATATGATTTATCGATGACAAAATATACTCTTCTCTAATTTTAAATAATATGTTCAAATCATAAATTTTATTTAAAAAAATGTCGGTTATTGAAAAAAATGAAAAATAAAGTGGAAGCTCAGGGTTTTGAGGTTCGGTATTAGTTAGGATTTGAATGACTTGAGAATGAAGACAACTCATAAAATATGGCTTCAAATTTTCAGACTTAAATAGCATATATAACAGTCAATATTGAGAAGAAGAAATTACAAAAAAATCTTGCTCTAAATAAAAAAAAAAACTAATAAAGTCCCATTAATTTATTTCTTTTCATCCTCGCCTTTCTTTTACTACTTTTCTTTCTCTTCTTTATTTTCATTAATTACTCTTATTTTTCAGTTTCTTTAATTAAAAAAATATCACTTATTCTTCTTTTTGTTACTATTGTTCTCCTTGAGTTATTGCCATTAGATTGACACTTCATTATCTTGACCGGGTGATACATAATTTAGTTAGTATTCTTTTATAATAAATAAATTTTATGTTTTAACATATTATATAAATAATTTTAGTAGCATTTTGTTATATTTGTACTATATATTTATAATTTTAATATAACATATTAAATAATAATATATACGCAACCATTTTTATATATATCATAACAAAAATATATGACTTTTTAATCTTGTAATTAATTACAATTTAATGGTATTATTATTTAATAAAAATATCATTAATAAAAAATAATTATAATATTAAATTTAAATTATAACAATATCATCGTCCTATCATATTTTACAATAAAAAAGTTATTTGTAACATGATATATCAATTTACTTAAAATTAATTCTATGATTTCATCTACTATATAATGTACATTAATTTATAATTGGAATGTATATATATCTGTAACATTCGTATATGTTAATTATAATTGAAATGTTATTTTAATATCAGTTTAAATATATACAATATGTACATATTATCGTGAGACTTTACTAGACACGTAATTTGCTACATGGACCTTTTTTTTATTTGTTTACTGAAGGACTTTATTCATATTTGGATAAAACATAAAATCATATATACTCTCATTTTTTAATTTTTTACTTATTTTTTTATTCATAAAATCTATTCTCATTTTTTAACTTTTTACTTATTTTTTATTCATGATTTGAAGAATAACCCTTTATATTATATTATTTGGATCATTTAATCATATATAGTTTAGGAATAATATTTTTTTATCTAGTTGCATTAAAAAAATGGTGGATAGATGACAAAAAACAATTTTGTTTAACATTTTTTAATAAATTTATCACATGATTTGTTAATTTAGAGCTATCATTTTAATCATTATTGACATTTAATAATAATTTTAATAATTTAATATATTTAGTTTTAATCTCCGTTTTATCCTTAATTAAATAATAATATTTTTATTTTAACATATTTTTTCATGGTTTATTTATTGTTAAATTTAAAAGTTATAAAACTTATCTTTTTATTTTTAATATATTTATTATATGTCAATTAAAATTTATTAAGAATATTTTTGATAATTTTTAAAATTAACAATAAATATGTTATGGAAACAACAAAATGAAGTTTTGCAATTATATCAATTCTTTTTTACTTACTATTTTCTTATATTTTAGGATGATAAATTTATTTTCAAATTAATAAGTAACAAAAAAAAATTTGAATAGAAGTAACAATTTTTATCTTATACGGAATTAATTGATTTAATGTTTGTTGAAGAGTCTTAGGTATGATTTCAGTAGTTGAAATCAATCTTAACATGATGTCACGTCTCGTTCAAATGTTCCTAAAAATCCAAATAAATGGTAGTTGTCTAAAGGATCTAGACTATTCTACATGTGAAGTTCTAGAGTGGCTTAGAGATGTCTAGAAAGAACTAGAGTTGGACGGACTCAACTTAAACTTTGAAGACCCTAGAATGTTCTAGAGCATGCCGGATGGTTCATGAAGGATGTAGAAGCCGTTGGAAGCTTACAGAACATCTCGGAACTTGCATAAAGGAACTAGACAAACCTAGAAGACTCTAGAGTTGGCAAGAAGGTCCTAGAACCTTGTGGCATATTATAGATAAAACTAGAACACTCTTGTATATTCTAGACCTAGAAAAATCTCGAATGTGGTGGCATAGCCTTAAGCTTAGAGCCACACTATAAATAGACCCATTGGTCTTCATTTGTATTTAACTTGGGAAAACTTGGGAATTCTTAGCATCTTGTAAGATAAACTCTCTCTAGAGCAATACAAAGCATTCTTTACAAACTCTCTTTCTAATCTCTTTGGAGAATTTGTTCGGGTGAAAGGTAGGCTTAGTGCAAAGGATCGTGCTAAGTGCCGCACGATCGCTATTTGAAATTTAAGGTCGTGATAGTTGGTATCAGAGATTTCAGTTGAAGCATTTCTATCCTTGGCATAATGAAGAACACTGCTCCATCTACACCTAGCGTTGATGTTCCACCTATGGAACGTGGGCGTGAGGAAACCCGGAAACCATCAAAGGAATCTCGAGCCAAGTCGAAAGACATGCTTTCTAGCTTAGAAGCACGAGTAGGGAGTGTGCAGGACAGCTTAGGAGAGATGTTCGATCGGGTGGACAACTTAGAGGAACGTTGCAATGGCTTGGAGGCCAAGGATGTAGAGATCCATGCAGCGGTCAAGATGTCCCTCAATGAGCTAGATTGTGGGTTAAGGCAAGAGATTGATGGGTTGAAGGCAGAACTTGCCAAGGTACGAGATCTTGTCCAAAGAGAACTTGCTAATGTGTTTCATAGAGTTGAGGATATGGGTGGTGATCTAGCTCTATGTAAGCGGGCTATGGCCGTGGGAACTAGCACAACCACTGTCATTGAGGCTAAGAGGGTGGATGTTCCTAAGCCTAAGACCTTCAATGGTGTTAGGAATGCTAGGGAAGTGGAGAACTTCCTATGGGGGCTGGAACAATATTTCGAGGCTACTGGCATAACGGACCATGCCAGCAAGATCCGAATTGGTGCCATGTATTTGTCCGACACTGCTATGTTGTGGTGGAGACGGAGGCATGGTGATGTGTAACGAGGGGTTTGCACGATCGACACCTTTGAAGATTTCAAAAGGGAGTTCAAAATGTAGTTCTTCCCCGTAAATGCTGAGGAGGAGGCAAGGGGCCGATTACGACAGCTAAAACAAGTAGGTAGCATAAGGGATTATGTGAAGGAGTTCACAACCTTGCTGCTAGAAGTCCCTGATACTTTAGACAAGGATGCTTTATTCTTGTTCATGGATGGTCTCCAATCATGGGCTAACCTCGAGCTCAAGAGTCGTGGTGTCCAAGATTTATCGTTGGCCATTGCGATTGCGGAAAGCTTTATTGATTACTCCACCAACAAAGAGAGCTCAAAAGCCACAGATAAAAATTTTGGTGGAGGAAAGAGTAGTGGAGGCCATGCTAAAAGCCAGAGACCCAAAAATCATAAAGATGGCTCCTCATTCAAACCACGAGACAAGGGGAAGGAAAAATAGGATCGTGGTGCCTCGAAACCCCGTGTGACGTGCTTCATTTGCGACGGACTGCATTGGGCACGTGAATGTCCGAAAAGGAAGGCCTTGAGTGCCTTAATTGCCTCCACACATAACCAAGATGGAGGTGAGTCGGACGAAGATGCAAAGATGGGTTCTTTGCGCCTACTTGGTGCATTGTAGAGCGCCCCAAAGACCCCTAAAGGCTTGATGTATGTAGATGCAGCCATCAACGGGAAGGTCGCCAAGGCTTTGGTCGACACAGGTGCATCTCACAACTTTGTTTCAGTGGAGGAAGCAAAGCGACTCGGCCTTAAGGTAGTCCATGGAGGGGCATCTCTAAAAGCAGTTAACTCGGCAGCACTACCATTGTATGGAGTTTCTCGTGGAGTTAAGGTCAGTCTTGGTGCTTGGACTGGCCAAGTGGACTTACTGGTAGCGCCTATGGATGACTTCTCTGTTGTCTTCGACATGGAGTTCTTGGACCAGGTTAGAGCTTTCTTGGTGCCATGCTCAAACTCTATGTGCATCATGGACGGTTCGAAGGCGTGTGTGGTATCGACGGAGAGGACCACCAGACCTACTATCCAAGCTCTCTCAGCACTTCAATTCAAAAAGGGATTGAAGAGGGATGAAGAGAGTTATTTGACCATCTTGAAGGAATATGACGATGAGGAGGCATCACCAAAGCCAAGCTTGCCAACGGAAGTGCAAGTTGTCTTAGATAAGTTCCAGGATGTGATGCATGAGGCATTGCCAAAGTGGTTACCTCCAAAGAGGGAGGTAGACCATGAAATAGAGTTGGAACCTGGCACCAGGCCACCAGTAATGAGCCCCTATCGAATGGAAAACTCAGAGTTGGCAGAATTGTGGAAGTAACTCGATGAATTGCTGGATGCTGGCTTCATAAAGCCCTCTAAAGCCCCATTTGGTGCCCCGGTGCTCTTTCAAAAGAAGAAGGATGGCTCGTTACGGATGTGCATCGACTATCGGGCTCTAAATAAGATCACTGTCAAGAATAAGTATCATATCCCACTTATTGTTGATTTGTTCGATCAGTTAGGGAATGCCAAATACTTTACAAAATTGGACTTACGGTCGGGATATTACCAAGTACGCATAGCCAAAAGAGATGAGCCCAAGACCACATGTGTGACCAGGTACGGTACCTATGAGTTCCTTGTCATGCCATTTGGTCTCACAAATGCACCAGCCACCTTCTGCACTCTTATGAACAAGATTTTCCATCCCTACCTCGATCGGTTCCTGGTAGTATATCTCGATGACATTGTGATATAAAGCCGGACTTTGGAAGAACATTTAGAGCATTTGAGGAAGGTGTTCGAGGTCCTGAGGGAAAATGAGCTATATGTCAAGAAGGAGAAATGTTCATTTGCCTAAGATGAGGTGATGTTCTTAGGGCATAGGATAAAGGATGGAAAACTGATGATGGATGGAGCCAAGGTGAAAGCCATCCAAGAATGGGAACCTCCTGCCAAGGTTCTCGAGTTGAGATATTTTCTTGGACTTGTAAACTACTATAGAAGGTTTATCAAGTCTTACTCAGCGAGAGCAGCCCCACTGACAAGTGAATTCCAAGCCTCATTCGAAGAGTTAAAGAAGGTCGTTAGTGAAGAACCGATGCTTTGCCTACTAGACCCTTCCAAGATGTACGAGCTGCACACGGATGCTTCAGACTTTGCCATTGGTGGAGTATTGATGCAGGAAGGGCGTCCGATAGCCTATGAGAGCTGCAAGCTTAATGACACCAAACGCCGCTACACTGTGCAAGAAAAGGAAATGATAGCTATCATTCATTGCCTAAGGGTGTGGCGACACTACTTGTTGGGTTCTCATTTTGCTATCATGACAGACAATGTTGCAACAAGCTACTTTCAGACTCAAAAGAAGTTAAGTCCCAAGCTAGCTCGTTGGCAAGACTTCTTGGCAGAGTTTGACTATAGGCTGGAATACAAGCCCGGTAAGGCCAATGTGGTGGCTGACGCGTTGAGTCGAAAAGTGGAGTTAGCAGCCTTGAGTAGGCTAGGTAGTCCTTTGCTGGAAAGGATCAAAGAAGAGTTGGAGCATGATGCCCTTGCTCAAAACCTCCTTGCCCTCATCAAGGAAGGAAAGACGAGGCGATTTTGTACCGAAGTGGGGGAACTTAAGGAAGGAGCTTATCAAGGAGTGCCATGATTCGCTATGGGCTGGTCACCCAGGAATGAGGCGCACCCTTGCTTTGATCAAGTCGATCTACTATTGGCCTCAACTACAGGATGATGTTGAAGCTTATGTGAGGACTTGTCTTGTGTGCCAACAAGACAAGATAGAGCAGCATGCACCCGGAGGTCTACTAGAGCCGCTGCCTATTCCAGAGAGACCATAGGAGAGCGTCTCAATGGATTTCATCACTTGTCTGCCAAAATCAGAAGGCTTTGGCAACATCATTGTGGTTATCGGTCGCTTCAGTAAATATGCAACATTCATACCTGCCTCAACAAATTGCACGACAGATGAGACGGCACGGTTGTTCCTCAAGAATGTTGTGAAGCATTGAGGGATTCCATCCAATATCGTGAGTGACCGAGACCCACGATTTACTGGCAAGTTTTTGACGGAACTATTCAAGTTGTTAGGATCAGACTTGAATTTCTCCACAAGCTTCCATCACCAAAGCAATGGACAAACGGAACGTGCCAACGCATTGCTGGAGTTGTATCTTAGGCACTTTGTTAGTGCTAATCAACATGATTGGGCGAAACTGTTGGATGTAGCCCAATTTTCATATAATCTACAGAGGATCGAGTCCACCGCAAAGAGTCCCTTTGAGATCGTCATAGGGCAGCAACCCATGACTCCTTATGCCTTGGCACGAGTTACGAAGGAAAGAGTCCTACTGCCTTCAAATTTGCCAAGGCATAGCACGAACAATCTGAGTTGGCCCGAGCCTATTTGAACAAGGCGTCTAAGAAGATGAAGAAATGGGCTGATAAGAAAAGGGGGATGGTGGAATTTCAGGAAGGAGATTTGGTCCTGGTTAAACTATTGCCCCAACAATTCAAATCTCTACGGAAGGTTCATAAGGGGTTAGTATAGAAGTATGAAGGGCCATTTCCAGTCCTTAAACAAGTCGGCAAGGTGTCATACAAACCGCAACTCCTTCCAAAGCTTAAAATCTATCCGGTCTTTCATGTAAGTATGCTGAAACCTTTTCATGGAGACAAGGAAGACATAAGTCGGGGAGAATCCAAAAGGGCACCTACTATAGTGGTAACCTCCTTTGACAGGAAAGTGGACTCAATTTTGGCAGACCGCTTAATTCGACGTAGGGGCGTACCAAGTTATCGAGAATACTTGGTCAAATGGAAGAACGCCCCAGATGTAGAGACAAGCTGGGAACCTGAGGATTCTTTGTGGCAATTCAAAGATGACATAGAGAGGTTCAAGCTTGAAGGCGCGACGAGGGCATCGCAAACTTGAGTGGGGGAGGGTGTCACGTCCCGCTCAAATGTCCCTAAAAATTCAAATAAATGGTAGTTACCTAAAGGATCTAGACTATTCTACATGGGAAGTTCTAGAGTGGCCTAGAAATGTCTAGAAAGGGCTAGAGTTGGATGGACTTCAACCCAAGCTTTGAAGACCCTAGAATGTTCTAGAGCATGCCGGATGGCTCATAAAGGATGTAGAAACCGCTGAAAGCTTACAAAACATCTCGAAACTTGCATGAAGGAACTAGACAAACCTAAAAGACTCTAGAGTTGGCAAGAAGGTCCTAGAACCTTGTGACATATTGTAGATAAAACTAGAACACTCTTGTATATTTTAAACCTAGAAAAATCTAAAATGTGGTGGCATAGCCTTAAGCTTAGAGTCACACTATAAATAAATCCATTAGTCTTCATTTGTATTCAACTTAGAAAAACTTGAAAATTTTTAACATCTTGTAAGATAAACTTTCTCTAGAACAATACAAAGTATTCTTTACAAACTCTCTTTCTAATCTCTTTGGAGAATTTGTTCGGGTGAAAGGCAAGCTTAGTGCAACGGATCATGCTAACCGCACTATCACTATTTGAAATTTAAGGTAATGAAAATTAGCTCTTTTTTCTTGTAAGGTTATAACTAGCATGTTTCACAGTTGTATAGGTTTGACTGACCTATTGTTGTAACGATTACAAAAACGCACAACCAAAGAAAGTGCCAAAAAATTATAATTTCAAACTTGAATTGAAAATTTTAATAAACCACCATCTGAATCCCATCCGAACCAACAGTAACAAAACTAAATTTTTTTAACGTACATATTACCTAATAACATAGATTTTATCTAAAATTTGAATATTTATTTTGTGCCAAATATACTAAAAAATGGCCTTATTTTATGCCAAATATAAATATATTAAATAATGAAAAAAAATTATAAAAGATTAAAAAAAATGGAATTCAACTACATATATAAGAGGCTTTATAATAACAAGGTACAATTAAACACCCTGGAAATTCAAGAACACGTGGAATGTATTTCCAGTACACAACAGATGGAGATAGTATAAAAGGTGCTCCATAAAGCACTAACAATCGAAAGAGACAAGTTCCTGTGGATTAATGTAAGAAAAAATTTCATTTTCTAAGTACACTTTTGGGTTTCACTTCTTAGGACATAACTATAAAACAAGCATTTGGGAATTTGGTATGATGTTTTTGCAAGTATGGAAAGGTAAAGCAATCACTGGCTTGACTGAAGATGATCAACAGTAACAAGCTGAATTACTGGCTTCCTGCCTTTCTTCCTCTGACCAGGTCGCACCATCACATTTGAATTAGCCTACAAAGATTTTCTGACAACAATCAACAAGAAATCGAGCTTAACTAACAACAAAACCAACATCAATGTTCCCTTTGACACGTTTTAGAAAATAAACCCTGAAAGAACAAAACCAAACAAAAACTATTCAGCACCAATTCAAATGGGGTGGATTCTGAGAATTTGTATAGTTATGTAAACAATGAATAGACAGCAAAGAACAAGGAAATTATACCAATATGTTGCCAATATTTGATAAAGGTTTCTTGCTATGTCCAGCATCTTCATTCTTATCAGTAGGTTCTTCAGCCAGTGCATTTATGCTGCTGTTGAGTGTCACACTAATCTCAGAAGTATTTGATTTGCCTTCACTTATCTGTGGTTGTGTGGAGCTATTCAAGTCTGATTGTGGAGAATCATTCAACTGAACTTCTCTATTGGCACATTTAGAGGGTAGACAGCCACATGATGGTCCACAGCTACCACCCATATGGCGACATCTGCATTTTGTTGTTTTGCACAAAGACTTCTTACTACATGAGCAGCATACTCCCGATACAGTTTTGTTCGATGTAACATGGTTTTTCTGAGAGTTATCTGATTCTGATCTATCTGTGCTCTCCACAAGCTGATTACTACTTGTGATAAAAGAATCTTGATTTGAAATATCCTGATGTCCAAAAACATAAAAGGGAAAAAAAAGGAGAATTGCATGTTATGTAATTTACTTTACAGGTAAGGATCCGAAGATATAAGACAGTGCAAGTTCAATACTCAAGTCAATGTATGTTCACGGTTCTCCTATGCATAATATTTAAATAATGGAGCAATGCACGAACCTGTGATTTATTCTCATGATCAGGTTCGGATTTCTGTGTCCTTAATTGTCTGACCAGGCAACTTAGGCTAGCCACTTGCTCCTTTAACTCTTTTATGTCAGAATCGTTTTCCAAGTAATCAACTTCTTTCTCACATGATTCACACCTTAGAAAAAAGTGACCAAGGACATTAGACAAAAAAAGGTAGACCATAAAATAGCCGAGGAAGAAACACAGTAACCAGAATACTCACCCAGAATTTTCTTGCTTCAGCACCTCTACTTCTTCCTTAAGCTTGGCAATTTCCTCGGCCATTCTAAACATTTCAAAGCAGGAACATACATTACTTAATGGTCATGTAATATCAGCATGCAATGCATTCTACACTGGCAATTAGTTTGATTTTTGAAAAAACATTGAAAAGAACCTAAAAATCCACATTTCAGATAGGCAAGAACATATATTACTTAATGGTCATGCAATATCAGCATGCAATGCATTCTACACTGGCAATTAGTTTGATTTTTGAAAAAACATTGAAAAGAAACTAGAAATCCACATTTCAGATATGCAAGTTGTGTATTTAGAGTTTACGGGGAAAGAAGTATGCTTAAATTAATTTTACTAGTAGATAAATTAAAATTGTTAACATCCTCCAAATTTTGTTTAAATTTTTACTGATCTAAATGGTTCCTACTTCGACCAGAAACAGAGTGTAGGACAAAACATTGCATTCAAATGTAAAATTTACCCTAAGAGTGTACAAGACTCAGAGTCCAGCGACACGACATGGACATAAGTGTGGGTGTAAGTGCTATGTAAAACTCACTTAAATACCACTATTAAGAAAGCTCAAAGTGGCTGAGGCGGTCACTAAGGTCTCACTAAAATCAGTCCCCTAATAAATACTCAATTTAATCTATAATCCGATCTAATCCGCACGAACTATGAATTTTATAATCCATAACCAATCTGTACATTGTAGTCAACCTATTTAATCAGATCCATTATATATGCAGATTAGCTCAGATCAATCCATAAAAACCAATTAAATAATATTTTTCATGACCATAATTTTTTAAAACGAAAAATTATAAATCCGCACATTTGTTTTATCAATATATTCATGTTTGTCTGGATTTGAGAATGCATTATGCAGTAAATAAAAATGAACGGACAAAGAAAGAATATGAAAAGATGGTGGCTATAGGATTGAATAATGGGTACTTGAAGTCGAATCAAAGTGAACGTTACGAGAGAAGCCAAAGAAACAGAGTGTAGGACAAAACTTTGCATTCAAATGTAAAATTTACCCTAAGAGTGTACAAGACTCAGAGTCCAACGACACGACATGGACAAGTGTGGGTGTAAGTGTTATGTAAAACTCACTTAAATACCACTATTAAGAAAGCTCAAAGTGGCTGAGGCGGTCACTAAGGTCTCACTAAAATCAGTCCCCTAATAAATACTCAATTTAATCTATAATTCAATCTAATCCGCACGAACTATGAATTTTATAATCCATAACCAATCTGTACATTGTAGTCATCCTATTCAATCCGATCCATTATATATGCAGATTAGCTCAAATCATTCCATAAAAACCATTAAATAATATTTTTCATGACCATAATTTTTTAAAACGAAAAATTATAAATCCACACATTTGTTTTATCAATATATTCATGTTTGTCTGGATTTGAAAATGTATTATGCAGTAAATAAAAATGAACGGACAAAGAAAGAATATGAAAAGATGGTGGCTATAGGATTGAATAATGGGTACTTGAAGTCGAATCAAAGTGAACGTTACGAGAGAAGCCAAAGACTCATCTAATGTAAATTTTGTTGCAGTTACTGTGTAATAATTAATAATAAAATTACTTAATAGTATCATAAAATTTATACAAAAAAAAAAAATTTTAATATATGCGGATTGGATCGAATTTATTCAGATTTAGAAATATACATAATCTAATCCATATGTTGAGGATTTTGAAATTCTTCATCCAATCCAATATTGGATTGAAACCGTCCATAATCTTTCATATTCAAACAGATTTTGTGGATTAATCGAATCAACAGATTTTTTGTACACTCTTAATTGAGTAATAAATTAACTACAGTAACCAAACGATAAATAAAAACAAAATAACATAATGGGAACACAATTTACGTGGTTCAACATAAGGCCTAACCTACGAGTGAAGACATGATAATAAACACTATTGCAAATAGTGTTTACAAAGTAAGTACAAAACTTTTAAATGCCCTAAGATCCCAATACACTCAATTTAGAAATTTCTCATTAACAAGCATGAGCAACAACCAAATGTGTTACAGCTCTATCTCAATTACAGTTCTAAAACTCAAGCTAATGGGATGATTCAAAACAAACGCCAAAAGCTCCTTTATATAGGGAAGCAAATGTATTTGATCCTCAATGTGAAGCATGCAAGTAGAATCCAACATGAATAGTCTAATGTTGTGGGTTGCCAACATTTTATTCAACCATAAATGCTATAATCATCCAGATCATGCAATGATATTGGGATTCATAATGTTTACTTCATGTTGACATCTTTATGGCACAATTAGAGCCACACGTATTCAACAATCTCCATTCCATCTTGGATCAAATTGAGAATTGTGTTTACAAAGTAAATACCAAACTCTCAAATGTCCCATGATCTCAATACACTCAATTTAGATATTTATCTGTAACAAACACGAGTAACAACCAAATGTGTTATCTCCAACACTTTGAAGCTACCAAAATGGCTTCCTAATTTGCTCTATCTCAATTACAGCTCTAAAACTCAAGCTAGAATGATCCGAAAGAAATGTCAAAGGTTCCTTTATACAGGGAAGCAAATGTGTGATCCTTAGTGAGTTAGTGTGAAGCAAGTAAGTCATTTTGTAGAATCCAACATAAATAGTCTAATGTTGAGTTGCCAATATTTTTTTTGAACATGAAGGCTTACAACTATCCAGATCATGCATTGATATTGGACTTCATAATGTTTGCTTCGTGTCAACACCTTTATGGAAAAATTAGAGTTACATGTATTCAACAATCTCCATCTCCACCTTCCATCAAATTGAGCCAATAACTTCATGTGATCATTCTCCCAATATTTATCATACTTTAGTTATCTTGAAAGATGTGGATCAAGCTCAAAATGTTTGCACTAGACCGATGTGACTATCTTGATCAACATATTTACTTGATGTTAATGGCTCTATTTGATCCAAGGTAAAAATTGTTGAAAACGTATGACTTGAGCCAAAAAGGTGTTGACATAAATAAAGCATTATGAAGTCCAATATCATTGTATGCTTTGAGCGGTTGCAACTTTTATGGTTGAAAATTTGGTAACCTACATTCTCCCAATATAATAACTTCATGTGATCATTCTCCCAATATTTATCATACTGTAGTGGATGCTCCAACTTAAAAGATGTGGATCAAGCTCAAAATGTTTGCATTAGACCGATGTCACTATCTTGGTCAACATATCTACTGGTTTGAACACTTACGACCGTAATAATCACTTGAAGTTAATGACTCAATTTGATCTAAGATAAAGATTGTTGAATATATTGAGCAAGAGCAAAAAAGGTGCTGACATACATAAAGCATTATCATTGCATGCTTTAGATGGTTGCAGCCTTTATAGTTAAAAATTTGATAGCCCACAAAGTTAAACTATTCATGTTATTCTCCAAAATGACTTATTTGCTTCAAACCCAACTTTCTTTTCCACTTGGAACCCATAGAGTTGAAACCATGTAAAAATGTGATTTTAACATCAAATTAAACTAGTTTCAAATCATATTGCAACCAAAGCCAACAAAATTCGAATAATAGCATACTTCACAACTAGAGAAAATATCTTTTTGTAGTCAATATCCTCTTTCTAAGCATAACCCTTTGTTAACTAAGAAATAATTTGACTCATTATCTCCTTGTTCAATGTGCATTAGAAATTACCTTGCCCTTATTTTACTTTTAGAACTTACGATAATTATTTTTCAATGCTGCTCTAGATAAAAGGTAATTCATCTTTGATAAATCTGGCTTTTGAAAGTGATTGCCACTCTTTCTAGTTTTACAATTCAAAGAGCGATTTCTTACTATCAATACTTCTATTGTTGCATCTCCATAAACAGTTTTATCATTTTTCCTATTTAATAGCTATGCTCCGATACAAATTTTCTTAAAAGAAACTTTCACTTTCTCATACAGTGATGCTAAGTTGTTAATAGTCATCAAGAAATGAATTCAACACTAAAGTATTATATTCATCGCCAAATTGCTCATTTATATTTGAATTAAACAAATCAGTTAGCAACTTATTGAATTATCTAAGATGATCTCACTCAATAACATACCAAGTGTGTACATGAACTTCTTCAATAAAAGACAATTAAGGAATCTTTTTGAGATAAACTTATCCACTAATGTCATCCACAACCTCATTGCCGATGTCTCCTTCATAACAAAATATTTTTGATCTTTGGCAAAGCATGACCAAACAATACCGCATGCATGACAATTGAGTTTACCCTAACTCTTGTCATACATCCAGTACCTCACATTGCCACATACAAAAATTATTAGTACTATTAATTTTTCCATCCAAACTTTGCATTTGTAACTAACTAGTGCCGATGAAGATGGTGCCAAAGTTGGCTCCCTAATATTTGAAGATTTTAATGGACTTTCTTTTACTCACAAAAAAAATCCCTAACACACAATATGCCAACTATAGGTTGAATCGACTCTAATATCACTTGTAATAAAGCATCCACTCCAATGCCACTGTTAAAAAAGCTCCCAATAAAGACTAGAGGGAATATAACAATCTCCCAATAAATACTCAATTGAGTAATAAAATAACTATAGTAGTCAAACAATAGAGAAAACAAAATAACAAAGGGAACACAACAATCTCACTTAAAATTTAATCTGATAAAAAATTCTTAGATAGTAAATACTCAATTGAGTAACAAACAGTAGAGAAAAACAAAATAACAAAAGAGACAATTTTATGTGGTTTAACGTAAATCCTAACCTACAGGTAAAGATAGATGAATAATTCATTATTGCAAATTGAGGAAAACTCTCAAATATCCCAAGCTCCAATACATCCAATTTAAAGATTTCTCTTTAACAAGCATGAGCATCAACCAAAGGCATTATCTCCAACACTTTGAAGCTATCAAAAATGAGCTTCCTAATTTGCTCTCTTTTAATTGCAATTCAAAACAAATGCCAAAAGAATCAACATGAATAATCCAACTTTGTGGGCTGCCAATATTTTATTCAACCATAAAGCTACAACCATCCAAAGTAGGTGTACCCAACACCCGAACATGTATCCAAAAATTTAAAACACTAAGTGTCTTAAAAGAATCAATGTAACTTAGATTTATACTAGTGCGGAGAGAAAAAAAAAATTCTAATAGAATCTATAATACATGAATGCATAAATACCACTATATGTGTACGTAATCGTTACATACAAATCTTCCATAATGGAAATATAAATCTGATAAATAAAATATATATATACTCTAATGATTTTAATTGTAGGAAAGAAAACATGACACATAAAATACATCCTTATGCACTAGTCAAGATTAACATTACTCAACGATGCATACTAGAGGTTGAGAAGGGGAAAGGCACATTTCAAATGATATATTTGTAATTTAGGTTGACAAATTCAATGAACTTAACAAGCATTTAATACGAGAGCGTCGAAGAGGATATCAAACTGAATAGAAGAGATAGTACTCTGATTAATTAAGGATAAGGAAAGTAAAAGACTGAAAGTATTACAGAAGCCTTACTCTTCCATTTGGTGTTCATAATCAAAGCATAATTTGTGTAATTGTGATGTAACCTCAAGCTCATGCTCTAGAGCCTGCATAACAAAGAAGAAGGTGAAAGAAACACACCTAAAATATCTACGTAAATCTAATTGGTCTCTTTTTCTAAAATTTACAATTGCAATGAAATCTTAGTGCTCAATACAAATTCATCTAACAGTCACAAAGCTGATACTTGGCTGTGATTACCATTCAAGCAATTATAATAAATATAGAGGAAGTTATATTTTCAAATAATGCACAATAATAGTGCTAGTTATATTAGATGACAAATACAATAGTCCCTACAATGGTCACTAAAAGACGACATTCTCTTGCATTTAAAATCCTTGGAATAGCCATTGAACATGTCACCAAACCTCATCACAAACAGAACAGTTTATCTTCTAAGACATGTATATTATTAAAATCTATCTATAAATGCAAATCTGCTAGTTTTACCAAGCTCCTTATGAAATACCTGAACTTTTGGATTTATCCTTTCTTTTGTACCTAAACCAAAATTGATTGACAGTGGAAAGATCAGTCAATTATTGTGTTTCTGCAAATAACTTTGTATCTGCATTAGTGAACAAAAAGAAACAGAAAATTTCTAACCAGCTGCTTTGCCGGATGACGACTTCCTAAATTCTAACAGCTCTCTTAACCGTTTTGTAGCTACAAAAGCCTCTTCAGTCTTTCGTTGCAAAACCTGACATGAAAAGGCCAATAGGCAACAAGTGAGAAGACTAGTTGTCAATAGTAACATAAATACAAAAGCAGAACAGTAAAATAAAATTTCTGCAAGTAGCGAGTGTATTAAATTCAGAAGGACACGTAAATTTACCATCTTTAGTCTCTGGTTGGAGTCTAAAATCTTATGCATCTCATGCTGATTCCTCCTACCCTCTTTCTTGAGCTGCCGAAGCAGGAGAATGATTTCAGATGTGTTGGACAAAAAAAAAGTTAAAGATGATACATGACCCAATATACAAAGTTACTTATGAATCTCAATGTTGAAATATAAGCCAAAGAATGATTGGCCAAGAGAAATGTAAATTCTAAAATGTCATAACAGTTTATCACTTTAGTTTCAAAAAGTTCCACAAGTATAAGTTACAAACTTGTAAAAGAACAGTCTATTTTTACATAATCTTGTGAGGCCAAGATTTTTGTGCATTAGTACTATTTCATAGTTTAATATTTTAGGGACGCAATATTATATATCGTTAAAAGGCTTAACTTCAGTCTTAGGGCATTACTCTATGATCCATTTTCTCAATTTGTTTTCGAGAAGGCAACTCAACATGTTATAGAACCCCAAAAAATCAATGACATACAGTACTCGAATTGGTTTAGAGATAAAGTTACATAGTGGAAGAATTATGATGAAATTTGGTGCAAATTGTAGGACAAAAACAGTGATAACTAAATATAATGGCAAAAGAGTGACATATAATAACAAGATCATTAAATCAAATTAGTAAATATTTGGAAAAAAAATTACACAATACAGGTGTCATGTACTTTGGTATCAAAGGATGGATGGGAATTTTAATTAAAAAAAACACACACACAGAATAAAGATGAGTTAAGTGTGCAACATTGGAAATTGGAAAAATGGTGAACTCTGTATTGATACCTGAAGAACTTCTTTTTCCAATGAAGACTTGCACATTCTGAACTGCAGGGACTCCACCTTCATCTTGCATATCAGTTGAACCTAAATAGTAGAAATTTGTATTATTAATAAAGTAAAATAAAATAGCAGTTGAAATTCAAATGTCACGTCTATCATAAAGGGGCACCTTTTGAGCCTTTAAACTCTGAATCTCAAATTGTAGGCGTTTAGTGGCTTCATCACCTCTTGGTCTCTGTATTGAGAGTTGAGACTGTGCATCTAGCTTCTTTTTCAATGCAGTAACCTGGAAAAACAGATTATAATCATATAGAAATGTAGGATTTCTTTATCAATGCACTGCTGTAATTTAATGAATGTTCTACCTGATCTTCAACAACATGTAACTTTTGCAGATAATTTTCTTTGGGATTTTGGATAATCTTTGAGGAAGGTGATGAAACATTTGCTAGCTTGTTCCTGAGCTCCTCAATCTCCTTCTGCCAGTAGTTTCCAGATGAAGTAAGAAACTCAACGTAATATGTCATAGATCTGGCCTTAACACTACACTGCTAATTCTCAAGAACTTGTTCTCATTAAGAAAATTGACAAGCAGAACACATTCATACCGCAAGTTTCTTTGCTCATATTTCTCCACCAATAAAGCATTTTATTTTTGGGAATGTCTACCGAAGAAGTTTCTTTCTTTACTAAGCTAAAATCTAAATTATTTTCAAGTCTTTTTCCTAAACTATGAAAAACTTATAACTAAAAATATGAATCTAGGAACTAGCTCCGTTCAATTGGAATTTGGAAGCTCTTGTACCAATAAAATTCCGAACGTTCATCTCCTAAAGGAAAGCATCACTAAAAATAACATTTATATGTTAGTTCATCTCATAAAGGAGAGCATCACTTCAACTTTCTAATTCTTTCGAGCGCTCAAAACGAAAAACCTAACACTAAATGTCCAACCATTATCCTACAAATATTAAATCGAAAAATAATAAGAAACAAAACCTACTTTGTTTTCCTACATTTTCTGAGCAATCAAATAAACTCCCCGGACCCAAAATAAAATTTAAAAAAATCAAATATTGAAATCGGAAATTTTCAATTCTAAATACAAAACAAAACAAAACGGGAATAAAGAAGAAAAAAAGATCAGAAAACCTTAAAAGCTAAGTTTTCTTCTTCAAGCTCGCCAACTCTTTTCGCACAATCTTGCTTATTGTCATCGGCATAAGAAGCATCATTCACTTGCTTTGATCGACGATTGATCTTCTTCATCGTTTTATAACTACACAAATATAATGTCCTACACTATTCAGTTAAGATATCAAATTGATAATAATAGAAAACCCTAATCGGAACTCTTCGGAAGTTTGGATGAGGAGGCTCTTTAAAATTTGCTCAGGGCCTACGATGTCTTGGGTTTGCTTCTCCATTTATTTACAGTTGCTAGTCGGAGTGGTCAACCCTTATTTTGCCACGTCAATAACTCCTCACAAAAGAGAGGGAATAATAACTTTGATTTAATTTTTCCACGTCGGATCAAGTGAACGTTGAAAAACGGATGGGTAATCATGGCCTTTAGTTTGAAAATTGAATGGAAATTATTTTAGGAAAAATTATATTGGAACCCCAAGATTTTTCAATAAAGTAAAAAAGATACCCACAATTTCAAAAAACAAGCAATTAGAATCCCGAATCATTACTATATTACAATATCTTCCTTTAATATATGATTTTAACAATTATTTTCAAATACCACTCCTAAAATGTCTATAAATTGATTAAAATGACATAATCCTTGTTTCTAAAAAATTTGAAGGGTCTTTTATTCTTTCAATATATTTGGAAGAATTTTTTTTATAATTTAATCTTATCAATTTTTTACTAAATAAAAAGCCTTAGTTAAGGCATGAATAAATATATTTCAATAGAAATGTAAATGTGTTAATTCACTTCGTGTGTATTCTACTTAATGACATATTGGAATGATTGTTTACATTATTATAATTTAATTAATAAGATTATGGTATATTTAATCAAAAATTTAAAGTTTAATTTTTAACTCTCATTTTCTTACACTTCAAATATATATTTATTGTTTTAAACTAAAAAAAAGATTAAAATAATTTGAATCATATACCATTTAATGGAATCCCATTTAAGTATGTCCCATTTAAGCCCAATTCAATTGTATCATATTATGTTCCCCACTCATATTAATTGTATCACATTTAATTTTTCATATTCCACAGCTGCTCAACATTTATTTGGTTATGTTTTGGTTTTCCGCTCAAATATTAGCAAAAAAATAAAATAAAAGAGCTTATTTCAATAGTTATTTTAGTACTTAATTAAATTACACTTCCATCATTTAAAAGATAAAATGAACCTGCTTGCACTCATAATGCATATAAATAAAGGCTTTAAACAATATCGACAATACAACTTGAAACAAATAAAGAGAAAAAAAAAATGTCAAATACACGCTAATGCACTGTAACTAGAGACTTCCACTATTAACCAGAAAACAAATCGTTATACTTGTTAATATGAAATGCTATAAATACAATTAAGAAAAATAATGATACTCAATAAAACTGATGCTATAAATAGAATTAAGAAATAGCTTTCAAAACATAAAAAATTTATATATAAATGTGTTAAAAACTAAACAATAATGAGAACATAAAGTATAGAAAGCAAATAGAATATATAATTCTAATTATTGTCCAATAATACAATGTTGTATGTCCTATTTATAAAACTCTTAACATACAATACAAATCTCCAAATCTCATATTAATGATATGATAGGTTAATTATATTTAATACTTACAAAATATAAAATAATTTGTAAAAATACTCAAAATCTTTACTTTGTTACAATTATGCCCACAATATATAGATAATGATAAAAACATATCTAAATTTGAGTATAATTACAACATTATCTATACATTATGGGCATAATTATAACTTAAAAAGTGTACGTTATTGAACATGTTATTATCGTTACCCATAAGTTATGGACATAATTGAAATAACGTAAGTGTTTTAGGCATTTATGTAAATTCCACATTCGTTATTGGCAAAAACCTAATTAACCCATTATATGATAGATATCAAATCTCTATTAGAATAAAAAAATCATGAATATAAATTAAATTCTTTTTTTAAAACTCTTAGTAAAATTACTACAAAATCACTTCAGATAAGAGATAATATTTAAGTTATCAATATCTAAAGGAGATAATATCAATAATATCTTCAAGTTTTGATGTAATATCACAAATATTCTTAATGTTCCAAAATGTTACAAATACGAAACTTAATAGAAATAAATAGTAATATTTTATACATAAAAAATAACAAAAATGATAGAAATAAAAATACAAGACATCTCAGGATATTTTTCACGATAAATTCTTATTAGCAAAAAGAAATTTGAATAAAAACAAAAAGCAATATTAAATCTTAATGAATGAGAATGATTTAAAGATTTATTATTCTCAATAATAAGAAAAATATTTTCAACGAAAGATATAATTTATTATAAAAAAGTAATAAAGAAATAAGTATTAATATTACAAACGTAAAAAGAATGTATAATATAACATTAACTCACAAAGAAACCATTATGGATATACTCTTAATTCATCGGAAGGATAAAAGAAAAATTGTATCACATTTTAGAGAATAAATTGATACACTAATAAAATTAGCACAACTAAATAATATACTAATAAATAAGAAATATGTTTTATTAGGTATGATCCATAGAAACCTAGGATATTATAAATTAAGTTTAAGTTTAGCCAATGAATTAAGAGATTTAATAAAAGAATGAAATCATCAATTTTTAGTACATTACGTAGTAGGATATTGATTAACAAATCATAATAGTTCAATATGTTGAAAAAATAAGTTTATAGAAATAGATAATATTTTCTAAGAAATTTGGCAAATAATAAAATCAAAAAATTAACATGCTTTGAAATATCTGAAAAATGAAACTTAGATGTTAAAAAAAATATCTAATACCAGGAAGAAAAAGTTATGTATCAAGATTTATATTTATAGATCCTCAAGAAGAAACCTCAACCAAAGAAAGAGAGATGACATAAATGAAACAAGAATTTAAACAAATAAAAGAATTAGTCTATGACGTAATATTAGGAAGAAAATAATACCACTATTATACCAATAATGTTCAAAAAGTATACTACAAGATATAGAATTAGATTGTAATGAAAGCTTAATAAGCATTTCAAAAAACCAAATAGCAACAATAAAAGTTTTAATTCTTTTAGCAAAATAAATACATAAAGCACGAGAATCAAACATCAAGTTCTTATAAGACATAAATAAAATACAAAAAGGACTTATAAAAGAACTAAGAGAATATGGTTATAGTAAGAAAATACAACAAAACATACTTAAGAAATTTATAGAACCAAGAAGGAATGTAAGTAACATACCTAGATACAATGAAATAATAGGTTATAAGTTTGATTCATTTGTAGGACTAAAGGAAGAGCCACCTAGGAGATCAGATGCATTGATACTTAGGAATGAGACAAGGAAGAGAGAAAAAAAATCCAAAGATAAAGAAGAAGCTATAATCCTATTTTAATGGAATATAGAAAAGAATTAGAAGAATAATTTATGGACCTCAAGAATACGGACATAAAAAACTTAGTTTATTAACCCTAACAAATGAAAAACTAAGAAGACATTATGATGAAAACTTTGTATAAATAAAAGGGAAGATGATATGATAATAATTAGTGAAACTTATTCTGAACTAGAAAATATAATCCCAAAAAATATCTGACCTATATAGGTAAAGAAATAAGCAAAGGCCAGAAGAACTAACCTTCCTTATAGAAGAAAACAAAACCCAAAATGGAAGAAAGATAACATTGGAGAACTAGAGGTAGTTTCCACCAGAATTCAAACTTTATGAAAGTTATAGATTTGATAATTTAGATTTAGATTTATAAGAGACAAGAAAGAGACCTTAGATGATGGTTTAGTGGTATGAGTATAATTATACAAATTTCTCTATCTACACAATCAAACCTTTCAAATTTTCGAGTCATAGTAGCTCACAAAATGATAAAAAATGTTAAAATATGATTTACAAATTTAACATAAAAACAACATTTACAAATGCAGGGAAATGCTTCCATATGTAGGCAATACTTTGATACTGTAGTAAATGAAATATATAAAGAATTTATTAGAGAAGACAAAGGTAGACATATCACTAAATCCATTGAATATGAAATTGAGGAAGCCAAATGGCATTTAGCAAATATGAAAATATATAACATGTGTTATATAGATTCCTTTATTTGTGAAAGTTTGTGTATTTAGTCATGGATCTAACTATTTAGTCAACAGAAGTATAGTAAATTAAAATTTTGTAAGCGGCCAAATGACTAATCATTTGTACTTAAGGTAATGTAGAAATAAAATTATCAACACAAGAGATCTTTAGGTAGAAACAACCTAGGCCACACAATGACGTAAGAAGAAAACCACTGGTCCACTTGACTACCTAATTATCCACTATGAAAAATAAGTATCAAGTTACAAGGCTAGGACTCAAACTACCTACCGAGGTTATGCCTCAAGTAACCTACTTACAAGATGCTACTTTAACCATAGTCTCTACAAGGTAGGCATTTGGATTTGTACCAAAGTTCCGACAAACTCGAGTCCCACGAGTTAATTAAACCTGTAATGTTATCACCTGAAAAGTTAGCACATAAAAGTGCTAGAGTATGTCCAACAAATTCAGTAATAAAAAACCCTAACTAATTGATTTAAACAATATATTAGATAAATAAAAAATAACTAGCAACTCTAAAATAATCAATTAAAAGAATAATAATACAATTATTATTGTATAATTGTTAATTTATTAAATACAACCCCAAATATTTAATAAATTAACTTAATGAAAAAGCCTAATAAAAAAAATTAGCAAAATAAAAAAGAATAAAAGAAGAAGAGAATAGGCACAATTAAGCTTTTGTGTGATTAGTTTCAAATGTATGCTTAGATTTTTAATTATAAAATATTTTGAATCATATTAGGTTAAAATGGAATAACTATACTATCTATAAAATTAGTAAAACACCTTTATGAAATAAGGACAATTTTTTTAAAAACCATCTAATTCATATAAGAAATAAGTTTTAAAATCAGATAATTGGCTCTCCGATCAATCTAATGAAGTGCTCGATCGATTGAACATCCTCTTGATCGGTCTAGTGATCATTTAATTAATATTCAAAAAATGGTGGATCAATCTAGTCCTCAATCGATCGAGGGATTTACTTGATTGATCTAGTGATGCATTAAATCAATTTAATCAGGTATTATTGCTTGATCGATTTAGTAGCCTATTTTCACATTGTTCCTATTGTGTCTAATATGTAATCTAACGTGTATGAGAATAGAAATATACTTGATATGTGATCATTGAGGCTCAAAAGTTTCTTTGGCTTGAAAATATTTTTCTAAGATACACTTAGAAACTAAAATTACAATAAACGTTTTGTTCATGAATATCGTCAACACTAACATAAACCCTACAATCTCCCCCTTTGACATATTTGTGTAACAAAATCTCTCTCACATTACATAATTCTCATAGAAAAATTAAATTTTTACATAGTGGTACTATCCTATGATATGGTGGAACTATCTTTGTTTGAATCTTGAAAGCTTATGTTTACACTAAAAATAAAAAAGCAATGAATGTTCAAAAGAAATTTAAAAGAATGATAGTAATTAAAAACAACTTTCATATGTCAAATATCTCCCCCTATGTCAAATATTTCAAAAAAAATCAAAAGTAAATAGCTTCCCCTAAATTAATTTTCCCTTATTTTCAATTATTATGTTGTCAATTTTTAGCCAAATATTTTAATTGGAATATACCAAATTTATTAATCAAATTTTATCTATCCTTTTTTTCATACTATTAGACCAAGCAGAAAACCCAATTTTATCCCACCATTGGGTTGAGAAAGGAGCAAAAGCACCTGGAGGTAGTTCACATCGCCTCACAGCCATAGTAGAAAACCAAGCAAAAAATCGAAATGATCAAAACACCCTTCTTACTAAGAATTCGGTAAAAAATTAAAATTTCCTAGTAAAATTACAAAAATAGATCATTGTAACAATGTAGTGAGGAAATCACATAAAAAAATCTCAAAAGGGGTGTTTGTTTAGTGGAAAATGTGGGAAAAAGAGACTTGTGGTTTTTATAATTTATGCACAAATCAAACATTTTTTTGGAACAATTGATGCTACAGAAGAGTTTAGTCATCAATTCTAAGTGATTTTGGGGCAAAAATAAGTGATTATAGTGATAAATTGTGAAAAAAATCAAACATTGTCCGTAAGGGAGGTAGGGTTTGCATAGGGGAGAAGAGAAAAAAGAAAAAGTATATTTCAAATAAGCACGCTCGGTTGATCGATCGAGAATAGTGTCAATCAATCAACATTCAAGTATCCATTGATCTAGTTCATACTCGATCGATTGACCTTCAAAAATCCTAAAATTTTCAAAAGCTCCCTTAAGTCCTCTAATTACCCAAAAATCCCAAATTACATCTAAATTAACACAAAATTAAAAAAATATTACTATATATATTTTATATATTTTTTTAAAATAAAGGAAAATAGGCTTATTCAAATATGAACACTACTCAAATAATTAATTTTGGAATATGAAATAAAGATTATGCTTTAACATAATTAGATTATTCATAACAAGCATTAGTATTCTCATAAAGCAAATATAATTCTCATCAACTATGGTGACATATTGACAATTACTCAAAGTGAAATAAATGTTGAATTATAATAATATGTCAATTTGTCCATTTATGATCACTTATGAAAAATTGAAAGTAAAGAGTATCACTAATCATGTGACAATATTTTAGTTGAAATCAAGCTTGCACATAAAAAAGATTTGTTTACTAAGAAAGAGCTCTAATTTTTTTACCCCTCTCAATTTTATCACACTTATTTTATTTTATTTTATTCTTTTTGAATGAGAGAATGATTATATAATTTTCTCTTTACATAGCCATTTGTGACACTTTCTTTTTGTGTGTCAAAATATATATAAGGAATATGCATGACCTAATTAGCCTAGTATGATGATTTTTATACCAGTTATGAGATAGCACTCTCTACTTACTGTTGTAGTTTTCGTGCATCATAGTATATAACCCTTTCAAAACTAGGTATCTCCCTATAATGGTATTTTATATAGTGAAAGATAGAGTTCACCAGTAATTTTTACAATTAAGGTTATCTCATATCCTAAAATCTCACATAGTTTATTATAAATTTTAAATATGACATACTTATGTATTTAGTGAGTGTGTGAGTGCGTGAGTGCATTTTTGTTAATATCGATCACCATACATACCAAAAAGAATAGATGCATAGAACAATATCCTCAATTACATGAAGAATAATTAATCAAAATAAACCTGATTTTATAAAATTTTATTATTTTATTCCAAAATAGTATTTGAGTTTACTTCATTATTAAAACAATCTACTAACCTTTTTTTTAATTTTCATTTTATTTTTGAATTTTAATGAAAAAATTTAAATAACTTAAAATAAAAATTAATAATCAAACAAAAAAATTCAAAATTTAAAATCCAAAATATTATTTTAACTAATCAAACGAAAAGACTCACCTAAGATCAAATAAACACAGAATTATAATTACTAGGTGAAACAGAGACTGTCAAATGACCAAAAACATACTATCTTTCCTAACCCAAATTTTTTTAGATTTTGGTTTATTTATATTTTTGGGTTTAGAATTATTAGACTTAGTTGAATTTGACTTTTTATTATATTTATCCATAATTTTTCCTTTACTATTATTCTTTTTCATCATTGGTGGATATGCAAGGATATGCAACATACACGTATGAATGATGAAAATTATTTCCATAATATCTAGCACTAAAGGCATTGTTATAATATGGGTAAGTACTAAGGAATTTGCAATAAGGTATAATATGTTTGTTCCTACCACAGTTAAGACAAATAGGCATAAATTTAACATGTTTTTCAACGACATGTGTAGCTTTTCTATGAGTATAATATGTAATAGTAAGAGAAGGATTAGAAGGCCTTACATATGTGGTTTTTGATGTTGGAGTGGAGATCTCAACCTTATAACCAATGTCATGTGTATCATGTGAGGAGTACAAATTTGAAGATTTGACAAATTTAGTTGGTTTTGACGAAGATGACGTAGTGTACTCATTTACATATCCTAACCTTCTCTTGTCTCTAGCTAGATTTCCATAATCCAAAACTTTGATTAACCATTAATCTCCAATTGTTAACCTTCTTACTACTTCCTTTGACTGTTCAAGTTTCTACAACAAAATTTTTTTTCTTGTTCTAAACCTACAAGACTTGAATTTAAGGCATTAGAATGTTCAAACATATCAATATTATCATGCTCAAGTAGTGATGAGTTTACTTCAAAGGATTAATGTTTTTCATTAAGTTTGGTTACTTCTACAAGCAAATTTTCTTTATCCCTTTTGCATATTATGAACTCTCTAAACACATTTTTAATATTAATGACATTAAAATGTTTAAGTAAAAACTCAGTGTCACTTTCTTCATTATTTGAATCAATGTTTGGCTTGCTGGAGTATCCACTAGTTTTTGTAGTAAATGTTAGGAAATTGGTATCACTATTTTTTGGTTCAACTGGATTGTTATTGTCGCTTTCAGAGTTAGTAAATGTTGTATTGATGGCTCTTCTAATGTAGTTCTTCTTATTTTCACAATCTGTTGCAAAGTGACCAAAACCCATCATTCAAAACATTGTGGTCCAATGGGTTTAATTTTCTTACCATTAGAAGTCACAAGTTTGAGTTCTCTTTGATTCTAATCTTTTTGAGGGCTTGGTGAGATGCACTTGGTCGGCGGCGAGATTATTAATGCTTATTTTCGCAAGTGTGCGAATTGTTCAAGTAATAAAGTGTACAAAAGTACGGATATCGAACCCACAAGGAATGGCGTAACTAAGTACCAAAATTGACTAATCCTAATTTTATTTGAAAACCGAATTGTTGAAATTGTTTAAAAAGCAAATTAACATAAAACTAAATGCAAATAACAAAATTAAATGTTGTTTACAAATGATTAAAAACGCTAAGGCATTTGATTTTGCTAAATCAATTAAATTCGATTTCAAGTCATGTTATATGAGAATCAAAGCTAAAAGTGATGGTTGAAAAACCCAAATTTACCTAATACTCTCTCTCGAGTTATATTAGAATTACTTATCTATGAAAACCAACTATATTTCTATGAAGATTTAATCACAAACAAGCACATTACGATTTATGGAATTTCTAGAATAACCACATACATCATGCATTAGTTCTCACACTCGCATTCAACATACGGTATTTATCACAAGAAGCATTCATTACACATCTCCTCTCAGTCTCAATATAATGCAACTAATCATCTAAATCTTGGCCAGAAATTTAAAAGCATTAAGCATGGAAATAAATACTCAACTTGAAAACAATGAACTCATATAACAATAACACAAGAAATCAGATTTCCTTGATTCAACTACATCATAGCCTTAGCAAAAATGAATTAGTTCATAACGGAAATAAGAACAACCATTATTTCAATTGAATCCATGAATAACAAAACTGAATAAATTGTAGAATATAAAAGCTAAGGAGAAGAGATGAAAAACTCTAGAAGGTGAAGACTTGGTAGCAACAATGGTGAAGATCCTTCAAGTTTCTCCAAACTTTCCCTCCAAAATTTCTTTCTCTCCTCCAAAAATGTCTTTGAACTCCACTTTCTACTGTCCCCCTCTTTCTCCATCATATTGTATATATAGATCTAGGGTTTGGGGGGCAATTTTGGAACAAAACAACATAAAAAATGTGTTTTCGGACGAAACTCGCCGGCGGCGACATTATTCTCGCCGCGGCGAGATTTCTAGAAAAGTTACGATTTTTGTTCTGCTAAATCTCACCAGCGGCGAGATCAATGTGGCCGGCGGCGAGATGTACTTGGCCGGCGGTGAGATGAATTTGCCAAAACCCATGCTCCCTGCATGATTTTCTGTAAGGTTTTCGCCGGCGGCGAAATTCCAAATTTTGAAATTTTGTTTCCTTTTTATTTGTACTCAATCCCGATCATTGAAATTTGTCCCAAACTTCTCCAAAATTATGATTTTACCTGAAATTGCACTTTAAACACAAAATACCCGTGAAATGACATTTGTGGATTAAATAATCAAATAAACACAATTTTCACACAAATATCAACATTTAAATCATAACAAAATTGCAATAATTTGACTCTTATCAACAACCCCCAACCAACTTCTTGCTAGTCTCTAGCAAGAAAAGTGATCTATGAATAAATTCGAAGGAGACATTAAAAGAAAAATTCAAAGAAAATTTATTCTATTTACAACATTACATTAAGCGTATGCAATAAGCCTTTAAACCCCTAGGCGGCTATAGTCGGACGAGTTGTAGTCTCGTGAGGGCTTCCAGTGATGATACCCACAAACATCTTACCTATAACTATCCTAACTCAAAACAATAAAATCACACAACAATTAATTTGCACAAATGTCTCAAAAATTGTAAATAACACACAACTCATAGCATAATTAAATATCATCTAAGCTTTAAGAAATCTCAAATGTCAATTTCACTTTTATTATTGACTCTTAAACATCCATCAAACCATAAACCAATAGCCATAATGCCCGGATAATATTATGCATAACATCCACAAACAAAAAGGTGAAATCTCAAACTCCATAGGCTCACTTTTCAAACCTCTCTCCACTAATGAAGGAAAATACACCACTTTGGATCAATAGGACTTTATGAGGCTTGTAATGTTAGGCTTAGGTCTTTGGTTAAGAAAGAACGAAAGTGTCAAAATATAAATAAGAGCACTTATTACATTAAAGACAACCAATTAAGTAAAAGAGTAACACCATTTAACCCAATTTGTTTCTTCTGATCATAACCCATTTTTCCAAAGATAAACAAAGTTCTTCCTCAATCTTTCACCTCAATACATCCATCACTAACACTCTTTTATTTACTAGAATGTGAAGGCTTTTTTTTTTTGCATCCTTACTCCAATTGCTCTTGAAAAGCCAACCACTTTCTTCCAATATATGTGGAAATTGTTTTTTTTTGTTTTTTTGTTTTTTTCATCCTTACTCCAATTGCTCTTGAAAAGACATAACCCCCAACCAATTTCTTCCAATATATGTGGAAGATTTCTCCAATTCTTCTTGAAAAGTTTGTGTTCAAAATTAAGTGCTCTTAACAAATAAGGTAGGAATTATTTATATATATTTTTGGCTCAATAAAAGGTAAGTTATATAAGGCAAAAGAAAAAGAAAAGTAAGGCTAATAATATATTTAAATAGGCTCAAAGAGGTAACTAGTGATATAAGGATAACAAGGTAGGCTTAACATGGCACAATCGATCCAAAAATGGCCTACATCATATCCTAAATAGTGCAATTCCAAATTATTTCGCCTCAAGAGGTTTTCAAATGAGTTCTAGAATTTGTTGAGATCACAAAAAAAATGTCCATGAAAAATTCGCACATAAGACTTCTCTAAGCATTTAGACTAATCAACCAAATCATACCACATACCAAAAGAGTCGCCAACTAGGTAAAATCAATATTTGAAATTATCTTTAAACTGAAGCAAAATTTAATGTCTTCTAAAAGCTACTTGTTATCACAATCACATTATTATCATCAACGTGCAAATTAAAATAAGTAAAATGCAAATGAAAAAAAATAAAAATAAAAATAAGACAATAAAGAAATAAAAGAAATTAAATCAAAATGCAGAAAAATAAATGGAAAATCAAAATTAAACACAACTATACACACAAACAAAACTACTAAAAATGAAGGGAAGAAAAGATTTACCGTCTATCGCACCCCCAACCAAAACCTTACATTGTCCTCGATGTAAGAAAGGAAAGAGAGATCTCCTTTCCACCGACGGTGAACATAAGATTTTTTTTTCTTAGATGGGATGGCATTGGCTTTAGCTCAATCTTATTGGCTCCATTCTTTACCACTAAGGTTGGAGTTTCATTTGTTCCCAACTCCTTAAATGTTTCATCACTGCACAAATATTCATCAGGTGCTGCCAGTAATTTGGAACATTGTCTCACTCCCTCATCTTCCTCCTCAATTGTTGCAGATTTCACAAGGCAAGCTTATAGTGGTAGCAATAGAGTTCTCTCCTTAAAAGTTTCCGAGATTATCCTGTCAAGAGTGTTAATTTGAAAACAAGAATGTACCTCACTTGGAAATTTTATTTCTTCAAAAACATCAAAAGTCACTTGTTCATCTTGCACCCGTAGAATGAGCTTTCCTTGCTGAACATCAATCAATGTTCTTCCAGTTGCAAGGAACGGTCTCCCCAATATCAACGGTATCTCTCTATCTTCCTCCATGTCAAGCACCACGAAATCTACAGGGAAAATAAATTTGTCGACTTTAATTAAAACATCCTCAATTACCCCTAGAGGATATTTCACCGATCGATCCGCTAATTGTAAAGAGATTGAAGTGGGCTTCACTTCTCCCAGGCCTAGTTTCCTAAAAACAGAAAGTGGCATCAAATTAATGCTAGCTCCTAAATCACATAGGACTTTATCAAAATTGCAACTTCCTATAGTACAAGGTATAGTAAAACTCCCTGGGTCTTTAAATTTCTGTGGTAGTTTTCTTTGAAGAACTGCACTGCACTCCTCATTTAGCATGATAGTTTCATAATCTCCCAGCTTCCTCTTCTTTCATAGAATTTCCTTTATGAATTTTGCATACTTGGGCATTTGTTCCAACATCTCTGCAAAAGGAATGTTAATATGCAATTTCTTAAAAATATCCAGAAATTTATCAAATTGATTATCAAGCTTTTTCTTATTCAATCTTTGAGGATATGGGATATGAGGCTCATATTTCGCATTTGGGGAAGGTTGAACATCTTGGGATGTAGATGGCTTTTCTTTAGATTCTTCCATCTTTTTCTATGATTTCCTCTGCCATTCAAGTTCTTTACCACTTCTCAATGTAATAGCCTTTGCATGCTCTTTGGGATTTATTGTGTCACTAGGCAGCGATCCTTGAGACCTTTCTGCAATCTCCTTTGTAAGCTGCCCTAGTTGGTTTTGGATGTCCCTGTTGATTGCCTCTTGATTTCTGAAATTTGTTCTTGACTCCTCAATAAAATTTCCCAAAATTCCTTCCAAATCTGTTAGTTTCTTCTCTTGGGGTTGGCGGGAAGACGATGACGGTTTGAATCCCCCTTGGTTATTTCCCCATGACAAATTTGGATGATTTTTCCAACCTGGATTGTAGGTGTTCGAATATGGGTTATGTTGAGGTTTTTGGAAATTTGAAACATAATTTGCTTGCTTAACATTTGGTGAAGCAAATGGATTTCCAACTTGGCACACGATACTAGCATGATTTCCACCACATATATCACATTGTGCAGTTGGTTTGGATTCTAACTTGGATGACAAAGTATCCATTTTTCTTGAAAGAGCAGCAACTTGAGCCGACAAAGCATTCACTGAATCAATTTCATGCACTGTTGCTGGTCTTTTTGCAGTTACCCGCTCTGAATGCCACTGATTGTTGTTTTCTGTCATAATCTCTAACAACTCATGAGCATCCTCTGGTGTTTTTTCCATTAAAGACCCTTCAGTTGCAGCATCAATCATTGCCCGATAGTTTGAAGCCAACCCATTATAAAATGTAGAGAATTGCAGCCAAATCGGTATACCATGATGTGGGCACTTCCTCAACATTTCTTTGAATCTTTCCCAAGCTTCATACAATGATTCTTGGTCATACTGTGTAAAAGATGTGATTTCATTCCTCAATTTTTCCGTCTTAGCAGGAGGAAAGAACTTGGATAAGAATTTCTGAACCAATTCATTCCATGTTGTAATTGATCCCAGTGGTAATGAGTTTAGCCACTCCTTGGCTTTATCCCGAAGTGAAAAAGGAAAAACCCTCAATCTTACAGCATCTTCGGACACACCATTTATCTTGTAAAGATCACACACCTCCAGAAAGTAAGCAATATGTGCATTTGGATCATCCTTTGACATTCCCCCAAACTGATTTGATTGAACCATTTGGATAAAGGATGGTTTTATCTCAAAGTTATTGGCTTGAACAGTTGGCCTCCTTATACCCGAAGTAGTTCCAGCAACATTAGGCACAACATAATCCCTCAAAGCTCTACGATTTCCACCTCCCTCAACAAATGGTGGATCCATGGCTGATTGTCTATTAGGAGCTGAAGTTGAACGTCTTCTCTCTCGGTTTAGACGCCTATATGTTCTATCAATCTCCAGATCAAATGGAAGAAGGTTAAGGTTTCTTGTACGTCTCATACAAAAATCCTACAACCTTAAAATCAATTAGCACAAAAACAAAACACAGTTACCCTTTTTTTATGATAAATAAAATAAAAGAGCAAAATAAACAAAATTAAAAAATGAAACAATGATAAAGCAAATTAACTTCAAATTAAAACTAAGATTAGATAGTATCGATATTAATAAAATCAAACCATTCCCCGGCAACGGCGCCAAAAACTTGATGCATATTTTCGCAAGTGTACGAATCGTTCAAGTAATAAAGTGTACAAAAGTACGGATATTGAACCCACAAGGAATGGCGTTACTAAGTACCAAAATTGACTAATCCTAATTTTATTTGAAAACCGAATTGTTGAAATTGTTTAAGAAGCAAATTAACTTAAAATTAAATGCAAATAACAAAATTAAATGTTGTTCACAAATGATTAAAAACGCTAAGGCATTTGATTTTGCTAAATCAATTCAATCCGATTTCAAGTCATGTTATATGAGAATCAAAGCTAAAAGTGATGGTTCAAAAACCCAAATTTACCTAATACTCTCTCTCGAGTTATATTAGAATTACTTATTTATGAAAACCAACTATATTTCTATGAAGATTTAATCACAAACAAGCACATTACGATTTATGGAATTTCTAGAATAACCACATACATCATGCATTAGTTCTCACACTCACATTCAACATACAGTATTTATCACAAGAAGCATTCATTACACATCTCCTCTCAGTCTCAATATAATGCAACAAATCATCTAAATCTTGACCAGAAATTTAAAAGCATTAAGCATGGAAATAAATACTCAACTTGAAAACAATGAACTCATATAACAATAATAAAGGAAATCAGATTTTCTTGATTCAACTACATCATAGCCTTAGCAAAAACGTATTAGTTCATAACGGAAATAAGAACAAACATTATCTCAATTGAATCCATGAATAACAAATCTGAATAAAATGCAGAATATGAAGGCTAAGGAGAAGATATGAAAAACTCTTGAAGATGAACACTTGGTAGCAACAATGGTGATAATCCTTCAAGCTTCTCCAAACTTTCTCTCCAAAATTGTTTTCTCTCTTCCAAAAATGACTCAGATCTGCTCTCCCTGCCATTGTGCCTCTTTCTCCATCATATTGTATATATAGATCTAGGATTTGGGGGGCAATTTTGGAACAAAACAACATAAAAAATGTGTTTTTGGACGAAACCTACCGGCGGCGACATTATTCTTGCCGCGGTGAGATTTCTGGAAAAGTTATGATTTTGGTTCTGCTGATTCTTGCCGGCGGCGAGATTAATGTGGCTGGCGGCGAGATGAATTTTCCAAAACCTGTCCTCCTTGCATGATTTTCGCGTATTCTCTATAAGATTTTCACCGGCGACGAGAATCTTCTCGCTGGCGGCGGAATTCCAAATTTTGAAACTTTGTTTTCTTTTTATTTGCAGTCAATCACGATTATTGAAATTTGTCACAAACTTCTCTAAAATCATGATTTTACCTAAAATTGTACTTTAAACATGAAATACCCGTGAAATGATATTTGTGGATTAAATAATCAAATAAGCGCAATTTTCACACAAATATCAACATTTAAATCATAACAAAAATGCAATAATTTGACTCTTATCAATGCTTATGCAAATAGGCACAAATGAAGAAGTAGTAAGTAAGGTAGAAAACCAAAAATGGGTCAAATAATCAAGTATAGTAGCAATTAAAATAGTTAACATACTCTGCAAAACAAAGAAACAAAGAGAAAAATAGAGATATGCATGAACAGGAAAATAGGGAACATGTAGATAACAAATAAAGTAACATAAATTTACATATTGTAGAACTACATTCAAAGAGAGGTAGGAAGAAAACAACTCCATCTTAACAGATCATATAGAAATAGTGATCACATAATATCTCTCAGTTTAAAGAATTTGTGAGGGGTACTGAGTTAGGAGATAGTCTTTGAGTCATATGAGCATGAGGAGCATATAGAACTCATGGTTTGGTTTGTTTAAAATATCGAGAAAATTCAGTCGATTTATGCATATAAATAGGGCATGGCAGACTTTTTGAAGTAGTTTATTTCTTTCTGCATTGTGCCTTAGGTGCATAATGCATCTTCCTTGAATATGCATAGATGATCCACAGTAGCTACATCTAGTCAAAAAAGATGAGGGAGAGTAAGATGGAGGATTCTAAGGAACATTCCTCACACACCTAAAACATTACCTAGCAATATGGCCAGCAGTGCCACAACGATAACAAGTACAAACTATGGAGTTAGGAAAATAGGATCCCTAACTTCGAGGAGTAGTATATGGTGGAAAAGAAGAGGGAATGCTCATATTGACTTTCACATGAGGATGAGAAGTCAATTTTTTGCAATGTGGTCTCAAATTATCAAGTTCACCTTAGTGGTGACAATTAGGAATTATAGTAGAGGCAATAGAGCAATACTAGAGCGATGGAATGAACTAGTCTTAGTTGAAGGGTTTACCCAGCTAGAGGAATCCGACTGAAGAAACATAACAAACTTACCTCTTTGGTCGGTAGCAACAAACTTCAACTTTGGCTCTTGATTGTAAGCTTTAACAAACTTAGTGGTATTCACTTTAGAAGTAGAAACCCCATCACTATAACCAATGCCATGATTGTCACCCAAAAACTTGATATTGTTGATAATTTTATTTAACATTTTTGAACCTATAGTCATTATGTTGACAGCAATAGAGGTATGTACCAATTCCTTCTCCCGTATATTAAGTGTATCTTTCAAGGAAGTGATCAAGTCTTCTTTTTCCTTGAGGAAGAATTCAAGATAAACATCCAAATTATTGAGAATCCTGACTCTCTTATGAATTTATTCAATCTTAGTATCCTTTTTCAAGAGAGAGTAAGTGAAATATTCCTTTGAGCTCTTAATAAAAATTATTTATCTCTTTAACTAATCAATTTCATTCTTCTAATCAAAGGCAGGCACATGATTGACCAAAGGTTGAGTAGCTTTACTAGAAGTAGGAACCTTCAACTATTCCTTAAGCTTATTTACATTCTCATGTTTGCATTAAACTTTTCAAGTAAATCATTACATCTCTTTTGAATTCCCTCACACGTACTTATGCAATCATGTTGTTGAGAGTCAATTGAGGACTTTCTTTCTTCTAGAGTTTTCTTAAACGTATGATGAAACACAAATAACACAATATTAGAAAAATATCTAACTTTGAACAACATAAATTAATTATATTCCACAGAAAGAAAGTAAGCATATAAAATATTTCTAATCAGAGTTTAACCTTTTAATATGTTGTAACATACACACCTTAAACTCATATTATACTAGTAGAATGGTAGATAATGCATAACAAGTGATATAATGGGGTAAACCATCATAGAGACCATATCACATTCTTGGGTTACTTAAGGCAACCACTCAACAATAAATAATTTACTAATCAATAAAACAATTATAACTTTAAAAGAAATAAAACCATTATTACCTCTATCAATTGGGACCTTTTCCCAAACTACCTATTGTTGCTTTTTCTTACTACTTCTGCAATGACCTAGTTCTACACAGGAACCTAGCTCTCTTCCACAACCAATACCACCCAATGTGGTGTGATTGGTAATAGCTTATTAGTAATAATAAGTGTAACTACTAACAACCTTAAGGGATACATAGTCCACCACAAATGTCAAATTGTGTACAGAAGACACATAGTCAAATCATGTATGCACATAGTTTACAATTTGATCACTAAGCTCAATAATTCACCCACACTCAAATGTATAGTCTCTAAAATGATTTACGAAATGTATATAATTCTCAACATAAAGTTTTATAGAGTTTTGGTACTAAATTCATGGGTAAAGAGTTACGAGAAGTAGGGGTATTTGTAGAGTCTTAACTAGCCACTTTTCTAGCTATCTCACCAAATATGATGGTGAGGATGGTGACGAGTATGTTGGTGTAGTGCTAAAATAGATATATTTTTGTTTCCAAAAATTTCGTGTAAAATCCATAAATATTCGTACTCAAAATGAACCAAAAATATGAGTGACAACATCGATAAGCGAGTGTTCATACTCTCAACCTAGCATGCATACAAAATGTACCTAACTATGTGCATGTGTGTATTACTAATCTATAATAAGCAACCTTGCATAGAGGAAGATAGATACACAAAGTAAAATAAATATACACCATGTTTTACACACGGAAAGCCAACACACAGATACAGAGTACAATAGGACTTACAGTAAAAGCATATGTAAAAAATTTACCAACTTTATACCATCCAAGTCTAGATGATAAAATGATAAGTAAAATAGATACTTCACATGAATATTATGGAGTAGTTTTAAAAGCAAAAATTGATTACAAAGATGAATATCGTTGTAGATATACATCAAGATCTTTCCATATTTTAGAATTAAATTATCACAGTAATGAAAAAGAATACTTAGTTGTCAAAAATGCTATTAAGAAATTTAAAATATATGTAATTGTTTTCATATTCATTGTTAGAACTGATAACAAAAATTTTGGTTATTTTTTAATAACTACTATTGCATGTGATATTAAACAATGAAGATTAGATAGATGATAATAGTGGTTTAGCCATTGCAATTTTGACATTGAACATCTTTCAAGAAAAAATAATAGTTTAGCAGGGTATACATCTTCCAAGAAACAATCCAGATGCCCTTATAAGAGAATTAGTACCTTTAACTATTTTGTTCTTGCAATAATGGAACATCTTGATATCAAGATCAAGATAAAGGAAAATGATATAAGAATCCTTCAAAAACAACTCGAGGTTTTATACCTAAAAAATTCTCTTTTCGATACATAAATTAAACATGAAGAACTTAAATAGTTCAAAACCAACATTAGAGTTTAAAAACTCTTAAGAGGAATTTACCTCAGAGATTTATTCCAAGGAAGGTAAAACTTATAAAGAAGAATTCCAAATGAGAATGAAGATACTGACAGTTCAAAAGAGAGTAACACATTTGAAAAGAAAAAAAAGAAAAGCTTAATTAGGTTGAAGAAGTATAAAATGAAGATAAAAAAAGATTTATGTGGGTTATAATGGTCTAAAACTTAAAATTTATAATAATTGACTTGAAGCAAGTAAAGATATTATCGAATAGTAGAATAACTCATAGAGCTTTAATTAATAGAATAAAAGCTAGATGTAGTTATGCTAATTATAAAATACCAAAACTATTAACTCTAGAAGATATGGTTAAAATTTATTCTGTAGTATTACAACAACAACCATTACCACCTAGCAGGTTGAAGTCTTTAGGAAAAATAGTATGATCAGTAGTACTATTCATAGAAATGATTCCATAGAGATAGTAAAGATATTATGATCATTATAATTATTCAGGGAAATATCTCCCAGGAATACATTGGTCATTAAAAACGAAAAAGACCAATATAAAAATTTAAGTAAATTACATTGGTTGAGTCATTATAACTTAGCCAAAAAATATACTCAAGAATATATTGAAGATATAAAATTTTACACTATAAAATAAGAATTCCTTATAGGTAGTAAATTTAATATTCTTGAAGGAGCTAATGCAATTTTTGTTTACAAAGCTTTACACAAAGGTTTAATTGAAAACTTTTATCTAAGAATTAATTTTAATGAGTTAAATTATTTTCCAAAAGATTTTAAGAAGGCTATCAAAAAATTTTAGAAGAAGATTAAAGCAAGTGACAAGTTTATTTATCTTAGAAATTTTAGTTTGCTCATGAACTACAATGATGAAAGTTGTATTAGTCCTTACTATTTTATCAAATTAGGGATTTCTAACACTAATAAAGAAGTCCCAAAACCAAAGGCGTTTTCAAAAAAGGATTTCAATATAGATGAACCGATGAGTGCTCAAAAAGTACTAAAATTACCATGATTTTATGCACATTAATTGATTAAAAATATATATATTTATATAATTTTATCATATATTTATATAAATTTTTCTTTTCGGAATCACAGATATTTTTATTATTTTTTAGGTATTTTCGCTTAAAAACGTAACTTAAAGACTCAAAAAGTAATACTGAAGGCAATACATCACTTATATATTCATAAAATAAATGAGGAAAAGTCAACAAATATGCAAAAATTGGACAAAATGGGTCAAAAAGGTCAAAAAGTAGGAAATCGTGCAAGCAGCCGCCCGGCCGCGCCGGCCAACGCATGCAGCGCGCTAGCACAATGCCCAGGCCGTACGCACCGCACGCCCATTCCATGCGTGCCCCTGCTCCACTCCGCGCATGCCCACACCCAACCCGTGCGCGCCTACGCCCATCAACATCCAGTCCGCGCGCGCCTGGGCCCATCAGCATCTAGTCCGCGCACACCGCTGCCCATCTGCTCCACTCCGCGTTTCCACCATTTTTTATCATTTTTTCACCCACTTTTTCTTCCTCTCCTCACCTATAAATACCCTCATTCTCTTCACTTCAAAGCACACCTAAAAACACATCTTCTCTTCTCTTTCTTTTTCTCCATTTTTTAGTTTTTTTAGTTTTTAGTTTTTCCTTAGTTAGTTTTTCTTAGTTTTATAGTTCTTCTCTTTTTGAGAAGAACTAATTATGTTTTTGTAATTTATTTTCTTTTTGATTCAATAAATGGGAGTGCGAATTACGTTTGGAGGTTTTTCAGCAACAAGAATAACATCAAAGTACTGTAAGGATTTTATTTTCTTTACAGTTATTTTTTATGCTTTATTCTTACATATTATATTTAATTTATCTGTGATTAAATTTAACTTTACTAGCTGTTTGTAAACATGATATAATAATAACGTTGTTATGCTTGTGAAATATTAAATAGGTAAAAATCTCTAAAATGAATTGATTTTATTTTTATTCAAGATTTTATATTAAGAATGTTAGAGAGAAATATATTATTTTTCATTACAAACTTAAATCTGAAAATTAAATTTTAAGGTTTAGTTATCCAGTCTGATTTAGAGTAGTGCTCTTTTATTTGTTGGTACAATCGCCCGGTAGTTAGAGTGAAGCTCTATTCTAAAAGTTTTTATAAGAATTATTATCTAAAAATGTATTGACAACATGTTTTTAGTAGTGGTTTTAAAACTTGAAAGTTAGTACTCGGATAACTAAATTCTTAGGTTTAATTTGGACACCTTGAATAAAGTTTAAACTGTCTAACCCCACCAAAGGTGGCATTTAAATGGTTCATTTTCAATCTCTTAGAAAAATTAATTAATTTAATTAACCAAATTAGTTATCAACCCCACCTATAGGTGTTAATTGATTTGTTTAGTTAACAAAGAATATCTAACCCCACCAAAGGTGGTATTCATATAAAAAAGAGAGAATCAATAAATATCAATTCATATCTTTAATAACCTAAATAATATGAACAAACATAAATAACTTAGTTATTATATCCATAAATACTCCACTATTATAAATGATAAAATTTGCATAAATATTTATTGAATTTGTATCTATGTTTATTTTTATGTTATTAGATTAGAAACACAAAAACCAAAATATCGTGATAGGATGTTTAAGATTTAATTTCGTTTTTAAAAGTTTGAATAATAAATTAAAAACCACATATATTCATTCCTTATATCGACCTTGGGAGTATACTTATCATTTTCTACGAAATGATTCGTGCACTTGCGAGAGTTTTATAAATATAAAACCAAAGTATCGGTAGGATCGGTGATGTCGGTTCTGCCAGTCATGTACTCAGTATTCTAAAAGAACAAATGCTCAGTTAAATTTATCATGAACTCATAAAAATTAATAATTCTCCTAAAGTTAGGGTAAATTACTCAACTAGTAAAGTTATAATCATTTCTCATAACAATATGACCCTTACTAAAAAAGATAGTGAGAAAATCAATAAGTTTGAAATAAATTTTAAGAGTAACGATCTGAAAATTTGTCAAGAAATAAAAAAAATGTTTGTTTTATGCCAAAAAATTGCTTAGAATCATAAATTTATTTATTGCATTAGTGATCGAGAAGATGAATATGTATCATTAGCTACATCATCAATTATGTTATCAAAAAGACTGTTAGTAGAAAACAATAGAGAGGAATAAAGATATAGAAATCACATCTTTAGTTGGTAGATTATGCCAAGAAAATAAAAGACATAAATTCAAACGCCAAAAGCAAAAAGTTAGGTGAGAGTTATTAAAGTATGATGTATAGTGATTTTTCATTATTGTAAATATATATATTTTTCCTGTAAAAGGAATAATCATTTTATTTAGTTGGAAACAACTTCAAGAATAGCTAACTCTTTATTTTAAAAATTATTCATCTATCAACTATATATTTAAAAACTATGAAAGGCTAAGAATTTATTCAAGGTTCTTAATTGAATTTTAGAATTATAATAATTATTAATATTATGAATAAAATGGAGTACAATCAATTCTTTTCTATTCTCTAGTAAGTTTAATTTAGACAACTTACCATGTACAGATATTAGAGGTTCACCATTATCAGGAGGGTATTAAGGCTTGAACAAGCTAAGGCTTATTAAGTATAACAAAAGATCTTGAATAATTAAATATTTTTTATAACTTTTATAAAACTAATAATTTAGAAAATGAAGATAAAGAAACTAGACTCAAGTCTGTATAAAAGTAAACATAAGAAAATTATAAAGATAAACCTACGTTTTAATAAGAAACTTAAATATTTGCCTTTAAATAATAATATGCAAGAAGTAACAATTACCGTTTCAAAATAGCTAGCCACAATATGGTATCAGAGTCATAGGAAATAAAAATATATCATTGGATAAAAAGTTAATGTCGTTAATTATTCAAGGATATTAGTGATATTATCTATAAAAGTTAAGGGTATTAGAGTTTTTTTTATAAATATTATGGGCATATGTGAAGTTTTGATAAAGGCCAGGGGCATAGTGATAATTTTTATATCTAAGATTTAACATCCATATCATAACATTCCTCTTAGATGTCAATTGCATTTAGAATATGGCTCGCTGAAATCCTTGCAAGAAAACCTTGTGGGACAAAAAACTAGCAAAGGGAAAGGGACTATAATATTCTTATGTAATAGGCTAAAGTTGCCTCGTTAAGACCTTTCAAGGAAAACCTAGTGAGACAAAACCATGAGAAAAAAAGAGTGCAACGCATATACAAATGTGCCTCCTTGATGATGAAAATTGTTCAACATGATATATTCTTTTAATTGGCACATTTTATCACCACTATGACAATCTCTCAAATATTGATGTAAAAAATCATAACTCATAGCGAGTAAGCTTACTTGGTCATCATCTCACTTCATATATAGCACAATTTCAAAATATTCTATAGCTTTAGGTCAACTATATTTACTTCGATAACCTATTAGATTTAACTACTAACTTAAGGTACATGTTGTTATTCTATAAAAATAACTTGTTTCTCAATTATCGCAAAATTAATTAAAAAACATGCATTCATAAAAAATACAACAATAATGATAACATACATTAGAAAAGGTAAAATAATGATTCATATATTTAATTTGTTGCAATATATTCTAAAATGAAATTCATCGTTTTGTTTTTCTATAAAATTCAACATGTTTATATGCTCTTAATAATATTTATCAATGTCAATAAATACATTGAGCATCAGTTATCTTGCTAAATAGTGCTACTAATTATAAAATAAAAAACAATATAAAACATTTTTCATATCCTGGAACCAAATAATAATGGGATATATAATATGCATAAGTTTTATTCATGAAAAATATTTTAATGCAAGTTTATCTCTTTTTAAAATTTATTTTTTTTTTCCATATTTTTAGGAAAGAATCAACATGCTTTTTATCAATAATAAGTCATAGAACATGCAAAATATTGAATTTTGATGTTAATGTGAATGCATTAAATATCTATTAGAATTCATGTAGTGATTGACATTACTTTAATAATACATGTCTATAAATTATCGTAACAACATAGGATATTTTAATTTAATGGTTTTATAAGCAATAAGTACTATTAATTTATTCATATCAGTAGCTATATAAACCAAATGTGACTATTAGTCACATTTAAAGTGATCTTATACCTATGGGAAAAACATTTGTATCTCATAACCTCATCATTTTTGGATATACATTCACGTGTTTTCATCGCGTTTTACATTTTTAAGCATTTAGATAACTAGTTTTTATAATTATATAATGAACATCTTAAGTATTCACATTATATGTTATAAAGGCCTAAAATAATATTTTGTAATTGAACAATAGTTCATTTTGTCTACATTTAATAACTTTTAACTTTATTAAGGATTAGAGAGGCTTGAAAGAAAATATATTGTATAACATTAATATATTAATATTTTCTTTTTCTCATAATTTATCAAGTACCCGAGGCTGTATTGGAGAAAAAAATAAATAGATTTGATATCATTTCTTAGAGTGTTAACTCCCTTTACCCCATGAACAATTGTAATATTTTTTTGCACTAATATTTTTACACCAATATAATTAGCAATCTTTAGACAAATTATATTGTTTGTTGCTATATCATTTCATTATCCTATAAATACATCAATAACTGCTCGAGCATTATGTAGCTTAATTTGTCACTATCTAAATGCATCGATATTATCCTCGCCAAGTGATAGGCCAGGGCTCGCTGTAGTCAGTGAGGATAATCAGGGAGGACTTCAAAAGCTAAATAATTTCTTACAAATAGCCATTGATTTTCTTTATTTTCTTAATTAGAAAAATTGGAGAAACTCTTATATTTTGGAAACTTGAATTTTGAAAATTGTTTTTCTAGTTTGGTGTATCAGTTATACCCTTTTTAATTTTGTGAAAATAAGTGTTTGGGTGATATTTAATTAAAATGAATAAAATATTAAGATATAATTTATTATCTAGGTTCATTTGCATTGAATTTTCCCTCACCTAGGTTATTCACTTATATTGAGTAGTTAGAGTTTATACCACATTACTTGTGGTAGAGCTCCAACAAAAATCTAGATTGATTTGATCGTCTTACTGTGTAGATATCAATGGAGGGAGTTAGTCACAGTTAAGGTAGGATTCTAGACTAATAAGGATATTTGTATTTATGTCATATCGAGTTGTATATTTTTAATTTCTTTTAGCGAATAACTAGTTGTCGGTTGTTGCTATTGTAACCCGTGGATGATTTCACATAGGTATTAGATCTTATATGGTTTACCACGTTATATGTTATTTTATATATAGTCACGTGTTGTTTAGTATAATTAGGACTATTATCGAATATGTTCCTACATATGAGGTTTTGATTATGATTAAAAAAACTCATATTTCTTTACTATTTTCTTAAATATTTATGCTTATGTTGTATCTAAGTTTTTACCACTTTCTTATATTATTTGATGGATTGTTGTTTTCTATTTCCTTCGTGACAAAGAGTGTTGAGTCTTTAAGGTATTTGTATCACCTTCTACTTAGTTATGTACTGAGTGTAGACTTTCAATTGATATCAGAGCTAGTATACCCTAATGGGCTTAAATGGTGTTGTTCTTTCATTCTTGCTTTTGTGTTTCTTTACTACAAGAAAAAAATGTATAGTATTTAGGACAAAAATTGATAAAAACGAATTTTGTCCTTGAAGGATGTGGTATATTTAGGGACAAAAATTTCATATTTATATTATTACAATACATACATGTGGTCTCGAAAATGTAGCCTCAGTTTTTTAACTCGAAAATGTAGCCTCAATTTTTTAAAAAAACTAAGGCCAAAATCCTACAACATTGGTTTTTAAAAAACCAAGGCCATAAACATACATTATCAATTTTCTCTTATATCAAACACCAAATTTTTCTATCATTTTTTTATTTTTCCCTCATTTTTTTGCTTTTTTCCCTCTTTTCTTTTCATTTTCCCTTTTTTCCCTCAGTTATCTCTCCTTTAATTCCTTTTTCATTGTTTTTTTCACTCCTCATTCGATATCCTTCAAAGCCATCCCAAAACCCTAGCTCAGCAAAAATTTCGTCGATGAGCGCTCTCCTTTACACCGATCTTTGCAAGGATGATGAGGTTCAAGTGGTTCGAGACACATACAAGGGCCATGACATAAAGGTTGTTCAGGTTTATCATAGCAAGTGGGTCATTCACATCGAGTGAATCACTCGTGGTTAGAGGGAAAAATAGTAACTATCCTCGATGTTTTAGAGAATCAAGAGATGGTTCTTTCATTGTCAACTTTAACGGCTATAGCAATCGAGTCCAGCCATTTGTGGTGGTGGTATTGGCATCATATTTTGATGTCAAGCTAACGGTTCTTGTATTTGATATACTAGGAGAGGTTGAGCTTGAGCTTTTGAAAGGTTTTTCCAATGTGGATTGTTCATATAATTTGATTCCTGAGGAGTTGTGTACCAAGATCTTGCTCTGTGATACTATAGATAATGGTTCTGGTTCTGGTTCTAGTTTTAGATTCCTTAAGGTCACATTTAAAAGTTTCAAAATTCGTTTTTTTAGTTTAAGCATGGAATCCACTTTAGGCTAATATTATTCTCGCTTAAATGTTTAGAGTTTTGTTAGATTTGGTTTTATCTTAGTTTTTGATTCGTTGATTTTACAATATTAGAATAGGGAAGAAATGCTGGTAAATAGTTCTACTCATAGTTGTAACAAAGTTAGTAGACCTGACTCTTGAGGTTTAGGAAGATCTTTACTAGGATTAAAAGTCTATGCTTTTCTTGCTTTTACTCGCGAGAAAAGATTTTTCATTGTCAAATATTTATGAAGATGAACGAGATGCTAAATTAATCAAATTGTTGTTTGTCTCAAGTTGTGATGGTGGGTATGAGTGGAGCTATAGCAACACACCAGTATAGAGCTCATCTACTATTATGTAGCTACTTGAGCTCCCAACCATAACTTGGAACATATTTCAAAAGAATCAGAACTCTTTTCTTGTGTAACAACAAACTTGGCATTGTTATGATTTTTTTTCTTTTTGCTAATGTTATTATAAATGTCATAGCTTTTCTTGTGAGTAATTCTTCTCTGGCCATTTGTAAATGTAAACTAAAACATCTTGTTGAATGCATGATATGGTCAATCCAGGTAAATGGCTAAGGAGAAAATATGTTGGTGTATCCCTTGTTGGAAAGACACTTGTTGCCATGGGGTTCGGAAAAGTTGGATCTGAAGTTGCTCGTCGAGTTTTGCCGAATTTCGAGTATAGAGCTTGCAATTCTGCACATTTTTCCATGAGTGAAGGTACATTTGCTAATTTAATTTCATTTATAAACTCGGTTACCTTATAACCATTTGATTTTTACCTTTCTAATACATTCTTAAATATCAACTATCTTACTATATAATTATCTTAGCAAGAACTATCATCAGACTCATTGCAACACATTTGTTCTACTTTGGCTTCAGTTATAATGGGAATGACCCCTGTCTTAGGAAAGGTACAAATGTTAAGTAATGCCTCTTGCTACATTATGATCTGCTAAAAATATTTACCACTAAGATGTGCTTTAATGATAGAAGTTTCCGCTGAAGTTTTGGTTTTTGTTATTTTTTTAAGGAAGTAATTATGTATGAAAAACCAATCAAGGTGTAGATATGGTGTGTACTTCAGTTACAAATGAATGCATGGTCTCAACTAATCGAATATTAGAGATGAACAAATTTGCCACCTTCATTTCATTCATTAAGTTATTTGAGAAAAGTGTAAGACATGTAGGACGATTATTTGTAATACTACACTTTTTTACATCCATAATAGGTGCCACCGTTTCCACATTGATAATATTTCCATTATATTGATCTGTTGTGGGCTCAGTTATTAGTACATTTTTTGGACAAAAATTTGTACTTTATTGATGTGTTGGTTTCATCAATAGTAAGTCTTTGGATTTAACTTGAATTCAATTTTTTATTTTAACAAAGTTGACATTGCGTGCATTCTACTTCTCTTACTGATAGATTTAGTTTCAAATTCGTTTGACTAACTGGTATAACTTGGTTATCAAAATTGACAACTTTCACTGATAACATTTCATTGAGATTCTTACTTAAATCTCATGGGAATTGTGGTTGGTGCTTTTTATTTCTTCAGTGATATTGATTACATTGTTGTAGAATAGTTTTTGTCTTTAGGCATATTCATTCCAAGGTGAAATTTTTTGAGGTTATATTGAATCATTTATTTATTGTCCGGGTTATCTGTTGATTATTCATGGCTCAGTGTCTTAATGAAGAACATAATGTGATTCTTGATGGCGAGACATTCTTAAATGATCTTGAAGCAAAGGTATGTTATAGACTAAATGTTAATTACATTTAGAAAATATGTAGCTTGATTATTGTCTTATGCCACCTTTTTAGTTTCATAGAGTTTCATTAAATTATATATACATTGGATTGAAAGGGAATTTGTTGCAGTTGGACTCTTTTGATTTATATATTGGAGTTACTTACCAAAAGGAATATGGCATTTTGACAGAGAACTCATGCTTGGCAACATCTTTGTCCTATTATAAATTTTTGGGGTGAGCTTTAAACTTTTTACAATACGTATCTTTCCTTTTATCCTTCATGATCTTCACATTTGTTTTCATAACAAGCTGTTAAAAACTGAAGGAAAAATATCCATAAATACTATATTATTGTTTGAATAGAGCTAGCAATGACTTCATTATAGTTACTGGTAATGGCATCAATCCTGGTGATGTCTTCTTATTCTACCATTTGGATTTTGAAAATGCAACAGCCTCTTGTGCCCTTGCCTTTGATAGTTTCCAAGCTTTGAAGGAAGAACCAGATAGCAGAGCTTTTGGTCAAGTCAGGGGGTGTAAAGTAGCTTCTTTTTAATCATTTATTCATTGTTCGGGTTATCTGTTACAGGTTTACTCAATTCGTGATGTAGCTACTAATAACTTAAAGCGCCTAGGTAGAAGAATTTAGTCCAAAGTGGGCAATGTAGCACATAGTTTCCCAAGTTCATTTAATGACTGAATATATCTATTCCTTGTATATTTTAGAGGATTAAATATTCTCTCTGCAAAAAATCTGGATAGATGTTTTAAATATAATGTGTTTTCTGAGCTCCATATTTGACCTCTGATTTGCTGCGTTTGCATTTATCGTTCTATAAAACGATTCCATAATTAGACCATAGAGTAGTACTTGGTTAATTTTTTATAGAAATTATGCATTGTGGTTAGTAAAACTAAAACTTATTTTTGGTGTTAGATTTGCTTTCTATTTCCATCTTTTTCCACACCAACACACCATCGCACCAGCCATCAAGCACCAGGAGCAGTATCAGGTGCACCTGCACACCAATGCACCAAGCATCAGTGCACTAGTGCCAACGCACTAGTGTACCATTCCAACACAGCAGCACCAGTGCACCACCCCAACGTACCAGCATCAGCGCAACACCCCAGCCTAGAGCAGCAACACCTATGGTATTTGTATTTTCTTTACACTTTTGTTGAAGTTGTTGTGGACTTGATTATATTGATTTGAAGTACGCTTATAAATGCTTGTAATTAATAGTAAAAAGTCAGTTTGTAATAGTAAGGTTTTATTATGTTTTAGTGTACAATAAACTCCCAAATGTAATTATACTTTTAATTTTAATATAATATGATTTTTAATATTGTAATTAATAATTTTATTGTAATTTATATTCATTTTTAATATTGTAATTAATAGTCATATTTTTTTTAATTTATGTATATCCTATGCCCTCAGTTATTGAAAAACCAAGGCTATAGACATATCCTATGGCCTTAATTATTGAAAAACCTAGACCATAGGACATGTTTATGACCTCGATTTTTTAAAAAACTGAGGTCATAGATAACAGTATATGGTCTCTTTTACTTAAGTCTCAGTTTTTATAATTGTAACCATAAACCTACAATTACGATTAAAAACCAAGATCATATGTATGTTTTGTAGTAGTGAATTATCCTTGACCATAAGTTTGACCAAGAAAAATTAGCAAGGAAAAAAAAATTGGGACAACATTTTTGTCACAAAGTAAGTTTTAAGGAAAATTTTTAAATTTTTCCTTCAAATATTGGCTGGAATTTAATGCCATAAAAATATTGACAAAAAATTTATCATTGAAAATGAAAAAATGGAGAGAGATTGCTATCAAGTTTTACGACAGAATTTTATGTCTCTAAAAATCAAAATTATAAGGATAAAAATTGACATTATATTTAGAATAAAATATTTTGTCTTGAAAATCCTAAAATTTTGAAGAAAATATGGAGACCTATTAAGTAAAAAAAAATTGTCTAAGAAAAAGTAAAAAGTTCAGATTTTTCCAGTATAATTGCCAAAGAAATTGGAAATCTAATGCTGTCGTCAAATTAAAGTGATGCATATGTTGTGCTATTGACAACACTTACTTGATTATGTCCATTCTTCTTTTCTTTTCTTTTTTCGGTCTAATTATGTCCTTTCTTCTTGCAGGAAAAAGATTTGGGGTTACTTACACGTCCGAAATTGTGGTGACAAACCTTTGAGCCAGGTATCCTTGTACCATGTAAAATCTTTCATTAATCAATATTTAGTTTTTTGGTTTTATAATTAATGTTTTCGAGTTCTTTTTTACACTCTTAGGTAAGTAAGCTACAAATGTTAAATTTAATATTTACATTATATGAAGATTTACTATACTTTTGTTATATATTTTTTCAGTAAAATTTGAATATTTTTGTTATTACAATATCTTTAAATAAACTATTTTATTCAAAATTATTTTAAAAAATTATTTTCTTTCTCTCTACGTTATCTTTTTATTTCAACATAACTCAAATCCCAACATCATTCTAAAGTTATAAAATCCATATTTCTATTAGAAGAGTAATTAGATGAGTGTTAGGAGTTTTATTTTTAATTTTTGAATTCATTAGTAGATCGAAAAAGATTCTAATAACATAAGTTGTCAATTGCAACAAAAAAATAAAAAAATTAATAAATTTAATAATTTTCACATAGTATAAGTATCAAAATGAATGTTTTTCATTGTTGGAGTATGTAGCATTTTTCTTACTCATTTTGTTCCTTTATTTTTATTTTTAGGGGGAGTTAAACATGTGTCACATTAATACTTACAATTAGGGGTATTCATAAATCGGGTCAGATCAGACTAAATTAGGAAACCAGACCGAATGGTTTTATAAATTAAACGATCTAGTCGGTTTGTATTAATTAAAATCGTTTTTCAAACGATCTAATTATATTAATTTTTAAATCGATCGAATCGGACCAAACCGGTTTAATAATATATTAAAATTTTCATATTATTTTCTTATTAGATATATCCAAAAATCTAATCAAATTAAAAACCGGATCAAATTAAATGATTTTATAAATCAAACGATCTTATCTGATTAATTTTTTTTCTTTCAAAAATGTACCGAACCCGATCAAGCATGGTTTGATGCTTGACTGTTAAATTCAAAACATAATATAAGGCTCGACAAATGTCCCATCTTTCTTACTTTTAATCATTTTACTTAATTATATGACTTTATATATATATATATTAATCATTTTCCCTAACTTTTCACTTTATCATTTGCAATTAGTATATTTTTGAATAAAGTAATTCAAATTATATCATCAATTTGATAAGAGAATACTTAGTTTGATTACGCGCGGTGCAAACCATTTTCATACTCATTGAAGGTTTTCTTTATTCTTCACTTGTCTCACCTTCTCTAAAACAAACAGGCATTTATTTTGATATGAACTATTTTATTTGTTACCTTCTTGGGTTGGTGTATGACTAATTCATGTAACTCATATCATAATTTTATTGTGGATCTTCAGTGCACCAAGTAAACTACGGTCTGGATTTTCCAAAACTCTCTACAACCTTCTAACTTAGGAATCCTTAATTATCTTTAGAGCATTGAACTATAATCAATCAAAGTAATTTTGTATTTGGTTACTTTTGTGGCCTATATTCTTGCTTAATTTAACCATTAATACAAGAAAACAAAAGGAAGAAAGTGACTGTGAGAGTATTGCTGAAACGAACGATTCAATTCTATTGATTGTAATTGTTGGAATTGTGAATTTTAATTAAAATAAATTATGTCAATTTGTGTCTTGTCTTATATTGTTATTTTACATCACTTAGGAGATATATAAATAGAAAATAATTGGATATTAGGTTTGAGCCTCAAGGAGTACTCACTTTTGTGGAAGGGGAGAGGACCTAGATAAATGTGATTCCACACATGTGCATACCGCCATTCGTCCAACCGGCTATGCTGAGCCCGAGCCCGAACCCGAGTCCGTGTGAGGTGAGGTGAGGTGACATTTTATTTTTTTGAAACTTTTTTTTTTATTAAAATTACTTTTTCATTTAGAAAATGGTCATTACTTTTTTACTTAGAAAATAACCGTTATTTTTTTTACTCATAAAATAGCTATTATTTTTTCACTCAGAAAAATGGCCATTACTTTTCCACTCAAAAATAGCGTTACTTTTCACTCAGAAATGGCCGTTACTCTTTCCACCCAGACACAACCGTTATTTATCATAATTGTCACACCTTTTCTCAAACTATAAATAGAGGGCCTCACCTCTTAGTTTAGACACGCCAATTCTCTTACAGATCATAGAAGCAATAACTCTTAGAAAGAAAAGAAGATACTAAATTATTTTTAGAGTTTTTCGAGCAACATAAACTTTAGAGGTGTGACATTCTAGGCTTTATTAGTGTAGTGAAGACCTGAGATAGAAAACAAAGATTCTGGGCTGTTTTATCCTGGGAACGATGAGACTGTGTTTGCTTGCACAAGTTTGGGTAGAGCCACGAAACGTCTCAACCTAGTCCGCGACTCAACCCAAGCAATACATTTTAATATATTGGTAATATTGTTCTCACGCTACTTTTAACATACTTGTTCCAACAATTTTAAGGCGAATTTCTATCTACCATGTCTATTGAAATGTTAACTACTAATCTCAACAAACCGTTTTATTTTGAGGGATTACACTTTAAAAGATGGTGACAAAAAATGTTACTTTTCTTAACCATGAAAAAGGTCACTTTTGTTCTTATTATTGAAAAACCAATACTGCCTAATCCTCCTACTGAAGCTACAATAAAGGATTTAGACACTTGGATGGAAAATGAATTTCTATGCATAAAATTTATTCTTAATGGATTAGCTGATGACTTGTATGACTATTATAATTTTGATAAATCTGCTAAGGAAATTTGGGATACACTTCAAAAGAAGTACGACATTGAGGAAGCTAGAAAGTCTTATAACCCGTCTAAGAATAGAAGAAGAAGTCGAAAAGCAAGATCAAAGAGATGAAATACTCGTTGTCTCAAACAACAGTACCAATAAGAAATCCTCATATGAAAATCTAAAACCTAAAGGAAGAAACATGGAAACTCAGAATCGTAATAATAACTAAAATCGTAACCACCAAAATAGAAACATAAATTATCCTCCCTATAATGGACCTTAACCCCCTTAAAAAATAACACATTCATGTGTTATTGTTGTAACAGACTTGGCCACTTGGCCAGGAACTACCAGAACAGGAATCGTCCTACCCTGCAGGCGAACCTTATCGAAGATCAACTTATTGCTATGATATCTGAAATAAATTTTATTGGTGGATTTAAGGGGTGATGGGTGGACATTGGTGCTTCTCGCCATATTTGCTATGATCGAGACATATTCAAGTCCTATTTTGAGTGTTGTTGGGAGTTGTCGTATTTGCTATGATATCTGAAGATATGAAAGTGTTGTTGGGTGACTCCCACTCCACTAAAATTATTGGTACTAGTAGGAAAAAATCAGAAATACCTCCAAGGTTTAAGAAATCTTCATAAATACCCCCAGGTTTCAAAAAATTTAGAAATACCCTTGAAAAGATAACAGAGGTTAAACCAAGAAATAATAGATATTGAAATAGAAGACATTTCAGGATGTTTTTCACAAGAAATGCTAATAAGTAAAAAGAAATTTGAAGAAATTCAAAAAGCAAAGTTAAATCTCAAAGAAGAAGATGGATTTATAGACCCATCATTTTTATTAAGAAAATTATTCCTTAGAAAAAATATAATCTATTATGGTATAAGTAATAAATAAACGAGTATTAAGATTATAGATATAAAAGGAAGATATAATATACCATTAATTGATAAAAAAACTATATTAAACAAGCTATCAAAAATTCCTCATAAAGATAAAGAAAAAATTGGATACATCCTTTTAAGAGGAGTTCAAATACTATAAAAACTCATTTTAGAGAAGGAATAAATACATCAATAAAAATAGCATTATTAGATAATAGAATAATACATAGACAAGATGCTTTATTTAGAATGATCCATGGTAATTTAGGATATCAAAAGCTTAAATTTACAACATATCATAGGTTTGTTATAAATATACATGATAAAAATCTAAATCAAGTATTAAGTCTAGCTTATGAATTTGAAAGAGGAGATTTAATGAAAGAAGGAAATCATCCATTTTCAATACATTATCTAGTAGCATATTCTTTAACAAATAGTCACAATAGTTCAATATATGGACAAAATGAACTTAGAGAAATAGACAAAACTTTTAAGGAACTTGGACAAATAATAAAACCAGAAATACTAATAGACTTTGAAATACCGAAAGAATGGAAACTAGATATTAAAGAAAAACCCTTAATAACAGGAAGAAATAGTAATGTTGTTAAAACTAATAGCATACCAAGATTTACTTTTATAGACCATGAAGGAGAAACTTCTAACCAAGAAGAAGTTAAAAAACTAGAAAATGAAGTTAAAATAATGAAGGCATTAGTTCATGATTATATATTAGGGAAAAATAATGTTTAGAGATAAAATAAAAAATATGCATTTAGAAATAAATGGAAGCGTAGTAGGTGTAGCAAAAAATCAAACAACATTATTTGAAACTATATAATTATTAATAGAGAAAATGGATTTAATTCAGGAATCAAACACAAAATATTTACAGGAAATAATAAATATACAAAAAGAATTACTAAAGGAAATAAAAGAATGTGGTTATAATAAACTACAACAAGATATGCACAAGGAATTTTCAGAACTAAGAAAAGATGTATACAACATACATAAGGATAATGAAATAATAGGTTATAAATATGATCATTTAGAAGGATTAAAAGAAGAACCACCAAGGAGATCAAATTCTTTGATTCCTAAAAATGAGAAAAGGAAAAATGAGGAACAATCCAAGAATAAAGAGATAATTTCAATTTAATGAAATATAGAAAAGAATTAGAAAGAAAATTTATGGACCTTGAAAATAGAGATATAGGAACATTAGTCAGTTTATTGACATTAACCAATGAAGAAATAGAAGAGCATTATAATGGAAAACTTTGTACTAACAAAGAAGAAGATGATATGACAATAATCAATGAAACTGATTCTGAACCAGAAAACATGACCTCAAAAGGTCATATGAAACTAATTTCATTACCAATGCCTTACCAAGAAGAAACATCTGACCCACATAAGGGGGAAAGAAATAGGCAAAGATCAAAATAACCTGATACTACGTATAGAAGAAGACAACCACCTAAAATGGAGGAAAGGTTGCATTGGGGAACTAGAGGTAGTATTCCACCAGAGTTCAAACTCTATGATAATTACAAATCTAAACTTCTAGATTTAGATTTTATAAGAGATAGGAAAAAAACCCTAGATGAATGGTCTAATGGGATGAGTGTACTTATACAAACTTCTTAAACTACCCAAACAAATCCTTCAACTTGTAGAGTGCATATAGCACATAAAATGACAGGAAATGTAAAAGTTTGGTTTTCAAACTTAACATATCAACAACATTTATTAATGCAAGGAAATGCTTCCAAAGGAAGAGAATACTTGGATACAGTAATAAATGAAATATACAAAGAATTTATTGGAGAAGATAAAGGAAGGGTTATCATTGAATCCAGTGAAAATGAAATCAATGAAGCTAAATGGTATCTAACAAATATGAAAATTTGTAACATGTGATAGATAGATTCTTTTATTTGTAAATATGAAATGTATTACTATAAATTACCACCCTCTATACAAACAACTTATAAAGAAATGTTTTTTTTAAATTACCTGGAACACTATATAAAACCTTAACAGAAAATTGGGAACAAAGGAATAAAGAAAATATACCAGATACTCTAGGAGGAAGAATAAGAAGTCTTAAAGATTGGATCATTATTAAATGCCAAGAAAGAAAAGAATATAAACAAATAAGAGAAAATGATAAAATTTGTTGTGATACAAGAGATTTTAGAATACTAGGGAAATATGGATGTAATATAAAATCTTATAAACAAAAATATAAAAGATTTAAAAAATATAAATTCAGAAAACAAAATTTTCAAAAATATAAAAAGAGATTCAATAGAGAAAATGACAAGAAAAGATATTTTAGAAGAAAGATTTATAAACCTTATGAAAAAAGGAATTATTTCCCTTCAGGAAAGAAAAAATGTAGATGTTGGATCTATAATGAGGAAGGACATTATGTTAATGAATTTCCAAGTAGACTTCAACATAAAAAAGAATTTAAAAAGGAATTTCCACAAAAAGCAAAAATCTTAGAAGAAGCTTTCAAAATGGAATTAGAACCAATCGAGGAATCTGATATAGATGATACTTACAGTATCTATCTATTGGAAGAAACTGAGAAAGAAATAACTGACTCAGAATATGAACACTCAAATTATGAATATTCTTTATCAGAAGATGAATGATTTGTATAGTATTACAAATCCAAATAGTACTTATATTAAAGTAGGACTAAAATTTAAAGGCTATAACACTTATCATTTACATGCATATATAGATACAGGAGCTAGTATGTGTGTAGCCAGTAGATACGTATTTCCAGAAGATAGCTGGAAACAAACACCAAAAGATTTAATTGTAAGAATTGTTAATAATACTACAATAAAACTCAATCAAGTATTAAAAGATATTGATATAATGATAGGAGGAGAAAAATTTCACATTCCTACCATAAATCAACAAGAAATAGGAGTAGATATGTTAATAGGAAATAATTTCCTAAATTTATATAAACCTTTCACACAACATTCTAACAAAATAAGTCTCACAACCTTAGAAGGAGATACCATATATGTTTCTAAAGTAAGAAAAGCTTTAACTATATCAAACTCAACTTTTATACAACAATATTTTGTCATTCATCCTATCATTGACCCATCTCTAATACCCACATCCTGGATTTTTCCTAGAAGTAAATTTTCAACACATAACAAACCTTTTGCCACAGTTTTTGGGAGTCCATGCCATTAACACCTTCGCCCTAGTATCACAATGATTAAAATGAGCTGCTTGATCAACTTCTATAGATATTAATGAATGTACTTCAGACATTGCAAAGAGAAAAAGCTTGGGCACTATCGCGAAAATGGAAATGGAAAGGATTGGGTTATTTTCATTTCCATTTTGCATAGCAAAAATGAATATGTAAATGGATGGGTTAGGTTTTTTTCTAATGGTTTCCAACATCGCGTGTTATCTCCAGCCTTTTTTTTTTCACAGCGCGGATTAACAATAGTTAAGCATGTGCAAAGAAATTCCCTTACGTGGGAAGCCTTAATCCCAATGAGTTACTTATATATAATCAAAATAAAAGTATAGTTATTCTTTTGTAGAAAAAACAATTCATGCACCTTCCTTTGGAATAGGGATAAGTTTGGGTACTTCTGTAAGAATTTACCCTTTTTTATTGGTTCTTATATATATTTTTTGAATGATAAAAATGAAAGATTTCATTTAAATATGAACCAAAAGTACAATATGATATAAAGTCTAGTTTTTTAAATACATCAAAATTACAATTAAAAAGATAAGACTCGTTAGTGGTTGTAATACATGATATATGAGGAAATATTCTTGAGCCTTCTTTGTTCACTCTATATTCTCCTTCATCTTGTACTTATCTGAATCAACTAATATAACGATTCTTTAAAAAATATTAAACTAAAATGTCTAGTTATACTTCTTGTTAGAATAAACCAAAAATCCTCCACAAATGACCAATTATTCATTGCTAATGTCATTTATTCATTGTTTATATCATCAACGACATGATTTGTATTAAAGGATAACATAACTAACTTCAACAAATAACATAACTGTCTTTACATTATCATTTTCGACATCATCGTCATCATCATTATCTTCTTCGGTAGTTATTATCATGGTTTTTATGCCAAAGTTCAAACTCAACAAAATGAAAGCTAATTTTTTTGACTGAGGTATGCGAGCTAATTAATAGTATGCTATTATAAAAATGCTGAAAAAGCTTTCAAAGGATAAAAAATTTAAAGAATCAATTGTTATCTAGGCTTTCATACAAACCCTTGAAGTTTTTGGTCATGGAAGAAACTTTCTCAACTTTTGCAAATTTATCACTCTCTTTCAACTTTTTATCGTTCCTCGCTATCTTAAAACCAAATAAAAACTATAAGATCTAGTTTTTCTCTCCTCAGTATGTAAGACTCACAGCGATGAGCCATAAGCAAGACTTCTTGGAGGGCCTATGTACATTACATTTTAATTTTTTATTGAAATTTTAAATTTTAAATATGGTATATATATTAATTCAAAATATAAATATTTAAACATTACATATAAAAATTATTTTATTTATAAAAGTATTATAGTAATAAATAATATTTCATACTTTTTATCAAATAGGACCAAAAATCTCTTACTAATTAGTTATAAAATTTAATAAATTTAAGATTATTTATACAATTATTTTATAAACATTATATATATATATATATATATAAAATTTACAAAAATAAATTAAAATTTTAGTTTAAGTTATGGAATTTATAAAAATGGGGTTCATAATTTGTATTCTTTCACTTTAAAAATGGTTGGCCTTTACCCTCTTGATTAGTTATATATATTTTTAATGTTAAGTACATTTTTAAGGTTTAATAATTAAAGTTCTTAAAACATACGGGAGAAAATAAAGAGAAAATAAAATAATTTTTAAAAAGTGTCTATTTCACCGAGTAATAAATTTATTAAATTTAAATGGAGGGTAGAATCAATTTATATATGGCAATACATACACTATTTATTGTAGATATATGGGGTTTTGTCCAAAATGGTCATATTCCATTTAATACTTTTAAAAAAGGAGTATTTGTGTTATAGTTTAAAAAGAGGTAAAACTTAACTTGTAATTTGAGAATTAATTTTTGTGTAGGTTTTTTAACTTTTAATATTTTTAAATATATTTACCAATTTGAATAATATAGTTTCATATATATATAAATTGATAAAATAATTTAAAAATTAAACAATATAAATTAATAAATACATAAAAAATAGATTATAACAATATTAAGTATATAGTATGTATATAATGAATATTTATATATTTATACATGGTATAATAAAAAATAACTAAATTACATAAAAGATAAAAACTATAATTTTTTTAATAAACTATAACTTACATGACTATTTTGTAAAATTTTATAAACATTAATTTTTTTATCTTATTATAATAAAAACAACCCAAAAATTTATATTTAAATATTTATAATTTTATTCACCTACAATATATGTCCTACAATATCGGTTCTATTTGAGAATATACAAGTAACATGATATATTTTGGTAAATAAAGAATATAATATTTATTATATCATCATATAACAATGTTTACAAAAAGACGACTAATAAAAAAAATAAGAATATTTTGCATATATCTCAATAATGTTTAAGGGTGAAAAGATAGAGAAGGTTCTACAATCATCTGAAGGAACTGACTACAAGTCCTTGTGTTATGACCACCCCTTCTATACCTATTGCACAATATGACCTTCTTAATTACCTCCTCACGTGAACGTATGCATCACTTTCATGGTCTTCCACACTTCCTCTTAGTATTAGGAGGAAGTTCAACTAGGTCCATTATCTCTGGTGGAATGGTCCACTCACCATTATCAGTTGCCGGAAAAATGGACTCAACATATGCTATAATATAACAATTTACAATGTACTTATTATCAACGAAAGAATGCACATCAACATCTTGAAACCGGGCAGCTGCAATGGCATGACAACATGGGATCTTGTGAACATCAAACTCCTTACAACTACAAATTTTATTAAGTAGATCCACATCATCACTGTTGTCACCGTGTATAACCTAAGAGGGTTCAAAGTGTCAACGTTAGTATATAATATATGTAATAAAAAGTAAGATTATATAGATATTTAACAAAAACAATGCAAATAGATAAACATGACAATATGATAACAGCTGGTAAATGAATCATTTACCTGGAAAACATGTGCATTAATTCTGAAAACCTTGTACCTCAACGACTTAAAGTGATTTGCACGCATGATTGATTGAACTTCATCTGTAAGGAATCGAGTTCCCCATCTCATTCCAACCTCCCTACGTTCCACAAACCATTGTTGTATTTTGCTACTGTAATACTCAACAAGCATAGTTATGGGTAATTCACGTGCCGATTTCATTACATTATTAAAAGATTCAGAACCATTGGTGGTCATTATCGTGTACCTATTTCCTGGGAAATTATATCTTGACCACTTCTCTTTAACTGCTTCCAATAAGTACTTCTCTATCAAAGGATCAATCTCTCTCAAATCCCCTATGTACTCGTCAAATTTACCCTTTATATAAGCTCTTGAGTAGCATCTGAACAAAGGTATAATGTCACGGTTCTTAAATTTGTGATTTAAATTCATCTCTATGTGAAATGCACAATAACCATGCATTGCATTAGGAAATGCTTTCAGAACAGCTTGAATAATACTTTGATGTCTATCCGAAATAATAACAAGGTCGTCAATGTGCCCAACTACAGATGATAGTTTTAACAAAAACCATTCCCAAGCATCATTATTCTCTAAATCTCCAACCCCAATGGAGATTGGATATATATTGTTATTTCGATCAGAACCATTTGCTACAAATAATGTCCCAGCATACCTACCGGTAAGAAATGCACCATCAACTGTAATCACATGTCTTATGTAGGATAAGAATCCTCTAATACATGGATCTAGTGCCATGAAAAAATACTTAAATCTTCCCGAATGGTCAACTTTAATATGTGTGATGCTTCCAAGATTTCTTTCCTTTAGAACATGATAGTAGGAAGGGAGTTTGAGGAAAGATTCCTCTTCAATGCCCCGTAGCAATCTGAGAGCTTTTTCTTTAGACCTGTATGCTATGGCTTAACCAATATCAATCCCAAACTCATTCTAACAATCATCAATAATATCTTTTGGCTTATAAACTCTTCCAGGTTGTACCAGTTTCATCTTAATAGCATTTGCTATCACTCTTGAGGTCGTGGTCCTATTTTTCCTCATATACTTGTTAGGATCACAAGTATGTCTTGATTCAAACTATTTTACCCTGAATCGATTTGATCCAGTGATCTTATTACATCTAATCACCCAAGTACAATTAGCTTGAATGCATTTTATCACTACACGATCTTTCTTGCTTGTCAGTGTCCCCATCTCAAATCTATTTCTTATGGCATAAAGCCCAACATGTGTAGTGAAATCTATCTTATTGTCAAATACTTGATCAACCCTCAAATCAAGCTCTACATGTGGCACTAAAGAACCAATATCACCATTTGAAAAAATATCTGTGGGTGTACATGGTCGATTAGACAGTACTTTATTATTGCACCGAACTAAAGTTGTTCCTTGAGATTGAGATAAATCATTTTCATAATCAACTCCTACAATGAGCCTAGAAGTGATTGATGAAATAACATTGTTACAAGGTTGCAGTAATGTAGTTGTACAATTCTCGTTTACCTCACTCTTGTTCCTAAGAGAATTACCAATAAATTCATTAAGATTTGAAGAATGATCAACACTTCGTGCATCACCCATACTCTCAAAAATATTTTCGCAACTTACATGACCATTTCCAAAATTAACAAGTTATTCACAACAAATAGAATGATGTGTATCTATAGATCTTATCTAATTTTTTGTAACATATACAACAACCTTGCTTTGATTATCTTTAACATGAAGGTTAAAAAACTCATCGAGATCTTCATCATCGCCTATTAAAATAGTAGGTAGTGTTAGATCATTCTTATAGAAGTATTTCATTGAAATTTTATACTTGTACTTATCGATCTTCAACTTTTGAAACAATTTATCTTTAAGGTCATTATACATAAATTCCTTTTTGATCCTTATCACCGAACCTTCACCTCCTCGATATACTTCTTTGTCATCTTTCTTCGACCACTTACCACCGTGAATTATTAGAATACTAAGACCATCCATTCTCTAAAAGGTATAAGAAAAATTATCAAATAATAATACATCAATACTTAAAATTAAATTAGTTTATTAATTAACACTTTGTAAAATATTAAGGCCTAATATATGGAGAAAATTTTTATAATAATATTTTTATTGTTAAATTTATAAATTGTCTAATTTTGATAATTTAATAATAAGATATACAAATGCAAAAATGTGTATAATCTACACTACATGGAATGAACGAATGAAACAAATGACTATTAATTCTTTTTCTTCTCACAAGTCACAACTAGTATATTTCTCAATTTCTTCCTTTGAACCCAAAACGCAGAATCTAGTACTTTATTATCATCATATTAATCTTTAAGCCCCTGTCTAAAACATGTTCATAGATAATATAATTTTTCAATTAAAAATCTCATTAAATAATCCTAAATCAGTTTTGGAGAAAAACAATCATCCAAATAGTTGGAAAATTTTCAAAAATTTCTCAACCTAATAGCTCCCCAAAGGTTTATAAATCTAGAAAAAAATTCAATATTTACATGCTAATAAAACCAATAATAATTTACACAACGCATATAATTAATATCACTAACCTTATTTTGGAAATATTTCACTTGTAATGAAAAAATAGATAGAAAATCAAAGAACATAAATGGAAGGAGTATAGAGAAAGAAAAGAAGAAGAAAATGGAAAAATAGAAGAGAAAAATGGGTTTTTGAGTGTGGAGAAGGAGAAAGAAGAAGAAAATGGAAAAAGAAAGAAAGGTGAGAGCGTGAAGAAAGAGAGAAAAAAGTAGAAAAAAAGAAGAAGAAGAAAATAGGAAAAGAGAAAGAAAAAAAATGGTTTTTACGCGTGGGAAGGAAAGAGAAAAAGAAAATAAAAAAAAGAAAAGAATAGAAGTGGGAGCGTGAAAAAGGAGAGAGAAAAATTGACATAATTATTGGATACCGGTACCTAAGTTTGCTTTTACTTTTTTTTAAATTAAATTTTAAATACGTCTTTTTTTAAACTATTATAATTAATATGATCATTTTAGACAAAAATCCTTGATATATATAATGATAAATAATTATAATGAAATCATTGTGGAAAAATAATTAAATTTTTATCAATTAAAAGATTATTGGAAAATAAAAAATAATAATGTATCATTAATATGATAAATATAAAATTAATTAAGAAAAAAAGATAATTGTATATTTTTCCTTAAAGGAGAAACAAAGTTTTGTTATTTATTAAGTTTTACTTCATACGAGGTGTTATAGATAAGTTACTTAGAAATGATAATATTTTGTCCTAATACATTAGATGAGGCTTGACAGTTGTGTTGCGTCATAATCTTGTCGTATTCGTGTGTTATGTTCGTTCTTACATGTTGATTGACGCAATTATAAAATTTATAGATTTTTTCAAGTAAATTATTTATATTAGTAAAAAATAATAGAAATTTAAATTTATAAAAAAAATTTAAATGGTAATATAATCATATTTTAATTGTGTAATAATTGTATTTGTATTGCGTCGGTGTGTCGTGTGAAAATTTTCACTCATTCACTTTAATGAAAAATGATAAAAAAAATAAATTTTTATTTTTGTTATATTTTAATGTTGAAAAATATCTATTTGATCAGGCTCTCTTTTGATCAAGGCCAAATGTGGTCGCCTACATGGCCTTAGCCTTAGGTTCGTAGGAGTGGTTCTCTAACTCAACTTCAAAGGATTATACCCTAAATGTATCATAGTGTGCACTAGTATCTTTTATGTTTCATGTTATTAAAATATTTGTTCTAATACCATATTCAAGTATTAGTATTTCTTTTATTCATTTTAAATAATATTTGTTTTCTTTCGATCATAATAACCACAAATATTTTCCATAACAAATTGGACACGTGTATTGTAGAAATTTAAGAAAAAGAAAAAGGTAATGAAAATAAATTATAATTATATTTTCCGCCAATTAAAAAAAATTAATGAATAAAGTACTTATTTATAATCAATACAAATAAATAATATGAATTAAATTTTTTTAGCTTTATAATTAATTACAATTTTGTGTCACTATTTTTTAATAAAGTTTTTAATATTAAAAAATTTGTAGTAAAAATATTTTAAATTTTGATAATATTTCACTCTAAAATTATAATAAATAAGTAGTTTTAATTTTTTATTCTAAATTTTATTTCATTTTTTTAAATATTTTAACATAAGATGATTAGTGATAATGATAATGCCTTGACATACAAAAATAAGCAGAATTAAATTTGAACTATTCTAATTATTGTTGTATGGGGTTCATATCATAGTTAATGTATTGGTGTTTTTTACTACTCATGTAACTATTTTTTTTCATTTTTAGTACCCAAATTAATTATTGATATCTATTTTAACCATTAAATTATTATTTTTTTACTATTGTCCTTTTTTTAAAAAATATTTCTATGTATATCATTGTTCAAATTAACATGTAAGACACATGTGGCCAACTTTAACCTAAAAGAAGCAAATATTGTTCAAAATAGCTAAAACGGGTATCAATATTTGAATTGAGTAATGAGATAGAATCTTTTAATAATATTGAATATAAAAGATACCAGTAAATTAGCAATGATAATTCTAGAGTATCGGACCAAGTTACATATTCAACCTTTGTATGTATGGCTATGAAGGAAGCAAAAATGGGACAGATGTCGTTGAGATTGGTGGAAGAAGAGCAAGATATGGTCCTAGTTGATCTTTTAGAGACCTGTAATGAGCCTAAACCTTTTTTGGAAAGGTTTTTTTCTTCTTGGGTTGTAAACTGCAAGGGCCTTAGAGGTACACTAGTAACAACATGGGGAGGGAATGTTGGTTGGATGCAAGGGATTGAGTTCTTATAGAATATGTTCTTGTTTCATCTCAAAATAGAATAAGCCATTAACTTCATCCTAGATGGAGGGCCATGGCTATTTGATGACGGTCCTTTTCTATTTGAAAGTTTCCATATATATGATAAGTCATATGTTTGAACATATGGATCGACCTTGACCTCGATCCAACTAATAGCCTAAGCCATCAAACAAGTCAGCCTAGGAAGACTTGCTCGCACCTTCAACGACACTCGTCGGGTGGGCTTGCCTATATTTAAGAGCTTTGGTATTGGAAGGCCGACCTCTAACCCGAGCCATGGTATGGTCGACTTCAAGCTTTAAATGTGTTTTCTTTTACTCTTGTACCCCTTTGACACGCTGTGACTTGTACCTCTTATGTAATCAACATGTGTACTTGTAATGCTCTATATATACATGGACCTCATAAGAGATCCACATATTCTACAAAATTTTCTAACTTTTCTCTAGTTTCTCTCTCTACAAGTTAGAACATTCCTAACATTTTGGCACCCACTATAGGGCTCAAATTCAAAGGTAGAGCTTTGGCATATGGCCTTATATTTTCAAGGATTTACCCAAAGTTTTGAGAAAGAGACTTAGTAAGCGAATATAGTTCCCCAGAATCATGGACATCATGGTAGGAACACAAGTTGAGGAATGATTGAGACTAGTGAATGAGGAGGTAGCATCAACATAAGATCAAATCTGACAAGCCCATAATAAGGCTAGAGTGGACACTGATCCCCATCAAGATTTGGCATGTAAACATCTTTAGCTACAAAGAGAGCTCGAAGAGACGAGGTGAGAAAATAGGGCACTACGATTGTAATCAGGCTTGGGGGCCCCTACGGGTCAGGCCATTAATCTGTTTGGGAGGATCAGGATAGATCATATATGCTTAAGCCATTCTATGGCCAAAACACAACTGATGGGAATCTTCTTCTAGTTCGGTGGGACCCAAAAACAAGCAGTTGTTGCAAGCGAGAAAAAGCAAGGAGGCACAATTTTGGGCATTAGAAGATGTTAACAAAAAGTAAGACTAAACCTTGAAAAGGGTCAATAAATGACAAGGAAAGGGTAAGGCACTCTATGATGTGGATAGGGATAGCAAGCAACTGTATGTCTCCCCCTTTTATGATGAAATATAACATAATGAGCCCCTAGCCAAGTTAAGTGCTGCCAAGTGCCCAGACTACTAAGGGACTAAAGATATGGTACGCCACGTGTAACACTTCAAGAAGGCTATGGCCCCCCGTGACCCTTACTAAGGCAAGAAAGATGCCATGATATGTAAGCTGTTTATCGCCACCCTATGTGATGGCACACATAATTGGTTCAATAACCTGGCACCCCATACCATAACCTCATTTTCATAGTTTTCCAAGCTATTCATCACCGATTATTCCTACAACATGCCCCTAAGGAAAGAGTCTCACCACCTCTTCTTAATCACCCAAGGAAGGGGTGAGTTTACTGAAGAGTATATGAGAAGGTTTATAGATGAAAAACTAGAGATATCAGATTTCCTAGCTCTATTTTGATAGAGGCCTTTAGACGGGGTTTGCTAAGGAATTTTAATTTGTTTTTAGAAATGACCAAGATTGTCCCACAAACTTTGGAGGAAGCTTATGGAGAAGCGAGAAAATTTTTCAATTTGGAAAGAGAGCTAGGTTTGGATAAAAGTAGCAAAGTAGTTATGGAAGCTACGCCAAGAAAAGAGAAAATAAAAATAAGTCCAGATAGGGCTAACCAAGACAAAAGGATTAACTAAAATAAGAATTTTATGCCAAATCACCATATGAGTGGCCAATGATCTGGGAATAAGGGGCCTTTAGGGAGGTCACTGTCTCTGTTCGGGGGTCTACCTTTAAGAGTGAGTCTAGCTCAAGTAGTGTTGAGAATGGAGGAGGAGTAGAATGTCCACCAATACTTGGGCACATTTGAGGATAAAGAAAGCAAGATGAGGAGATATCTGGAGAGACTAAGAAAAGAGTGCGCGAAATTTTCCCACTTTAAAATCAAGAAAATATCTACAAATGAGAATGGTCATACTAATGCTTTAGCCACACTAGCCTCCATGCGTGAGTCCAAGCACACTTGGGTGGTGTCAGTAACAATCATGTTAGAGGCCAATTTGGAAGAGGTCAAAAAAATAGTCAGAAGGGTGGATGTTGCCACAAGCCAATGGTTCACCTCAATTTTTGAATTCTTAAAAAGGGAGACTTACCTTAAGAAAAAAGCTCACAAAGGAAATTAAGGCCAAGACTAGTCCATACATGATGGAAATTAATAAATTTTATAGAAAGACATCACTTAGACTTAGGTTATTATGCATAGCTTGGGAGGGGTCTGAAAAAATTATGTTCAAAACCCACAAGGGAGAGTGCGACTCTTATTTGGGTCGAAGAAGGCTACCAAGTGAATTATTAGGTAGAGGTACTACTGGTCCACTATGTTATTGGATTACACGAGATACACCTATGCATGTGATAAGTGTTAGAGGTTCACCTCAGTATCACATGGACCGTCAACCCCCATGACAGGGATAGTTATCCCATAACACTTCTACAAATGAGGGCTTGTTATAGTAGGATACCTACCCCAAGTAAGGGGCTAAAAGAAGTTTTACTAGTCGACATAAATTATTTTTCCAAGTGGATTGAAGTAGAACCTTTGGGAAGAATATAGGAAGATGAGGCAATTGGGTTTATTTGGTGGTCCATAGTTTGTCCCATCAACCTACCCAAGGAGCTTATTACCAATAATGGAAGATAATTTACGGGCAATAACATCAAAGAGTTTGCCACCAAGTACAATAATAAGATGTGTCATTCAATACCATATTATCCACAAGCTAATGATAAGATAGAGTCTTCTAACAAGTTGATAATCAACCTACTAAAGAAATGGTTGGAGGGCACTAAAGGAAGATGGGTGGAGAAGATACTTGGGGCATTATAGGCTATGAGGACTAGCCCTCGAGTAAGCACTAGTATATGGGACTGAGGCTATGATACCAACTGATATCATAGTGCCTACTTGGAGATCAGCCCTAACTGAGGACCAAAACTCTACAAGAAGAGCAATTGAATTGACCCTTATAGAAGAAAAAAAGGATGAAGCCTTGAGGATGATAGTTGAACAAAAAAGGAGAGTAACATATTATTACATCAAGGCCATGCATTTCAAAACTTTTTCCATAGGTGATTGGATTCTCAAAAGGGTATTCCCTAGCAAGAAAGAGTGGATGGTAGACAAGTTGTGTGCAAATTGGGAGGGCCTATACCAAATAATCGAGATTACACTAGATGAGGCCTACCTATTGAGAAACATTGAAGGAGTTGAGGATAACATAAGTTGGAACACTCGACATTTGAAAAAGTATCACTTCTAATGTACTTTGATGTACCATTTTCATGTACCATCCCTATATATATATATATATATTCAAGGGGACTTTTTGCTGGCAATGACTCTCCTTTAATATACATGTCATGAGTTGATCACCTCAGTCAGGAACTAGGTAGAGCACTCTAACACCTAAGAAAGAGTTAATCACCTTGGTCACGGATTAGGTAGAATGCTTGCCCCCAATATTACATGTCGCAAGTTGATCACTTCGGTTAGGAACCATGTAGAGCATTCTGGCACTTAAGAGAGAGTTAATCACCTTGGTCACACACTAGGTAGAATGCTTTCTCCCAATATTACATGTCACAATATCACCTAGGTTAGGAACCAAGTAGAGTGCTTTGGCAAGTAAGAGATAGTTGATCACCTTGGTCATGGACCAGGTAGAACGATCTCCCTCAATATTACATGTCACAAGTTGATCACCTTGGTTAAGAAGCAGGTAGAGTTCTCTAACACTTAAAAAAAGAGTTGATCACCTTAGTCATGGACCAAGTAGAATGCTCTCACTCAATATAACATGTCACAAGTTGATCACCTCGGTCAAGAACTAGGTAGAGTGCTCTGATACTTAAGAGAGAGTTGATCACCTTGGTCATGGACAAGGTAGAATGGTCTCCCCCAATATTACATGTCACAAGTTAATCATATCTGTTAGGAACTAGGTGGAGTGCTCTAGTAGTTAAGAGAGAGTCAATCACCTCAATCATGGACCAGGTAGAACACTCAATATTATACATCACGAGTTGATCACCTCGGTTAGGAACCAGGTAGAGCGCTTTGACAATTGAGAGATAGAGTAGATCACCTTGGTCACAGACCAGGTAAAACAACTCTCACCTAATATTCCATGTCATAAGTAGATCACCTCGATCACAGATAGAGTAAACCAAGGTGATTAGTTGCTCAAATCAGGCCTCGAGTCTATGAGCCCTACAAAGTTTCATTCTGTTAAAAATCAAAATTTATTGCTTGAGCTTACAAAGGTTTTAATATTCATTAATGGATAGCTTGGCCTCCCAAAAAATTAGAAGTTCTTTAGACGTTTGGACGCACGACCAGTGTCCGGGTCATCAGTCTCCCCCACTAAAGGCAACAACTCAGCCTAAATATTGACAAATTTCTTGTAGATATTGACCCCTATTTCTGTAAGAGCTAAGCTCAAGTTAAGTGTGGAGTGTTCCAACTCCTTAACAACTCCCATCACCTTGAGGAACACCCCTTTAGATCATTTCATATAAAAAATCACCCAATGGAATTCCCTATCAACGAGAGCAACCATTTTAGTTAGGGTCCTTCTTTCTTGTGCTCGAGCTTATGATAGTTGCTCCTTAGACAAGGTGAGCTTACACTTGGTCACTTTATAAAGGGAAAGCTTATCCTTGAGTCTGGATAGCCAAATTTGTAATTTATTTTCCTCTATCTCAAACCTACCATTCTCCAATTTTAAAGCTCGAGCTAAGTGTCTATTTCCCAGGTCAGAATCCATAAGGTTCGAGCAAGAAAGATGGAGAAAAAATGTCAGGTACTTCAAACAAAAGAGGATTTCTGAATTTTACAGTGTCCCTAGCCCCTTTTATAGGGAATGATATTGTAACAAATTTAATGACACATGTCCTTAAAAGTAAGTAGGTGGTTCAATATCATAAGTAAATACTATAAATGCTATAAATGCAAAATGACATATACAATACAAGTTGTTAACAAAACCAATTGTTTCTCTTTAATAATAATGTGTTACAATAATGATCTTGAAACCATACAATTTGGAGGAGGCATCGATCTTAAAAAAAAGCTACTGAATTTGGAAGAGCTCATCCTTTAGGAGGGAGGTTTATATTTTTGAGAGCTCACTCCTTGTTTAGCAACCCTATTCTGAGGTTGTGCCAATAACTTGGTGGCATTCTACTCCATGCTTTCTACAAAGACAAATAAAAAGGGTGTTAGTTTTAAAAAGGTTGGGTTAAGCAAAAAAAAATATTTATGGAGTCTTAAGGCTAGTTCACCATCTTCATGGAGCACTGTGAACCTTTCTCTAGTTTGTGGGAAGGGTCCAGTGCTTGGAGGGTTCCTGGGGTTTACAGATTTTCCTGTGAGGGGCCTCTAATGAGTCTCGCTAAGTGTGAGGTATTTAGTAGTTTCCTCTATTAAGTCTTCTTAAGAAGATAGTTTTGGATATTGGTTAATAGTTACATGATCTTGTGGCTCAAGGTAATGATAAAGAAGCCTAGTTGCTCCTTACCAGCCTAGCATTTCTATCTGGGGTCTTTCACTAACTAGATACACAAAACAAATTTTCTTTCCAATTCTTCTCATTCTTAGGGAGGATCGTATTTATGCCTTAGTCTTGTTTCATAGACATGTAGATCCTCCTCATGTCTAAAGGATTATGCTTCAAAACATATGGCTCATTGAACTTGGGCATCTCCAATTCAACCATGAGCTCTCTGCATATTAGTTTGAGGGAGAGCAGGTACCTATCCATTTGGAATTAATTGGTCTGGTGTGAGCTAAGTCCTTCCCAAAATTTTCCTTGTAAAGGGGTACAAAGGAATTTGGCCCCTAGCCATAAGGACTTCTCATGGAAGGATGTCCACCTAGTTGGATGTGGATCATTGTTAAGAACACTAGACCCAGCGATCATTATCTAAACCGATGAGGGAATGTCAAATGTTCTTGATGAGTGCTCAAAAAGCACTAAAATTACCATGATTTTATGCACATTAATTGATTAAAAATATATATTTATATGTTTTATCATATATTTATATAAATTTGTCTTTTACGGAATCATGACTATTTTTACTGTTTTTCAGGTATTTCTACTTAAAAACATAACTTAAAGACTTAAAGAGGAATACTGGAGGCAATACATCACAAATATATTAAAAAATAAATGAGGAAGGTCAACAAATATGGAAAAATTGGACAAAATGGGTCAAAAAGGTCAAAAATGACAAAAAGGAGGAAATCGCGCCGCCGCGCCACCCAGCTGCCCAGCCGCGCCGCACAACACGCCCATCCCGCGCGCACCCGCACCCAGCCTCGTGTGCGCCATGCGTGCCTTGCTCCTGTCCCGCGTGCACTGCACTTCCTTTCCGGGCGCACTCCAGTTGCTTTGCGCGCGCCACCTACCCGCTGATGTCAGCTGACGTCATTTTCACCTACTATGCGTTTCTTCCATTTTTTATCATTTTTTCACCCACTTTTTATTCCTTTCCTCACCTATAAATACCCCCATTCTCTTCACTTCATAACACACCTCAAAACACATTTTCTTCTCTCTTTCTTTCTCTCTTTTCTTAGATTTTTTAGTTTTTCTTAGTTTTTAGCTTTTCTTAGTTAGTTCTTCTTAGTTTTTAAGTTATTCTCTTTTTGAGAAGAACTAGTTATGTTTTTGTAATTTATTTGCTTTTCGATTCAATAAATGGGAGTGTAAATTCCGCTTGGAGGTTTTCCAGCAACGGGAATAGCATCGAAGTTCTGTAAGGATTTTATTTTCTTTACAGTTATTTTTTATGCTTTATTCTTACATGTTATATTTAATTTGTCTGTGATTAAGTTTAACTGTGCTGGCTATTTGTAAACATGATATAATAATAACCTTGTTATGCTTGCGAAATATTAAATAGGTAAAAATCTCTAAAATGAATTGATTTTTATTTTTATTCAAGATTATATATTAAGAATGTTAGAGAGAAATATATTATTTTTTATTACAAACTTAAATCTGAAAATTAGATTTTAAGGTTTAGTTATCCGGTCTGATTTAGAGTAGTGCTCTTTTATTTGTTGGTACAATCATAGGTAGTTAGAGTGAAGCTCTATTTCAAAAGTTTTATAAGAATTATTATCTAAAAATGTATTGACATGTTTTCAATAGTGGTTTTAAAACTTGAAAGTTAGTACTTGGATAACTAAATTCTTAGGATTAATTTGGACACTTTGAATAAAGTTTAAACTGTCTAACCACACCAAAGGTGGCATTTAAATGGTTCATTTTCAATCTCTTAGAAAAAGGAATTAATTTAACTAACCAAATTAGTTATCAACCCCACCCATAGGTGTTAATTGATTTGTTTAGTTAACAAAGAATATCTAACCCCACCAAAGGTGGTATTCATATAAAAAAGAGAGGATCAATAAATATCAATTCATATCTTTAATAACCTAAATAATATGAGCAAGCATAATTGACTTAATTATTATATCCATAAATACTGCATTGTTTTAAATGATAAAATTTGCATAAATGTTTATTGAATCTATGTTTATTTTTATGTCAATAGATTAAAAATAAAAACCCCAAAATATCGTGACAGGATGTTTAGGATTTAATTTCGTTTTTAAAAGTTTGAATAATAAATTAAAAACCACATACATTCCTTCCTTAGATCGACCTTGGGAGTATACTTATCATTTTCTATGAGTACTAAGTTAATTATGCTTGCTCATATTATTTAGGTTATTAAAGATATGAATTGATATTTATTGATTCTCTCTTTTTTATATGAATACCACCTTTGGTGGGGTTAGATATTCTTTGTTAACTAAACAAATCAATTAACACCTATGGGTGGGGTTGATAACTAATTTGGTTAGTTAAATTAATTCCTTTTTCTAAGAGATTGAAAATGAACCATTTAAATGCCACCTTTGGTGGGGTTAGACAGTTTAAACTTTATTCAAGGTGTCCAAATTAAACCTAAGAATTTAATTATCCGAGTACTAACTTTCAAGTTTTAAAACCACTACTGAAAACATGTTGTCAATACATTTTTAGATAATAATTCTTATAAATTTTTTTGAAATAGAGCTTCACTCTAACTACCGGGCGATTGTACCAAAAAATAAAAAAGCACTACTCTAAATCAGACCGGATAACTAAACCTTAAAATATAATTTTTAGATTTAAGTTTGTAATGAAAAATAATATATTTCTCTATAACATTCTTAATATAAAATCTTGAATAAAAATAAAATCAATTCATTTTAGAGATTTTTACCTATTTAATATTTCGCAAGCATAACAACGTTATTATTATATCATGTTTACAAACAGCTAGCAAAATTAAATTTAATCACAGACAAATTAAATATAATATGTAAGAATAAAGCATAAAAAATAACTGTAAAGAAAATAAAATCCTTACAGTACTTCGATGCTATTCCCGTTGTTGGAAAACCTCAAAACGGAATTTGCACTCCCATTTATTGAATTAAAAAGCAAATAAATTACAAAAACATAACTAGTTCTTCCCAAAAAGAGAAGAACTTAAAAACTAAGAAGAACTAACTAAGAAAAGCTAAAACTAAGAAATGAGAGAAAGAAAGAGAAGAGAAGATGTGTTTTGAGGTGTGTTTAGAAGTGAAGAGAAGGGGGGTATTTATAGGTGAGGATTGAGAGAAAAAGTAGGGGTAAAAATGTTAAAAAATTGTGAAAATGCAGAGTGTAATTACTGATGTCATTGATGATGTCATGGGGGCGGCTGAGCGCCAAAATGGGGTGAAATGGTAGCGGCGCGCACGGAGGGCAGCTGGGGCGCGGGAGCAGGAGTTACGCGCGGAACTGGAGGCAGGCGCACGGAATTGGAGGCAGGCACGCGCGGGAGTGGGAAGCAGCGCGCGCGGCTGGGCGCGGGACTGGGCGGCGCGGTGGCGCGATTTTCTCATTTTTGACCTTTTTGACCCATTTTGTCCAATATTTCCATATTTGTTGACCTTTCCCCATTTATTTAGTAATATATTTGTGATGTATTGCTTCCAGTATTTCTTTTTGAGTCTTTAAGTTACGTTTTTAAGCCAAAATACCTGAAAAATAATAAAAATACCCGTGATTCCGAAAAAGACAAATTTACATAAATATATGATAAAACATATAAATATATATATATTTTTCATCAATTAATGTGCATAGAATCATGGTAATTTTAGTGCTTTTTGAGCACTCATCACAACCCCCAACCAGCTTCTTGCTAGTCCCTTAGCAAGAGAAGCGATAAAAGCTAAAAATTAAACTATCCTAAATCACTTCCGTGGATTGACACGGTTGCATTTAGCGTATGCAGCAAGCCTTTAAACCCCTAGGTTGCCCTAGTGGACGAGTTTGAATCTCTTGAGGGTTTTCAGTAATGATACCCACAAATATTGAACTAAATGTAAAAATTAAAAGAAACAATAACAACAATCAACTTAAAAACTAAAATTACAACAAAATCAAAAATTAACGTTTAAGAATAAAAGAAAACAACATATCACAAAAATGTCTCATACTTTTTAATCTCCTTTAAGATCATAATTAAAATCTCAAGCATAAGTTATTTTAATCTTCTTAAACAATCATGATTTATTATAATAATTAGTTGAAAATCATTTTCATATTTCATATAAAAAATGTATCAATTTAATTTCACCCAATTTCAGTGTCATGAATCCGAATTTGCTTCGACTCTATTCCTCACAAGTCAATACTCTCAAAACACTGAATCCTATGGGTTCAAACACTCATACTAATTTATATGCGAAAGAGTTGATGTATATAAATGAACTAATATTTTCGCATATGTATAAAGAAGAAAGACTCAAAGTGTTATTTTGACGTTGATCTCATGGAAGGAATCAAATGTATAAATTATAAAGATATCATATATAAAAATTATTTTCATGCATAAATCAAACTCATTAAGAAAAAATTTCAAGATATATGCCTTTTACAAATGAAGAAAGTGCAATGACTTTTTAGGGAATTACTTCCTATATCTTTCTTTTGTAATTAGCCTTTACTCACAACTTTGTAGGCAATGTGGGTCATAGTATGTAGATTATACTATATATTCTTTATCTCTCTATATTTTTCTGAAGATATTTTTCAATATATATCATTTTTTTAGAGAGTCAACCCATGTATAGATTGTACAATTTTTTTGGATTTTGGGTAATGCAGGTCATAGTATGTAGATTATACTATATATTCTTTATCTTTCTCTATTTTTTTGAAGATACTTTTCAATATATATCATTTTTTTAGAGAGTTAACCCATGTACAGATTGTACATTTTTTTTAGGATTTTGGTGAGTGGTTAATTTTGTGGCTTTTCTGTTTGATTTGGTTTAGGTAACCCCAGATATATCTCTTTTTTTGTAGCAGTCATGCATGAATGAGATAAAAGCATATACTATCAATTTCTACTCAAATCATTTAATCTAAGCAAAAATAATAATAAAAAAATATACGACACTCTATTAAGATGACAAAAAATTCATACATTCAATGCTAATGCCTATAGAGATCATCTAAAAATTTGAAGAAATAAGAAATGTGTTTGGAGTAGAAAAAATATATATTTCACTCTGAATAAGGGAAATTAGGCTCAAATTATATCTTACAAAGGTAGTCTCCACTAAAACAAATTCATAAACACCGATTTTGGATTTAATATAATTTTTACATCTTATCAAGAAATACTAGTTATGACAAAAATTAACTAATTATCAAAAACAGTTACAAAATATTTCATGATATGTTTTCAAAAATTAATCTAACAGTACAAAAGACTTAACTATTTACTTAAATTTGATTTAAAGAAATGATAAATTTTTGTGAGATATGAATTGATATTTATTGATCATCTCTTTTTTATATGAATACCACCTTTTGTGGGGTTATATATTCTTTGTTAACTAAACAAATCAATTAACACCTATGGGTGGGGTTGATAACTAATTTGGTTAGTTAAATTAATTCCTTTTTCTAAGAGATTGAAAATGAACCATTTAAATGCCACCTTTGGTAGGGTTAGACAGTTTAAACTTTATTCAAGGTGTCCAAATTAAACCTAAGAATTTAGTTATCCGAGTACTAACTTTCAAGTTTTAAAACCACTACTGAAAACATGTTGTCAATACATTTTTAGATAATAATTCTTATAAAAACTTTTGAAATAGAGCTTCACTCTAACTACCGGGCGATTGTACCAACAAATAAAAGAGCACTACTCTAAATCAGACCGGATAACTAAACCTTAAAATCTAATTTTCAGATTTAAGTTTGTAATGAAAAATAATATATTTCTCTCTAACATTCTTAATATATAATCTTGAATAAAAATAAAAATCAATTCATTTTAGAGATTTTTACCTATTTAATATTTCGCAAGCATAACAAGGTTATTATTATATCATGTTTACAAATAGCCAGCACAGTTAAACTTAATCACAGACAAATTAAATATAACATGTAAGAATAAAGCATAAAAAATAACTGTAAAGAAAATAAAATCCTTACAGAACTTCGATGCTATTCCCGTTGTTGGAAAACCTCCAAGCGGAATTTGCACTCCCATTTATTGAATCGAAAAGCAAATAAATTACAAAAACATAACTAGTTCTTCTCAAAAAGAGAAGAACTTAAAAACTAAGAAGAACTAACTAAGAAAGGCTAAAAACTAAGAAAAACTAAAAAATCTAAGAAAAGAGAGAAAGAAAGAGAGAAGAGAATGTGTTTTGAGGTGTGTTATGAAGTGAAGAGAATAAAAAGTGGGTGAAAAAATGATAAAAAATGAAAGAAACGCATAGTAGGTGAAAATGATGTCAGCTGATGTCAGCGGGTAGGTGCCGCGCGCGAAATGGGGCGCAGATGCGCAGCGGCGCGCGCAGACAGCACCAGGGGCGCGCGCGTGGAAAGGAAATGCAGGGCGCGCGGGACAGGAGCAAGGCGCACGCGAGACAGGGGGCGGGCGTGCGCGGGATGGGCGTGCTGTGCGGCGCGGCTGCTCAGCTAGGTAGCGCGGCGGCGCGATTCTCCTTTTTGACATTTTTGACCTTTTTGACCCATTTTGTCCAATTTTTCCATATTTGTTGACTTTTCCTCATTTATTTTTTAATATATTTGTGATGTATTGCCTCCAGTATTCCTCTTTGAGTCTTTAAGTTATGTTTTTAAGTAGAAATACCTAAAAAACAATAAAAATACCTGTGATTCCGAAAAAGACAAATTTATATAAATATATGATAAAACATATAAATATATATATATTTAATCAATTAATGTGCATGAAATCATGGCAATTTTAGTGCTTTTTGAGCACTCATCAGTTCTTCTTATCCTTTTCTCATCTTGAGGAGATAACCCACTTGTCTTGGACTTGGCCGCCCAACCTTTGGTATAGCCTATAGGTTCACTAGTTCTGTTCTTCCTCATCTTCTTACTACATGACCTCAGGATGAATATTTGGGTATGAGAGATGTTCAACCTAATTGTAGGTATGACCTATGGATGAGCCATTGAGGTAAAGTGATAAGGATCATATAGCTCTCCCTCACTCAAGGTGTTTGTGTCATTGGTAGATCTCGGGACATCATTTTCTACCTGGCCCTAGAAAGTTGGATATTATGGGCTCTTCCAAAAGGATGTGCCCGAAGTGCACTCCCAATGCATGGTCTATACAAAGGATCACGAGGCATAAAAATGGTAAGGTGTGCGAAATATAAATTACCTAGGGTCAAGTTTGAAAGTAAAAGAGGGGAATGATTCTTTAAATTGACATGAAAAAGAAGTAGAAAACTGTTAGAGTCTAGGAGTTTTCTCTTTAAAGACCAAGGAAATATGCTATGTGCCGAATTGATTTTCTTACCACCAAGTTGAGAACTTGTTGGCTCGAGTTGAGATGACAAAACATATTTTGTTCCTATTTTTGTCTGATATGCAGGAAACAATGAAATGAAGAGAAGCCTATGCTCCTCCTTATATAGCGGTGCATATTTCTCTCTTTAGTAGGGGGAGGGAAACATTTAAGATTCGCTACACGATTGCTACTTTTCCACCCCTATTGAGGACACGAGTTGAAATAGTATGGGGATTAGATGTTTTAAACATATGGATTGACCTTAAACTCGATTTAACTAACAACCCGAGCTATCAGGTGAGTCAACCTTGGAAAACCTGTCCATGCCCTTAACAACACTCATAGGATGGGCCTACCCACACATAGGAACTTTGGTATTGGAAAATTAACCTCCAACCATGGTATGGTTGACCTCAGTTTAAATATTTTTTTTTCTCTTGTATTGTATTGACATCTTATGACATGTATCCCTATATAACTAATACTTATACATGTAATGTTCTATATATATAGATCTCATAAAAAATCTATATATTTTATAAAATTTTCTTATTTTTTTTAATTTCTCTGTGTATAAATCATACCAATCCTAACACTACATATTATAATCTTTCGTTGGTATGATTCATGGGTCTAGTTATTCGGTTTGGTTTGCAAAATGTGTGAAAATTAAAAATAAATTAACTAAGTTATAAAAAAAATGATCAAAATATAAAAAAGTAACAAGTATACGGACCAAATGTCAATAGGCTAGATAAGTTATAGCTTTGAGTGTGTACGTTATGTCAGCTCATTAATTATCTCAAATTATATGTCCCATCTCATTCTCTTCGATTAAAGATTTTCACATGTATTTTTATTTTTTACATCAAACAACTTTGCTTTTGACCCATTAAACTATTACACATTCCCCTGATCTCAAATATCTATTAATTAAAAAATAATAATTTATATAAAAAATTTATTTTTATACCCTTCAACTATACAATTTCATATGAATTTTTTTTCTTTTTTCTTTTTAATTTATAATTATTTAAAATTAAAAAAATATAATAAATTAACTAATAAGAAGCATTATTATTTAACATAAAAATAAAAAAATTATAAAAATTAATACACTTAAAATTTATAACAATAAAAATTATATCTTTTAACATTAATTCATACACAAATAACCTTCCCTTTTACTAAAATACCTTAGTGTTTTGGAGTAACCGTGATTTTCAAAGCTTATATCTTGTAATTTTCAGCATCTTCAACCTTAGTCCAATCATTTATATTGATTGGTATACTTGACTTCACAAGTTAGCCAATAGAAGATTTCAATTGTTGGTCATTTTTTCCTAATGAATTACCAATTGCATCGAATTGAATAAGTATTCTATCATCTGAATTAAGTGAAACATCAGGTATATTAGCCCAATCCTTTCTTTTGAAATACCCTCATGGATCATTTGGATCTACAATCTCTGGCACCCTAGGATCCATGATATATCTGCAAACAATGATAAAATATAAATTAATACACAATTTTAAGTCTAATCATATAAATAAGAGTTATTAGAATAATATAGAACATACATCATGTTTAATTAGGTTGTTGATTGTATATATATTCTTTCACAATTACTTCGAGTTCATAATAAAGAATCATCGTCATCAACTAGATCATCACATATATTAGACAATTTGTTTGAACAATGACTAATATTGGATAACGTATCAAGCATGTCATCATCTTCTATTGATGACATTAAACATATTAATTAAATATGTATATAATAAAATATAAATGTATTAATCACCAATATATTTAAGCTATTCTTATATATAAAGTTATAAATTATTAGAATATCCACCAAAACATCATATAAAAATAAATACATAAAATCAAAACAATTAATAAATACATCATATATATATATATATATATAAATACATGTTATAATAATAAATTTTTAAAAAAGTATTACCAATATATATAATACACGGAACACGTAAAATACATAATAATATACACATAAAATAACATATAACAATATATTAATAATATATATATATATTAATACTATACACTTAAACTAAAACATAACAATATATTAATAATATATATATTAACAATATATATTTCATGTATTTCATATATGCATGTAATAATAAAAATTCAAGTTTAAAATAAATTAATATAGATAAAACATAAAATAAATAAATAAAATATACATTCTTCTCTTCTAAGTTTTAATAAAAATATTTGCAACCTATATAACACAAAATATATACAAATAATCAATAATACATAATCTACATAAAAATAAAAAATTTACAAAATTTATATAAAAATAAAAAATTTCAATAATAAGTGTAAAATAATTCATAAAAATACTTACAAGAATGAAACAAGTGAAAAATGAAGAAAATTGTGTTTGATAAGTGAGAAAGTTAAGGAAAATAGGTAAGAAAAAAATTGAGTATTATGCTTAAAAAATGGTAGATTTGGATCAGAAATTAGAGAGGAATAAAACCTAACTAACGGCGTCAGAAATGGTCGTTGGAAATGGCAGAAAATGAAGAAAAAAATCTAGAGAGAACGCATGGCTTGTGTGGGAAATGAGGAGACAAAGTTGAAACTATCGACAAATGGGATGAAAAAGAAAAAAAAGGAAGATTTATTACTATAGTTTGTCGAGTACTAAAATTATTTCTCTATGATTTTATTCAAAACAATCGTTGATTAAAAAAAAAGTAATAAGAAAATAAAAGAAATCTAGGATTGCAATTTTTCACCAAACTAATCCACTCAAATCATGTTATTTTCTTTTGATTTATATTTTTTAGTACATTTAATTTGTCAACCGAAAACTTCTATTTTTATTCATACATCTCTTCCGAGCTCCGTATAAACACACCTCGTTAAATTAATTCACTATATCTCTATGAGAATTAAATTTAATAAGATTCATTAAGTTCTAAGTTTTCAAATGGCCACACATACAATTAGGGTATATTCCTATCCTTCATCATACATGTCATTCTATTTACGAGCAATATACACACAAATGCCTCTTCCAAGTTTATTTATGTGCCACAGATCGTTTTGATAAGATTCGTAAATAATCAAAAAGCATTAAGCACAAAATAGAACGAACAAATCGAATGTCTTATAAATCTATCAAAAATAATTAAAATCAAAGCTTCATAAATTTAGATCAAATGCAACCCTAGAAAAATTAAATTACTTCATAAATTAAAAATAAAAATTACAACAGATACAGAAAAATTAGAAGAAGAAGAAAGGAAATTAAAACATCTCAATACGAAAATATTTGGCACACGCAGAACACAACAAAAGCCAAAAATGGCTTCTGCGTGTTCCATAGCCAACACACAAACAACACAAAAATTGCAAACTCTAAACTCTCTAAAAAAAACTTCCAAAAAACTCTAAAACTTTCGAAAACTAAAACTAAAAAAACTTTTTAACTCTATCATCTTATCTCCTATTTATAACATTAAATTTCTAAACAAAATACATTTAAAAATATATATTTTTATACACGCAGGAGACAACTAATGATGGAGAAATTAATTTAAAATTACGAGTGGGGGACAAAAATGTATCGAAAACGCGTTCAAAATGTGAGTGGAGAGAGCTGCGCGTTTCTGTTTTTATTTTCAATCCACGTTGCCACGTGTCGCGATCTGATTCGCTGAAAAAAATAGTACGACATGTGGCAGCACCTCATTTGTTGAAGGGAATGGGCCACGCAGAAATTGTCGCACGGGATTGGGGCGCACGAAACGTGGGGCAACGGCTGGAATGCGTGCGAGATTCTACGCTTTTGCGTTCACCATAAAGTGCCACGCGTCCGCTGATGATTCGTTCAAGGGGAAAGTGGGACACGTGGAAGACTTTAATTGGCTGGAGGGAACGATTGCACGTGGTGCAGCCGCACGAGAACACAACCTTTGGCAGACGCGTAACCGACATGTGGGTCCCACCCTACACGCTGGCATGCGCGGCAGGTGGGCCCCACTGGCACGCCGAGCCGCGTAATCTGTGAAATCTGTGTTTACGCTCTTTTGTCGCGCTTGTAATCCACGCGCCTCATCGTAGCCGTTGGTTGTCTGATCGAACGGTCGGTGTTGCCCAGAATTAATGTTGCGCGTGACTTCCTTTTTCTACACAGAATATAAATTTCCTTAATTGCATTTTGACCCACAAATTTATTTCAATTTACATTTTTAAACTTTCTTTAATTACAATTAAGCCCGATTTTAATTTAAATTATATTTGCGACTTTTATAAATTGTAATTAAGCACTCATTTATTTGAAATTATATTTTTGGACACAAATTTGCAATTAAGTACGTTTTCGATACAATTTATTTAATTTTCTTAAAATATATAAAAAAACAATAAATACTAATTTATTAAACTAAAATTAACTAAAAATAGAGAGAACATAGCAATTATAATTACTAAAATAGGTGAAAATAACTATATAAAATACAGTTATCACCATGGTTCATATATGTCTCTAGCTTTTTTCAACATGTGAATATTATATTCCTTCCATTGAGTGCTATTAGAACCTGATTCATGGTTGTATACGACTTGAATAGTTTAAATAATGAAATTAGAGTAGAATTTGTAAATATGTATAGTTTGTTATAATTTGTAAATTTCATTGTAAATAAGTAAATAGTTTTAGCATAATTCTGTCATACACATCAATAGTTTGTTATAAGCTCATATCCTAATACTTAAGTGATATAGCTTTATATATGCCCACAATTGTAATAGGAATGTAAGGAATGCAAACATCATTTTTACCTTCAATTGTTTTGATATTTCCTATAATTCCCAACGTTTAAGTCAATTTGCTACAACTTCCATACTACATGATCAAGCTTGGTTCTTAGACTCAAGGGTTAGCCATCACTTGACTTCCAATTCATCACACATAACAAATTCTTCATAATTCCCACATAATCTCTCTGTAATGTTTGGTAATTGATGAGAACCATCGAGCTCTACAAATTCCAAGTGGACCAATAACAAGGTCTAGGAAGGCACAACTCGAAAAGGCTTTAAATGGGCTCATTCAAGAGGTCATGCATAATCAAGAGGACCTAAATTGGGAGTGCAAGGATTGGGACAATCCTAGGATGGAAATTAGCGCAAAATTGGCAAAGTAAAACTAGGCACATTGTTGTGCCATTTGGACTTTTTTTTGGGCAGCTTCATTTTCAGCCCTTAGATGGAAACAAGGGTTAAGATGTAATATTTTGTAGGGTTTCTTTTGTTCTCAGTTGCTCCATATTTTGCTCCAATTTTAGAGTGCCATTTGGATTGATTTTGGGCAGCTTTATTTTCAACCCTTGGATGAAATCAAGGGTTAAGATGTTATATTTTATAGGATTACTTTTGTGGTCAGCTACCCCATTTTTTTCATGATTTGGTCAATGTTTTCTGCTACCTTTTCTGATTTTTAGTTGTGTTTATTTTCAACCCTTGGATGAGATCAAGGGCTATGATGTAGTAGAGCTTAGGGTTGGTTTGTATCCTATTAAGAGCAGCTCAGCTACTGTAAAATATAATTTTGAATGAAGTTTGAATATTCAGATCATTTGAGAGCTCATTCTAGCTCTTTGTTCCTCTTTAAGCAACTTATCAAGGGATTGGCAACCTTTGTGGCGTTGTTTAGCATCCAAGCATTTGTGGTGAGTAATATCCATACTTGTTAGGGTGTCATTTATGCTAGACTTATCAAGGAATTAGCAGCTCCTTGTGGCGTCTTTTCTCCTCAGAAAAATGGTGAGTAATATCCATTGATTTGTGGAGAAACCCTTTGCTATATAATCTGAAATTAGCTAGGTCCTATCCCCTTGGTTCTTATCATTTGATATCAGAGCTTTTGGTGCTAATTTTCATATTCCTATCCTTTATATTTGTTCTTGTTCTTGTGTTCTTGTTCTTGTGTTCTTGTTGTATTTCTGATACATAAAAAAAACGAAAAAAAAGTATCATTCTGCTGTGTTCTTGCTGAGACTTATTCTTCACACCCTCACAAAATTGCTCTTCTTTGTTTCCACGTTTTTTCTGCATTTTCCTTTCAAATTCTATTGTGTCCAAAGTTTTTCAGTAGTAACCTTGCAGATCCTGTTGTTTCTGAAAGTTTTCTGAATTTTCCTTTCATATTCTACAGTTTCCTTGCAAATTCTGCTATTTTTGAATCTATTCTACATTTTTCCTTGCTAATTCTACAATATTTGATATATTCTGCAGTTTTTGGTTGTTTTCTAGTATTTCTGTGGTAGTTCCTGCAGAAATTTCATTTTCCCTTTGTGTTGTAATCTATGTGCTATTTACCAATCTTAAAAAATTCCTTAAACTCATATTGAAAGTATTGTATTGATTTACTCTTGAGTTATTAGCATAATTGTTCCAAAAGAAGAAAAAAAAAACAGAAAAAGAGTGGCCAGAATTAATTCAAAAAAAAAAAAAACAGAAAAAAAGAGAGGCCAAGTTACATTTGCTAATTTCTAGTGAGTATTAGAAGTCATAGCTTTAAGGATTTTACACTTTGATTATAAATCTTCCATTGTGTGCTTAGTTCCTTTGGGGAAATTGTTGCTTTCCAATCGTGTTGTTCTATTGTTTTTTTCTTGTGCTTACTACTCTAAACACTTTGAGTTAGTTTCCTTTGTGCTTTAACAAGTGGGATATTGTGAACTGTTTTTTTTTGGTGTTTGATAATTCTACAAATTGGTTGGAATCCCTGGATTTGGTTGCTTTGATTAGGAACTAAGAGGGTTTGAGCGATCAATCCGAGTGCTAAACACGTGAGGTATTGTGTGAATTTATATTAGTTCTATTTTATTACACTAACCTATTGTTGTGTAGAATTGAAAAAAAATGTCAAACAGTAGTCCCGAAGGAAGACCGGATATGATGTTCATGATGAGGGCGCTGCAACAATCTTTTGAGAGGATGAACAACTTGGTGGTTGATATGAATGAAAGATTGGAAAGGCAAGAAAATTCCTTAGCATCTTTGCAACGAGAAACACCTCCACCCAATGTTAGGAGGGTTAATAGGCAAGCACATGTTGGGGATGATATAGAGGAAGAAGATTGGGAAGAAGAATTGGAGGAAGAAGGGGGAAGAATGCCTAGAGGAGGAAGAAATGGTAGAGGAGGTATGTGGAGACCCCCACCTAGAGCTCAAGATGGAGTTGATAGAGATCTAAGTGGTATAAAAATGAAGATACCACAATTCCAAGGAAAGAATGACCCGGAGTTGTATTTGGAGTGGGAGAAGAAAGTGGAGCATATTTTTGAATGTCACAACTACTCCACGGAGAAAAAAGTAAAACTAGCTGTAATTGAGTTTTCTGACTATGCATTGAATTGGTGGGATCAATTGGTCATTAGTAGGAGGAGAAACCGTGAAAGGCCCATAGATAATTGGGAGGACATGAAGGCTATCATGAGAAAGAAGTTTGTGCCTAGCTACTACTATAGAGAGTTACACCAACGCTTACAAAGATTGACTCAAGGATATAAATGTGTTGATGAGTACTACAAGGAAATGGAAGTGGCTATGGCAAGAGCTAATGTCGAGGAAGATAGAGAGGCAACCATGGCTAGATTTCTTAGTGGGTTGAATCCGAACATTGCCAACATTGTGGAACTTCATCATTATGTGGAGATGGAAGACATGGTCCACATGGCAATCAAGGTGGAAAGGCAATTAAAGAAGCGGAGTTTTCGATCCCAACCATTAAGGTCTAGTCCCATTACTCAAAAACCAAACCTTACTAGTCCTTGGAAGTCCAATGAAAAAAAGATGAAATTGCTACATCCAAACCAAGATTTGAGCCTTACAAAGCCAAAGAGATGGGGGCTAGCAAGGACAAAGGTAAAATCGACACCCCAATTCGTAATCATGACTTAAGGTGTTTTCGGTGTCTTGGTAATGGTCATATAGCCTCTCAATGTCCCAACAAGAAGGCAATGATCACCTTAGTGAGTGGTGAGGTTGGAACCGATAATGAAAGTGAAGAAGATGAGATACCATCTGCAGGGGAAGCTAGTGAAGAGGAGATAGGACCCGTGGATGGGGAAGCACTTGTAATAAGGCGATCTTTGAGCACTCAAGTCAAGGAGGATGACCTTGAACAACAAAGAGATAACATATTTCACACAAGGTGTCATGTGAGTAACAAAGTGTGTAGTGTTATCATAGATGGGGGAGTTGCACCAATGTGGCTAGTACTACCTTAGTTGAGAAATTAGGGTTGACAACATTTGAACACCCTAAGCCTTACAAGTTGCAATGGTTAAATGATAGTGGGGAAGTGAAGGTTAATAAGCAAGTATTAGTGAGCTTCTCCATTGGAAAGTACAAGGATGAGGTGATGTGTGATGTGGTACCCATGCAAGCTGGACACATCTTGCTAGGTAGACCTTGGCAATATGATAGGAGGGTTACACATGATGGATATAGAAACAAGTATTCGTTTGTGAACAATGGTAGAAACATCACACTTGTACCCCTTTCACCCAAGCAAGTCTTTGAAGATCAATTGAGGATGGTTAAGGAAAAAGAACAAAAAGAGAAGAATGAAAAAGAAAAAAAGAGTGAAAGAAAAAAAAAGAGTGAAGAAAAAGGAGAGGAGAGTGGAAAAATATTAGAGAAAAAAAATGTGAATTTTTATGCTAAGGCAAGTGAGGTCAAGAGAGCTTTTTATTCAAAACAGCCCATACTTGTACTTTTGTACAAGGAGGCAAAATTTTCTATTAATGATCTTAACCAGTCTTTGCCTAGTACCACTATTTCTCTTTTGCAGGAATTTGAAGACGTGTTCCCTGAAGAGATTCCAGATGGGGTGCCACCAATTAGGGGGATTGAGCATCAAATTGACTTTATACGGGGGCTTCTCTTCCAAACCGACCTGCCTATAAGACCAACCCCGAAGAAACTAAGGAGATTCAAAGACAAGTTGAAGAGTACTTGATCAAAGGTCAAGTTAGGGAGAGCCTGAGTCCATGTGTTGTTCCCGTGCTACTCGTTCCCAAGAAGGATGGATCAAGCAAGATGTGTGTTGATTGCCGAGCCATCAACAACATTACGGTAAAATATCGACATCCTATCCCTAGACTAGATGACATGTTAGATGAGTTGCATGGTTCTTGCATTTTTTCAAAAAATGATTTGAGAAGTGGATACCATCAAATTAGGATGAGAGAGGGTGATGAATGGAAAACCGCTTTTAAAACTAAACATGGATTGTATGAGTGGTTAGTCATGCCCTTTGGTCTAACAAATGCACCTAGCACTTTTATGAGGCTTATGAATCATGTTCTGCGTGCATTTATTGGAAAATTTGTTGTTGTCTATTTCGATGATATTCTCATTTATAGTAAAAATCTTGAAGAACATGTCTTACATCTTAGGTATGTGCTTGAAATTTTGAGAAAAGAGCAATTGTATGCGAACCTGAAAAAGTGTGTTTTTTGCATGGAGAAGTTAGTTTTTCTTGGTTTTGTTGTTAGTTCTAAGGGGGTAGAAGTAGATGAGGAAAAGGTTAAGGCTATTCGAGAATGGCCCACACCTAAATCTGTAACTGAGGTTAGAAGTTTTCACGGCTTAGCTAGTTTTTATCGAAGGTTTGTCAAAGATTTTAGTACACTAGCTGCACCTCTAACCGAGGTCATTAAAAAGTCTGTTGGTTTCAAATGGGGCGAGAATCAGGAGAGAGCCTTTAAAGCATTGAAGGATAATTTGTGTTCTGCACCTATTTTATCTTTACCTGATTTTACTAAAACCTTTGAAGTTAAGTGTGATGCATCAAGAATAGGTATAGGAGCTGTTTTGATGCAGGAACGGCGACCTATCGCTTATTTCAGCGAGAAACTTCATGGAGCAGACCTTAATTATCCAACATATGACAAGGAACTATATGCCTTGGTTAGGACCCTGGAGACATGGCAACATTACCTTTGGCCAAGAGAATTTGTCATCCATACTGATCATGAATCTCTAAAACATCTGAAGCATCAAGGTAAATTGAATAGGAGGCATGCTAGATGGATGGAATTCATTGAGACTTTTCCTTATATTGTTCAATATAAGAGAGGTAAGGAGAATGTTGTAGCCGATGCTTTATCACGGAGGTATGCCTTACTCTCAACTTTAAATGCTAGATTGCTAGGATTTGAATATGTTAAGGAAATGTATGCTAATGATGATGACTTCTCTGCTATTTACCATGCATGTGAAAAAACTTCTTTTGAAAAGTTTTATAAATTAGATGGGTACTTATTTAAAGAAAATCAATTGTGTATACCCAAATGTTCCATGCGTGAGTTGTTAATTAAGGAGGCCCATGGGGGGGGATTAATGGGGCATTTTGGAATTAAGAATACTTTAGATGTTTTGCGTGAGCATTTTTATTGGCCAACAATAAGGAAGGATGTAGGGAGAATATGTTCTAGATGCATCATTTGTAAGCAAGCGAAATCCAAGGTCCTACCACAAGGACTATATACTCCCTTGCCCGTACCAAGCACACCTTGGGTAGATATTTCCATGGATTTTGTTTTAGGGTTACCTAGGTCTAAGAAGGGTAGAGACTCCATTTTTGTGGTTGTAGATAGGTTTTCTAAAATGGCACACTTTATAGCATGTCATAAAACTGATGATGCCACTAATGTAGCAGAGTTGTTCTTTAGGGAGGTTGTTAGGCTTCATGGAGTTCCTAGGAGCATTGTGTCTGATAGGGATGTTAAATTCCTTAGTTATTTTTGGAAAACTCTTTGGGCTAAAATGGGCACTAAACTCTTGTTTTCGACTACTTGTCACCCTCAAACAGATGGGCAAACTGAGGTAGTCAATAGGACTCTGTCCACGTTGCTTAGGGCGGTAATAAAAAGGAATTTGAAAAATTGGGAGGATTGTTTACCTTTTGTTGAATTTTCTTATAACCGGAGTGTGCATTCAACTACAGATCATTCTCCATTCGAAGTTGTTTATGGTTTCAATCCACTAACTCCTTTGGACTTATTACCTATTCCTATTTCAGAGAAAACTAACTTAGATGGTGCTAAGAAGGCTGAAACGGTGAAAAAGCTCCATGAACGCATTCATGAGCAAATTGAGAACAGAAATAAGGATTATGCTTACAGAGCCAACAAAGGGAGGCAAAGAGTCATTTTTGAGCCTGGTGATTGGGTTTGGGTGCATATGAGGAAGGAAAGGTATCCTGAAAAAACACGGTCCAAGTTGCAACCTCGGGGAGATGGACCCTTTCAAGTGATTGAACAAATCAATGACAATGCCTACAAAATTGATCTTCCTGGTGAGTATAATGTTAGTACCTCTTTTAATGTTTCTGATCTTTCTCCTTTTGATTATGCAGGTGATGATTCGAGGACGAATCCTCTTGAAGAGAGGGGGAATGATGAGAACCATCGAGCTCTACAAATTCCAAGTGGACCAATAACAAGGTCTAGGAAGGCACAACTCGAAAAGGCTTTAAATGGGCTCATTCAAGAGGTCATGCATAATCAAGGGGACCTAAATTGGGAGTGCAAGGATTGGGACAATCCTAGGATGGAAATTAGCACAAAATTGGCAAAGTAAAACTAGGCACATTGTTGTGCCATTTGGACTTTTTTTTGGGCAGCTTCATTTTCAGCCCTTAGATGGAAACAAGGGTTAAGATGTAATATTTTGTAGGGTTTCTTTTGTTCTCAACTGCTCCATATTTTGCTCCATATTTTGCTCCAATTGTAGAGTGCCATTTGGATTGATTTTGGGCAGCTTTATTTTCAACCCTTGGATGAAATCAAGGGTTAAGATGTTATATTTTATAGGATTACTTTTGTGGTCAGCTGCCCCATTTTTTCATGATTTGGTCAATGTTTTCTGCTACCTTTTCTGATTTTTAGTTGTGTTTATTTTCAACCCTTGGATGAGATCAAGGGCTATGATGTAGTAGAGCTTAGGGTTGGTTTGTATCCTATTAAGAGCAGCTCATTTCTTTGTAAAATATAATTTTGAATGAAGTTTGAATATTCAGATCATTTGAGAGCTCATTCTAGCTCTTTGTTCCTCTTTAAGCAACTTATCAAGGGATTGGAAACCTTTGTGGCGTTGTTTAGCATCCAAGCATTTGTGGTGAGTAATATCCATACTTGTTAGGGTGTCATTTATGCCAGACTTATCAAGGAATTAGCAGCTCCTTGTGGCGTCTTTTCTCCTCAGAAAAATGGTGAGTAATATCCATTGATTTGTGGAGAAACCCTTTGCTATATAATCTGAAATTAGCTAGGTCCTATCCCCTTGGTTCTTATCAGTAATGGTAGTACTATTATTATCAATTCATATGGTTCTATACTTTTAACTACAACTCATTCCAATCTTCATTTAAATAATCTACTCTATGTTCCAAATCTTGCTAAAACTTTGCTTTCTGTTTGACAGCTTTATAAAGATAATAATGTTTCTATTGAACTTTTTTTCCATTTCTTTTCTTGTTAAGGATCTAGTACAAAAAACATTATTTTAATAGCGACGAGTCTTGTGGGCATCAAAAACGACTTTACAAAGTTCTTGTTTCAAATATCAACATTATGCAGTGCCATAATACCATAGTCAATGGTAATGTTCTTCATGACAAATTAGGCCACCCACGTTCTTCTATTTTGAATCAAAATTATAAAGATATGCATATTACTTTAGCTCTTTCTACTACTTATGACATTTGTAGTGCTTTTCAATTAGACAAATCTCATAGACTACCTATTTTTCATAAACATACTATATCTAATACTACTTTTGTTATTGCTCATGTTGACCTATGGGGTTTTGCTTTTGTTTCTTCTACTCATGTAATGAATTTTTTTTCTTTTTGTTGATGATTATTCCAGATTTCAATGGATTTTTACTTTGAATAATAAAACTCAACTATCTTCTATTTTCTTACATTTTAAAGCTATTATTGAATGCATATTTTCTTACAAAATTCATTGTTTACAAAGTGAAAACACTTTCTGGACTGAAACATGCTCTACAAACCTAGATTAAGAAATCAATCAATTACTTTGTCAAACCCTAAAAACTTATCATAAATAATTAAAGTATCTAAAAAAGAATTTTGAATAATTCTTAAAGTGTAAGGACATATCAAGAAATTTTCATGTGAAAAATAGGATCCAATAGGAAAAAATTGGAAAACATGTATGATACTTATTTGAACCTTGTTGTAGCCTCGCTAGACCCTTCACTATGGTCTTGCTGACCAAACCTTAGTATGATCTCATTGAGAAACAGACTTGGTGGTCGATGAGGTTTAGTTTGGCTTATAAATATGGTCAAAAAATCCCCATTTTTTCATACAAAAATTCCCTTCCCTCCTTTTGTATAAACTTTTTTGTCTCTAAAATTATTTGGGTTTTCTGATACATTTCAGAGTGCATTTTGGTGAGAAATATCCAAGAGTTTGGGACAAGTTTTTAGGTTCTTCAGGCAGAGGTTTCTACTCTAAACTTTTTATTCATGCATTTATTTTCATAAAATTGTCATGCATCATATATTATGAATAAAAAGGATAACCATATCCATGATTTTTATAATAAATGTTATAAATATTGTTAAAATGAGAAACTCATTATAAATATTTTATTATTCATACATTCAAAAAATTTATATATAAAATAGTTATTAATTTTTGATATGTAACAAGCATTAAAAATATTACCTAACATCTGATATCTTTACAATGCATCCTGAAAATGATTTTATTCGTGGGGAGTATGCCTACATATGAGTCTTACAAAGCATAGTACCCATGGAATGCTAATTGTAATAGACTATTTTCGATGGACTACAAGTATATATTTACTTCACATGTATTCTTGGAGTTTTTCTACCTACGGTGCTTTGGATTGTTGACCGCATATAGCCCTTAAAGTTAGACCCCTCGTTGTGTTTTAGAGTTTACCATATATTAGGTCTTGGATTTTGACCATATGTAGGCATATGTATTATGATCATACATGGGGTCGGAGGTGCACCCACTTGTATCTTGTATGCTAAGTGTGCATGTACCTATGTATTTTGGTGACCAATACATTGTATATCATGCATTGGATTTATATTTACATAAGGATACCTATAATGTATACTCTCCCAATCTTTTGAAGCAAAGAAGTATAGGTATACCTAGATTTTATAAATAAATCTTCCCATACTGTATGCTGATTATGATGATTTCTTTCATTCATGAAATTTATTAATAAATAACATGCATCATGAATACTTGTTTCTTATAATAATATTTTAGAGTAGACTTCTACTAAGGCTAAGAGCACTCTAACTTACTTTACATCATACATGTTTTGAATTTAATCTTATCAATTTATATTGAATTTTTCATTATTATAAAAAATCTTTAAGGATACTCAAATTGTTACACATACCCCTATTTTCAGGGCGTGACATACTTGCTTTAGTGGTATTCAAGCTATCCAACTCTAATGCATCAATAATGCTCCATATACAAGATGATAAAATTGTCATTATACTAATCTATATTGATGGCATTTTAGTGACAATAAACAACACTTCATTGATGGAACAAATTATCTTGAAATTCAATTATGTTTTCTCATTAAAGGATTGAGAGGATTTACATTATTTTGTAGGAATTGAGACTACAAGAACTAAATATTTCCTATTTCTCAATAAAAAAATACATTTTACAATTGCTTAATAAGGTCAGATTACATGAATCTAAAGCTATTTGCATTCTTATGGTTGTTGGAAAAGTGTATTTTTGTGCTAAATTTTATGGTGATAATTTACAAAATACAACTCAATACAGGGCTATAGGTTGGGCATTACAATATTTCATGCTAATGAGACCATATATTAGCTATCCAATTGAATTTGTTTTCCAATTTGTACATTTCTCTTATTCTTATTGATGGGAATCTGTGAAAAGGTTACTATGATACTTGAAAGGAATTTATGAGTTGGGAGTTTTGTTGTCCAAATCAGATCAATTGTTTTTATGTGCTTACATAGATGCAAATTGGCCTTCTTGCTCAGATAATAGACACATCACGGGAGGACATTACATCTATCTTGGTGGTTCACTCATTTCTTGGAGTATAAGAAAACAAAAGGTAGTGTCTAGGTCCTCTACTGGATGTGAAATTAGAGCTTTAGTACTCACAGTAACTGAAGTGATTTAGATTTAAAGAGTTCTCGTAGAATTACAATTTGAACCTCCACTTTATTCTCCTGTGCATTGTGATAAGTAAGTATAGGTTACCTATGAAGGAATTCTATTTTACATTTAAGAAGTAAACATATTGGCATAGATTTTCATTTCATAAGAGAAAAGGTTAACAATAGTGAGCTTCAAGTTGAATTCATATATACTCAAGATCAAATAGCTAATGTAATGGCAAAACCTCAAGGAACTACAAAATTCGTAGAATTAATGAATAAACTCACAATGCTTTATAGGGCTTGAGTTTTAGAGAAGATATTAGCATAATTTTATTATACACATCAACATATTGTTATGAGCTCACATACTCACACTTAGTGATGCATTCTGGCTTTACACATGCACACAATTGTAACATAAAGGTAAGGAATGCAATCATCATTTTGCTCTCTCATTTCTTCATGTCTTCTCTACCTTTTCTACTCCACTTTCTATTTTCTATTTCCTTCATTATGTAAACAAAGAATCTAAATTTCTTTGTTGATATTTTTAAAATATTTATACTAATTTTTAAATCTAAAATATATAAATTCACTTTAAAAAAATATATAAATGGTAGGTAAAACTATACCTTCATATCTTGAGTGTGTGAATCGCATGAAAGAGAATAAATCAATAACGCTTTGAAAAAATTAAAATTTTTAATAAATTAAATATTAAAGTTATATTTAGAGTAAATTGGTTACTGGATTGTTAGATTTGAGTGTTGATTGGACTACTTGATCAATAGAGGCCTTTCCTCGATCGATCTAACCCATGTGATTTCAAACTAGAGAACTCTCGATTGAAGTTCGATTGATCAACCTATGTGTCGATTCATCGAGATCAAGTCTTACTTTCTGTTTCTTCTCCTAACTTCCCAATCGACCTCGATTGAAACTAAATTAATCAAGTACCTTATTTTTGCCTAAATACATGCTTTTGTTTGTTTTTGCTCATTTTGTCCCTAAATAATTGTATAGCACATAAAATATATAAGGAATAATAATTTATTGAAAATATGTTAAAATTTTTGCACTAATATATGTATAAAATAGTCATGATAAGTTAAGGTTTTGTTAACATGAAGACTAAATTCAATATATGTAAGAATATGAAAATAAATGAATACTAGTAGTACCTGAACTAATTGTAATATGTTACATTTAATGCTATGTAATTATTATATTTTTATAATAAATTAAAATTAAAAAGAAAAATGTACTCATTAAATCTTGTGCCCTTTTTGGATAAAAAAAATGGTAGCCTTTTCATATAATTTCGGCCGAAGAGTCAAAAAAACATAAACATAAACATAAGTTACCTTTTGCAATAATCTAAGATATAGGTTTTGTTGGCGTCCTTCCTAAAATATGAAATGTGTGTCGGCTTAAATCAAGTTATACTATAACTCAAAATCCATATTCATTATTCATTATTATTATTATCATTATTGGCGTATATTTTGAAAAATTCAAAAATTTCATATATAATAGCTTAGTTTTTTTACAATAATAATAATACATGTAATTCTCCTAATGATTTAGCAGTAGGAATCACCTCTCACTCCACCCATATTTATTTCAAGTCTAATATTCAAACTATATTAAGTATTGCTTGATTTAAAAGTTAATATAAATGTAATGGCAGAATTGAATACCATTCTTCCCTACTCTTAAAAAGGCAAATTAAGATAGATAAAAATCTGAATTAATGCTTTTACTAATTTTTACCATTTAATTTAAAAATACGACAGAGAAATTCACAAGTATATATAGTATATATATTAAAGAGTTAGTTAGGCTAATTTATCATAACAATTTAATTAAACATAGAGCCAATAAGAGAATGACGACCAAGATGATATTAATGATCATGATGTTGATTATAATAACCACTTTTGTGATAGATGTTAAGGCTAGCCACATTAATATCCACTCTTCTTCTTCTTCTTCTTCTTCTTCTTCTTATGATGATGATGACGATGAAGATCTCTTTTCCGATCATCATTATAAGGAGCTGCACGTTCCTTTTTCGTTAGACATGAGGATAATACAATGGTATCGTGAAGCACTAAGAGGTTTGGAAAAATTAGTGGATAAGAATCCCATTTTAACAATACTTTGCACTGAATGGGCCAAGCAAATTTGCTATAATTTCAAGGATCTTCCCAACTACAAAGATGTCCTTTATTATCACAAAAGAAAATGCATCCAGCGTGCAGGCCCGCCTTAAAATTTTGAATGGTCAAATGCATGCTGGAGTAGTCTGTTGTTGGCGTTTTGTTTGTTTGTTTTTTTAAGGACAGTTTAATTAAATAGTTTTAAAAAGGAGACTAATTTTAAATGTTAAATTTTATGTATCAAAAACAAATTATCTTTTCATTTGTATTTGTCAAAAAAAAAAAAAAAAGACTTGACATAAATAAGTGATGAATCATTTTTTCAAACAAAATTTTGAAAAATAGAAAAAATATTAATAATTGATCTTTCGTAGTCGGAGAGATTTTTCGTTGCATAATAATCTCTCTTTGTTAGATTTGTTCCATTTTATTTCTCTGTCAACGTGTTAAATTGTCTTTTGGTTTAGTTTTGAATAAAGGCAAAACATGCACTAATTAAATTTGGCTTATATATGATCTGAACTTAGAGGTTTATCATCATCAGAGATCATTGCTTGCCGGGAATTTATTAAACTGTCAAATTGTGCACGAAATGAGTACAAGAGATGGTGTTTTAGATAGAAGAGCTCGTGGTTCATATATGAAACTAGTTGGTTTCTAAAATCTAGTAATTGTTTTTTTTTTTCAGAAATGAGAAGAGGTATTGAAAGAAAGAAAATACAATCTAATAACTCGAACATTAACTATACAGAACGTAAAACCTAAGGAATAAAACTAAACAAATTACTAACAATACTCCTAGCAAGATTTATAAAACATAAACAGAACAATTTTTTTCCCAAACAATCCAGCTATGTAATTTAAGAAAAAGTATTCAAGCTTAAAAAATTAACACATAAAAAAAAAAAAAAAAAAAGATCAAATCATACTCATTAAATCAAAGTCTTCAAGGACAATATTAGACACCTTCTTAAACTATAACATAAGAAAATAACTAACGAAATATAACCTAAAACAAAACAATACTCTATAGAGCATACAACTAAACAAAACAACAAAGCACTACAACATCAAAATCCAAACAAAAAAAAGCAAAAACAAACCATAAGAAACCAAAACCATACATCCAAAATAGTAAACAGGTGGAATATTGTTGGAATATTATGGATCAAAACTCTCAAAAACTCAAGAACATTCAAGAACAATTTTTCAAAAACATTGAGAAACTCTCAAACTCTTGTTTATGATTTCTTTTAACTTGATTATTACATTGATATTGAGAAATATTTATAGAAACAACTAATAAATCTAAGTCATACAACATAAACCTACTAAAACAATCTAAACCATACACTTATATCCTTACCTAACCCATTTATTTTCTTCTTCCCACCAACCATGAGCTATATGCTTATCAATCCAGATCATCACTATAGAAGCTTCCATGAGATGCACTTCAAATGGGTTAGAATATTTCAAAGAGTTTGTTTTTTATTTCTTTGGGCTTGTAAACAAGTTTGCAAACCAACACTCCCCCTTAAACTTGTTTTATGATGCCGAGCAAATTTCTTATTCTAACAAAGTCTTCTTGCTTGAGCGATTTAGTAAAGATGTCGGCAATTTGATCTTGTGATTTTACATACTCAAGTTGTACATCCTTTCTTGTGATGCACTCCCTAATGTAATGATATAGAGTATCTATGTGTTTGCTTCGATCATGGAAAATAGGATTTTTGGTTAAGGCAATGGTTGACTCTTTATCGACACAAATTTTGGTTGGCTCTTCTTGTGTCATACTTAGTTTTTTTACCAAGTTTCTCAACCAAATTGCATGACAAACACATGAGGTAGCTGCTACATATTCTGCTTCATAGTTAGACAAGGTGACAATCAGTTGTTTTTTTAACATCCATGTAAAAGCAGTATCTCCCATGAAAAATACAAATCCGAAAGTGCTTTTTTGATCGTCTATATCTCCACCAAAATTGCTATCACTATATCCAACAAATTTGTAATCATTAGAAGCCGAATAGAACAAGCTAAAAGTAATTGTACCTTTTAGATAGCGTAGGATTCTTTTTGTAGCTTTGAAATGGGTGATTGTCAGTTTCTCCATATAGCGGCTAATCAATCCAACAACATATAGGATGTCAGGCCTTGTGCACGTGAGATAACACAGACTTCCAACTAAACTTTTGAAAAATGTTGGATCCACACTTTCACCATCTTTATGCTTGGATAGTTTGATTCCACATTCCATTGGTGTGTTGATCGGCATGCAATCGTTCATCTTGAACTTATTTAGTATCTCTCTTGCATAGCTTTCTTGAGAGATGAAGATGCCTTCTTCCTTTTGCTTCACTTGAATTCCAAGGTAGTATGCCATTAACCCGATATTTGTCATTTTGAACTCTCAGGTCATCACCTTCTTAAAATATTCAAATAGCTTCGGATTACTTACGATGAAGATGAGATCATCTACGTATAGACAAACAATTAGAATATTTCCATCTTCAATCTTGCGTAGAGTGAATGTTCATAGGGACATTTGGTGAAGTTGTTCTCCAGAAAGTACTTACCGATGCGGTTATTTCATGCTCTTAGTGCTTGCTTTAACCCATAAAGAGCTTTCTTCAACTTTAATACCTTGTCTTTGTGACTTTTTGCTTTATAGCCTAATGGTTGCTTAATGTAGACTTCTTCTTCAAGGACTCTGTTTAGAAAAGCATATTTTACATCCATTTGATGTATCTTCCATTTATTTTGAGCTACGAAAGAAATGATTAGTCTTATAGTTTCTAATCGAGCAACAGGAGCAAATACCTCATCATAGTCAATTTTAGCCTTTTGACTATATCCTTTTGCTACTAGCCTAGCCTTGTGCCTTTCAATATCTCCCTTAGCATTCCTTTTTGTCTTGTACCCCCATTTGACACCTATTACCTTATGCCTTTTGGGAAGTGAAACAGGTTCCCATATGTCATTCTTCTCAATTGCATTGATTTCTTCGTCCATCGTATCTCTCCACTTCTTCTCTTGTATAGCTTCTTGAAAGCTCACTGGTTCACAATCAACAAAGAGACAGAATAAGGTAAGATTATCTTGTCTTTTTGTTACCTCATAAAGATCTTGGAGATTTCTTGTACGTGTCATGGCTCTTTCACTTCCACTCGAAGATGATGAAGGTGACAGGTCTTCATGAGTGGTTGGCATTGGTGAAGTAGGTGGAGTCATTGGCTCTTGTTGAATTTCTATAGGTTGCTCCCTCATTGTCTACTCATCTTCTTTAAACTGAGGAAAGAAATTGAAGTTATTTGCATGAGAGTTAAAATCCCATTCTCCTCCTTCGTCGAATACCACATCTCGACTTATCACAATCTTCTTATTGTGTAGGTTGTACAACTTATAGCCTTTTGAATTAGCATCATAGCCAATGAAGATAAAACTCTCACTTTTATCATCAAACTTCGTTCTTCTCTCATCCGATACATGGACATGGGCTATACTTCCAAAGACTCTTAGATGGGAAATACCAGGCTTTCTTCCACTCCATACCTCTTGTGGTGTCTTTCCCCATACACTTCTTGTTGGAGATCGATTTGACAAGTAAACTGCACATGCTACTGCTTCTGCCCAAAACTCTTTGGGTAGTTTCTTGCTTTTGAGCATGCTTCGTGCCATGTTGAGGATTGTTTGGTTCTTTCTTTCAGCTACATCATTCTGTTGGGAGGATCTTGGTACTGTTAAAGATCTATAAATTCCATTTGCTTCACAGAACTCTTGAAACTCCTTGGATGTAAATTCTCCACCTCGGTCTGATCTCATGGCTTTGATTTTTCTATCACTTTCTCTTTCCACTGTAGCTTTGAACCTTTTGAATACTTCAAAAACTTCTGATTTCTATTTCAAGAAATATGCCCAAGTTTTTCTTGAAAAATCATCAATAAAAAGAAGAAAATAGTTACTGTTGCCGTGAGAGCTAGGCTTGATTGGTCCGCACACATCAGTATGGATTAGCTCGAGTGGCTTCTTGGCCCTTGAGTCTGACTCCTTTGGAAAGCTTTTTGAATTGCTTCTCGAATAGACACCCTTCAAAAAGTTCATCACGATGGTTAATGCAAGGTAGTCCTTTCACCATCTCCTTCTTAGACAGCAGCTCCAATCCTCCAAAATTGAGATGCCCAAATCGAAGATGCCATAGCCACGATGCATCGGCACGTTAGCAATGTCATTTTGTATGTTGATCAAGAACATTCTATTCTTTGACATCAGCATGTTAGCAATGAGGTTATTCTTATCATCTTTTATAAAAAGATTGTAATCCTTCATATGAATATCATAACATTTCTCTAACAATTGTCTTAAACTCAAGATGTTACTTTTCATATTTGGGACATAGTAAACATTGGAAATAAATTGATGTTTCCCATCTTTCAAGCGAATAAGAATGTTACCTTTTCCTTTCGCTGCTACGTTAGAATCATCTCCAAATGAGACATTTTTGCTTACTAACTCATCTAGTTCCATGAACATGTCTTTCCTTTCACACATATGGTTGCTTGCACCGCTGTCAAGATACCAGGCATTTGGTTGAATACCATCACCCTCCTTCCATGCTAGAAAATGGGTTTCTTTCTCATCGATCTTCTCCTCTATGTAGTTGATTTTCTCATCTACTCTATTGTTGGAAGCTCTACACTCTGAAGCATAGTGTCCAAATTTCTGACAATTATAGCATTGAACTTGAGATTTTCCATACCTTGAGTTCATATTTCCTTTTCCACGACTTCGTGTTGAGCTTTATACTCTCTCAAAGTTGTTGGAATTGTTATTGTAATTCCAACCTCGTCCACGATCATGGCTTCCACCTCGTCCACGACCTCTACATCTACCTCGGCCACGTTGGTTTTTTTCATTGCTTTGGCTTTCATGCTTATCCTTGAATTGCATCTTGAAGAGTTTCTCAGTAATCCCTTGCTTCTTCTTATGCTTTTCTTCATATGCTTATAATGACCCATTGAGTTCATCAATAGTCATTTTTTCCAAATCTTTTGTTTCCTTAATTATCACGACTATGTGTTCAAATTTGGAATCTAATGAACGAAGTATCTTTTCCATTATTTTGACATCTTCTAACATCTCACCCATTACTACAAAAATGGGCATTAAAGTCAGTTCGCTAAACCGACTTTAAATTGAGTGACTTAAAATGTAAAGTCAGTTCACGTGATGAACGGACTTTATACGTACATTTTAGGAATTTTTTTATTTTTATTCTTTTTTCGTATTCAATATTCAATATATATAGCATAAAAAACTAAAATATAAATAATAATACATATAGTTAACTTAAATTACAAATAAAATAATGTCGTCAAAGTGTAATTGGATTGTGCAAGCAAGCTTAGTTGGCTTAGAATCACCAGCATTATGACAAGGAAACTAGACAAAATAGCTGATCCATATAACAATTCATATTCCCCAACATACATGAGCACGTAAACATCCATCGAACAAGCAGTCTAAACTTCAGAGACATATGAATGGAGAAATTAAATCATTATAAATATTACCATAAAAAAAATTACCACAACGACATCTGAGTGATATATTTGGGTACTAAAACTCATACAAACTAAGAAACAAATCGGAGTTACACCTGATTTTAGATAACTTTATATTTATAGACAAATGATTAATAAAGTGCTAATTGTTGTCATAAGGAAAGTAGGCAAGAGAGATGAGATGTAGTTTGGGCCAAAAATAGGTCCATAAAACAATGCATTCCCCTAAATACATGAGCATATAATAATCCATCAAACAAGGGACTTCAGACATAGGAATAGAGAAATTAAATCATTAAAAAAATTACCATTATGTTGTCATATACTATTCAAGATCATCAGAATCTTCTCCTGATTCTTCTTGTGGAGATATAATTTCAACCATGTGTTCTGCCCATTCCTCTCGTAAATCATCAAAAATTTGCTAATCGTAGCCCGTCTTGTTCCAACCAAAGAAATACATGTATTTAAAATCAAAATAAGAATGTAATTTCATTTATTCACAAACAAAAAAACTCAAATATGTTAAAAACTTTTATGTATATGGGTAAAAGATATTACCATATCATCAATTGGAATTTTGATATTTGTGATGATTTCGATCATAAGATATGACAGTCATGTGATTTCAATCCATACAGTTTCTTATCGGTGATAGACACAAAATTTCTTAAGTTAGATGAGTAACCATCAGGAACTTTCACACCCTCCAAACAATTACAAAACACATCATTCTCTTTTATTGACATTGTATATGATGCTGGTGGTAAGTATGTTTGATTCTTATCATTCTCCACCCTTGGTTCCAATTCAAGTTGTATGCCTAGTTTCTTTAAATCCAATCTTGCTTTAATTCCATCCTTTGTTTTTCTAAGTATATTAAGTAAAGTACCAATCAATCTCTCACATACATTTTTCTCAATGTGCATGACATCTAAGGTGTGACAAATGTATAGGTCTTTCTAATAGGGTAATTCCCAAAATATTGATTTTTTTCCAACAACCATGGTAAGTTAGTTCAAACTCTTTTTCATTTTCACCCATTTCATTAGTTGACCTCTTTCGTTTCCCTACCTTAGTGAGTTTTTTTTCATCTTTCCATATCGTTTGAATGTCATACCATTCAATTGCCTTAATATCTCAACACCTCACAAAGGTCGAGTTGCATGATCATGATCTTTTTCACCATCGAACGGTTTCTTTTGGTATCTAAACTTGTGTCCAAATGACAAAAATCTTCTATGTCTTCTATAAGACATCTTTCGTCCATGAAAAGATAAGTTGCAGATGTTCCATCACTATATATAGGGCATCCCTTGTAACCTTTTGTTGCATGTCTTGCTAACTTTCCATAGGTAGGAAAATCATTAATTGTCCATAAAAGGGCCCCCTTCAAGTTAAAGTGCTTTTCTTTATGTGCATCGTAAACATTTACACCATCATTCCATAACGTCTTTAAATCATCTATCAGAGGCTACAAATATACATCAATATCAACACCGGGTTGTTTCGGTCCTGAGATCAATAATGTTAACATCATGAATTTTCTTTTCATACACAATCAGGGAGGAAGGTTGTATGTTACCATAATTACTGGCCAACAGCTATATCTACCACTGAGGGAACTATATGGATTAGTTCCATTAGCAGCAATGACAAGATGAAGATTGCGCAGATCGGATGAAAATTGAGGAGATAAATTATCTACTACTTTCCAATTTGGAGAATCACAAGGATGACATAGCACCCCATCATCAAATCGATTATCTGAATGCCAAGTCATCATCTTTGATGTATCTTTACTATTGAACAACCTTTGAAAGCGAGGAATTGGAAGAAAGTACCAAAGAACATTTGCAGGCACGCCTTTCTTATGTGTTGTCTCATTTGTACCATGCTTCCATCTCGATTCTTTACACATTGGAAAATCATCTAATGTCTCACATTCTTTTCTATAAAGAATGCAATCATTTGGACAAGCATGAATCTTATGATATTCCATGCCAAATCGACTAAGAGATTTCTTCACTTTATTCATTAAAGATGCAAATTCAATACCCTCAGGAAACATATCGACTAGTAGATTTAGTAATTCTGTGAATCCCTTGTCAGAAAAACCATGTTTTGCCTTCACAATGTACAAATGAACCAATCTCAACATTTTAGTGTATTTTTTGCGTTTTGGATACAACGGTTTTTCGGCATCTTCTATAAGTTTTTTAAAGGTTTCGGGATCATCATCGTGTAATTCATCTTCAACACCATGAAACATATTTTTTGTTTGTATATTATGATAAGATGTATGTAATCCACTCACATTATTATTTATCTTTTCCCCTTAAGTATTATCAATATTTTCTCCATGATAATACCAACATTTATAGCTCAAAAAAATACCATTACGGATAAGGTGATACTTAACCTCGTCAAATTCATGAAATCGCTCATTTTTACATTTAACACATGGACATCGAATCATACTAGTTCCAGTATTACTATTTCTACAATCAAATTCCATGAAACTTTCAACTCCAGAAATATAGTCTTGCTCAATTCTACACTTTGACATCCAAGATTTGTCCATTTTCTATTAATGACATTAATTAAACATATTAATTAATTATGTATCTAATGAATATATTTCAAGTATTATTATATATAAATTTCCAAATTATTAGAATATATATCAAAACATACATAATACAAAACAATTATCATTTTAATCATTTTACAAATGTATTACTTTTACTTAATAAAATATAATTATTTATATATAAATAAATTTATCCACGTACGGTAAATATATATAATACATTTCAGATATTAATTATTTCCACAGAAAATAAGTCAAACATATAATAACAAGCAAAATCAAAAACATACATAAATCAAAAATTTATACAAAAAATAAAACAAACTGAATAATAAGCTACAAAATTAATAGAAATACTTACAAGATTGTTATGAAGTGACTATATGAAGGAAATAAAGAAGAAAATGGTGTTTTGTAAGTGAAGATAAGTGAAAAAAAATGGGTATAAAAAATTTGAGTATTTTGCTCAAAAAAGGATTAGATCAGTGTGGGCTAGGTTTTGGGAGAAATGAAGATTTTTGGCTTTCTGCATAGAAGAAATGAGCCAAATGGTAATATTACGTGAGTAGTGTCGGTTCTCCACGTCAACCAACGTTATCCACGTAATTTAAAATTTTTTTTCAATTATTATTTTATTTATACTATGCATACCTACTATAGAAAAAGAAAAAAAAATTTACAATAATATTTTTAAAAAATATACAAAAAAGATATATTGTACGTACGTATATAAATTTAAATATCCAAACAAATAAACAAAATTATATAATGTTAAAAACTAATTGTCTAAAAAAAATAAAAAATTGTACTATTTAAAGAGTCAAATAAAATAATAATGACCTAAAAAAATTTCAATTGTAAACTGCGTGCATTTTTAAATTTTAAAAATAAGACGTAGCGTCGGTTGATGTGGAAAACCGACGTTGTCTACGTGTGTAGCGTCAATTCGTCACGTCAACCGACGCTACGTCCAACGTGGTTAGCATCGGTTCTACATCGAACCGACTTTAAATTCATTATAATCTGTTTTTTCCAAAAACTGACTTTACACGGCGACTTATATATCCCTTTTTATAGTAGTGACCATTTCTTTTCAATTGATTAGAAATAACTACGACTCTCGAGAAATAGTCGGAAATAGATTTAGAAGCTTTCATATGTAGAGATTCATTCAAACTCACCTCTTAGTGTTTGGAGACGAACCTTCTTCACTTTCTCGACTCCTTTGAAAGAAATTTGAAGCTTATTACACGCTGCTTTGGAAGATGTTGCATCTAAAATTTTCTCAAACCCATCATCATTTAAGGCTTTATAGATAAGAAAGAGGGCTTTCTTGTCTCTCTTTCTCAAATCCTTCAAAGATTCTTTTTGCACTTGTGTTAGAGTAGCTTCATCGTCTGGCTCACTTTAAAGTCTTTCTCTACAACTTCCCATACATCATGTGCACCCAAAAGAGCCTTCATCTCTATACTCCAATTATCATAGTTGTTATTGTTGAGTGTCGAGACTTGAAACGATGACATGCCTCCACTTGACATAACTCACAATATAGTGAGAATTTGCAAATTCTGATCACACAGATGAATTCAGAACGTCAAAAAACCTTAGGAGGAACTCTGGGGAAAATCTGAATTTTTTTTCAATCAACGATCAAAGTCAACGGCCTCGGTGGCTTGGACAAACGGATTGATGGCTCGGTCAAACGGCTCTGCGGCTTAGTCAACAAGCTTCATAGCTCGGTCAATTCGGCTCCAACTCGACTGACTCGGTGTGTTAACTCACTTTCTAGCAGAACCTTCCGGAGGATCGTGGTGGCGCGTTCGAACTTCGATCGGGATGTTTCTCCCGGAGTCGGATTTGTCTTGTTGAGAGCTTCAATTTGCTATACAATAGTATATATTTATATTTCCAACTACAGCTCTGATACCACTTTGTTGGAATATTATGGATCAAAACTCTCAAAAACTTAAGAACACTCAAGAAATGTTTTCCATAAATACTAAGAAACTCTTAAACTCTTGTTTATGATTTCTTTTAACTTGATTATTACATTGATACTGAGAAATATTTATAGAAACAACTAATAAATCTAAGCCATACAACATAAACCTATCAAAACAATCTAAACCATACACCTATCTCCTTACCTAACCCATTTATTTTCTTCTTTCCACCAACCATGAGCTATATCCTTATTAATCCAAATCATCATCATAGAAGCTTCCATGAACTAGACTTCAAATGAGATAAAATATTTCAAAGAGTTTGTTTTTTATTTCTTTGAACTTGTAAACAAGTTTACAAACCAACAAATACATACTCACCCATCCAAGTTTACTTGGATCCCAAATCAACCATTTATTGTCAAAAGAACCAAGATTCAACACTACCTTACTAGCTATAAAAGTAGCACTCACCAACTAGGCTTACCCGTATTCCAAACCAATCTCTTAGTGCAATACTGTAACTGCTACCAAAATTTTCAAAACCTCACTGGAGAAGGACATAATCATAATCCAAAACCTCTTATCCACATATACCTTGAGTATGATGCAGATATGAAAATACTTCATGTAAATTATAGCTTCACCAAAATTTACAGAAGTGAGTTTAACTAGCATAAAAATGCTAGAAGAGGACCAAGAGATAAAACAGATCAAAACTCATAAGCAACAGTTAGTATCAAAATCCATCAAATTAAACCAAGCAACAAGCATATAACATATCCACCATAGAAGCAACAGGTAGAAAACACAACTAGTTCTGAAAAAGCAACAAGGAAATAGGCAAGGCAATGAACAGATGAAACAAGTTTTTTAAAATGGCTTTACCATAGGAAGCAATTTGAATTCGTGATTCTCTGATTCTCGTGATTAGGCAATGATCGTGATTAAGCGATTCTCTGAAATTTCTTGCTCGCAATCTATGGACTGACCAGCGCCTTTACAAGACCAAAGCTCTAATGATGATGCTAGTGTGATCTCGGGTCAAGGACTTGTTAGGGTTTGATACCCTCAATTGTAGAGGTTCTTCGATGACTAAGAGAATAGGGAGGCATTCATGAAGTTGGAGTCTCAGAACTCTTCAGGACGATGGTGAAAATGAACCACAGGCAAATGAAATTTTTTGTAATTTGAGTACTGTATTTTTGTAAGAATTATTGATATTGTTTTTTTGTCAAAAAGAATTATTAATATTTTAACGTATAGTTAATTATTTATCATTCTCAATAAAAATGTGTTTATAATAGATATGTAACTTCATCATATCAAATATGTTATCATAGCAAATATATTTTCAACCAAAACTTACTCAGGTTCACTTCCTACATATACATATTACTATAACTAGACTTGGATACGCATCTTTATGTAAAGTTTTAAGAAAATAAATAACGATGGTATGCAATTCTGAAAATACAAACAAATTTAAGCAAAAAGAGTAAATTTCAACCAATGTAAGTTAATTATGGGTGGTAAAAAATCACAACTTAAGCACTATATTATTAAATATCGAACTAATTCTACGTCTAATTTAAGAATTAGTATACTTTGAAATATAAACATGAAATTAAATACATCATGAATAAATTAAAAATTAAAACTTTAATCAATTTATAACATAATTTAAATTAAATTATAACCTAGTTTGAAATTATCCATAATCAAAATGAATTATTTAATTACACGTAATATTCAATACATTCATAAAAATAACTAAATAATTCATAATTAATATAAGATAGAAGAGACAAGAATTTGACTATTTTGATAAGAAATTGAAGCCAAATAGATAGATACACCAATCTTTAACATCTTTTTTGAATCAACCTTTAAAAATCTTTTAAGAATACTCCAAAATAATTCCATTGATTATGCTCAAATTGGGTTTTGTTGGATATTTAACTTGTATAATTTAGGATTTAGACTCAAATTGATTAGGAGTTATTTGATGATACAATTTGAAGCACATCCTTTATGTCCACATGGCAAATAAGGCGATTTGTATGTGAATAGTGGATTGGGTAGGGAAAGCACGAGGTGCTAAGGAGTTTTAGACGAACAACATATTGTATCTAAGAGGGGGAAAACAAGTAAGTGTTAGGCCAAACGAAGCGTCGTATGGTGGGGAAACAAAGCAAATGACGCATGTGAGACCTTTCATTTGGAACTTGTGGCTCAAAACGATGTTTAAGTGTCTATTTTCTAAGTTAATCGATGGCTTTTCTAAGTAGTTTCTTTTGTCCAAATTATTTTCAAAAAATAAAAATAAAAATTTTATAAAAATCCCAAAAACTTTAGAAATTTTGATTTTCTTATAAAATGTAAAATAAACTATTTTAGTACATGAGAAAAATAAAATAAGAATAAATATGGATGAATTAATAACTAAAAATATGTATAAATTATCACTTATCATTAGACTATATAAATGGTCCCCTCAAGATAGTCATTCAAGAGTGACGTCTTGACATCTATTTTCCAAATCTCATAATTGAGAGCTACCATAATCGAAGAGAGTATGCAAATAAATTTAAGCATTGCTATCGTCAATAAGGTTTCCCTAATAGTCAACCCCCTTTTGGGTAAAATCCTATGTCACTAGTATAGTTTTAAAAGTCTCCAATTTCCTATCCACCCCCTATTTTCTCTTGTAGAGTCATTTGCATCCAATAGGTTTGACCTTATTGGGTTTGTCTACAAGCTCCTAGAAAAAGTTAGAATACTTCAATTCAATCTCAAAGTTTATGATTGTAATTTATTTATCTTTATCAATATCCTCCATTGCTTGTTTATAAGAAAATGGGTCATCAATACTATCAGGCACAACAAATTGTACCTCACTAATTCCCATGTATTGGTCAGGTAATTTAATTATCCTTTCACTGCAACGAAGCTATAGTAGATCTTGACTATGAATCATGGTTTCCTAGTGTGATTCATTGTCAACATTAACAGAGAGAGGTTTCTTGATCCCATTAGACTCTAATTCCTCGAGCAACATTTTGTTATAAGGTTTATTGTTGTTTATTTAATGATATTCAAGAAATATGACATTCATTGAATAAACACCTTATTCTCTTCACTATAATAGAACAAGCCATGTTTTTTTCCTTACAATATCCAACAAACATGTTTTTTTCCTTACAATATCTGACCTTTACTTCAACTTTCCAATCTTCCATTGGTGCATGTGTGTTGGACATACCCATATACAAATATAGCACAAACTAGGTTTTCATCCCATACACAGTTCCATTAGAATCTAGGGATAGACTTGCAAGGAACCACATTTAGTATATATGTGGCTATTTGTAGGGCATATCCCTAACACGATGTAGGCAGAGATGTATAACTTATCATTGATCTGACCATCTTATGCAGGGTTCCATTTCTCCTTTCTACAATACCATTTTGATATGGTGTACTAGGGGATGTAAGCTGCAAGACTGCCCTTACTTCAACAAGTGGTACTTGATCTCCATGTCAAGGTATTCCCCACCATGATCTATCATAATGTCTTTAATGACTTGCCTAATTTCTTTTCAACATAATGAAGTACTCATAACCACCTCTTGCTTGAACATTTATTGGTCCACAAACATCCAAATGTACTAGTTTGAATGGTTTCATTGGTCTTTGATGCTTCTCTAAAAATGGCCTTTAAATCATCTTACCTTCTAAATAAGATTCATAGATTGGAAAAGTACTAACACATAGTTCTCTCTAAGGACCATCATTTACAAGTCTTGGAATCTAGACAAGGATAATATCTTAGCCTTAGATGTTATAGATGGTATCATTACAAGAAGAATGTTTTTATTTTTAGGATTAGGTTGTTATACTTTGAATATTTTAGAGTTTTGAGCATTATTTCAGGTGTAGTACAAACAAGTCTTTCATTTCTAAAAATAATCATTTAATATTCTAAAAAGAAATCTTATATTCTCATTTGTATAACCTTGAAATAGGAATGAACAATCTAGTAAACCTATAAATATAGAACTTATTGTTCAAACTAAGGCATTTATTTTCCTTAAATAGGAGCCTAACTTTTCCCACTGCATTAGCTGAAACAATATCTACATTCCCCAATCATATTGTGAGTTGTTGATCCTTTTGTTAACTATTGAACTAATTAACAGTAGAGAAGAACATACATGATTAGACACACTTGAATCAACTATCTAAAATGATATATCATTTTAATCAAAAAAAAGTTCCTAGGATAAGTAAATCATACTTATTGTCCATATAATCTCTTATTTATAGGTTATGAAAAATGTTGAGAATTTCTTCTCACATTATTCCCAACTTTGTTGCAATAGAAATCAATTTCATGTGCACATTTCTTCTCTTTCCATTCATGCTTTTTTATCTCATCCTCTATGAGAAAACCATTTTTTATCCCTTCAGTATTTACAAAAACTTTTTACAAATTCAAGTTGTGACAAGTTGGATGCTTTTCTAAAGAAACATTGAGATTGCAATATCTCATGTGTGATCATTTTGTTTTCTTGGATGGATTCAAACGTATCATCCATGCCAAATATCATATAGCTACTGGAAATGTCATTGGATCCAATTTAATGATAATCAATCATTTGAGTACAACATTTTATATTTCTAGCATTCTCTCTAGCTAGTAACTGTGATCTTTTCTTTACTTGGTGCCTACACACATATATATTGATGGAATTTAAACACACCTTATTTCAATGACCACAATGAACGTATACTATTATATTAAAAAACAATCGGTCAATATTACAATAATGTTAACCAACATAGCAATGAAACAATTCATTAAGTCAATCACTTAGGTAAAGAAAATTTATTTTTCTCTTTTAGAAAACCTAATCATCTTTCTAGGGATAGCATGTCAATGAAGAGAATGTCTCCTATTATAGAAGTTCTCTCTGTCCAATGGATTGTTTTTTTCTTGTTCATTCAATTCAATAAACAAATTATTGCTAGATTTTGATCAAGTGTGAGTTTTTTCACCTACATTTACAACTAAGGATGATTTTTCATATGCATTTTTATTTTATTTTGTCTTTTTCTTCTTTCTATATATGATGTTTTTGGTTGGTATTACTACAATTCAAATCTTGAAGGTTTCGAGTCATAAAATGTAAAAGCAATTTGAAGATCTAATATCCTATCAACTTGAAGAATCATACATTGAGGTTGGAGCACTCAAATATCTTAGGAAGAATGCTCGAAGGATGATTTTTGTACAAATAATTTTTAAGGATTCTCATGTTTGATATATTTTTAATTACTTGATTTGTTTTTTTAATTATGTAACTTGATTAAATAAAAATATATATTTTCTAAATAAAAAGAGGAAAGATAAAATTGATGGGAATAAGTCATTATCATTTAACTTATTGGTATTGATAATATAACATTGGACTTGTGATGTTATTGTACCAATACCATTTTCATCAACTACAACATAATTTAACAAAAAATATTGTTGAATTATTGCAACATACTATCTAATTTTATCAAGTGAAAAAATAGCACTCACGTACAATTAATGATACAGATATAACACTATGTTATATTTTTAGTGGTAGATTTGTATAACTAATATGGAGTTTATAGTAGATTTGTAATAGTAATAAAAAGTTTTGTGATACATTTGTCACAATATTGATATATTTATATCACTGATTACATTTGAGTGGTATTTTGTCATTTGATAAAGTTAGATGATATATTTACAATTTTTACGATAATTTGATATTATATTTATTAATTTATCCTGTAATTTTTTACTATCTGTTGATCTACAATATTTTTAAAGAAATAAAATAAAAACATGAAGCAAGGGAAAATAGCTACACAAGTATTGTAATTTTACATAAGGTACATTATAGTACACAAATTATTTACTTGAGTAAATATGGTAGGCTAATTTAATTAAAGTCTTATACAATTATAAAATACATCTATATTTACAATGTACAAGATAATTTTTGAAATATTAAAAAGATAACTAACTAACTTTTTTACCTGAATAAATGAATTAAAAAACTAAAAACCAAAATGCTTAAAATCTCAAATCCTTTGCACATTACACGAAACCGAACCCAAATCTCTCGCCCAAATCCTTTGCAAAAATTCTTCACCCACTTTTGAAAAATTAAAACCTTAAATGTTTCTTAAGCTAATCTCATAACCTTTTTCTTAATCAAAATTACATTTGTTCCATTTGTTCATATTTGAGATTTTTAAAAGGTTTGACAAAATGTGTTATTGGTTAACAATAGATGAATGTGAATTTGATTTGAGCTATTCAAGATTTTTTTGATAATAATGTGGATATGGAAGATAATGAAGAAGATTTAAATTCAAAAACTTATGCCCTAATGATCTTGTTCATTTCTTCAAAACTAAGATTTTGAAGCTCAAAGAAAATGGATAAGAACAAGATGGATAATGAGAAGAAATAAAAATCGATAGAGGAGATGAGAGAAAGACAATAGATGGAGAAAGTGATTAAGATGAAAAGAAATGTTGGAGATGAGAAGAAAATGAGAGTGGGCGGCTGGCAAGTAGAAATGGAAGAGAGAAGGTTTTGGAGGAAAATATATATATTATGTGATATTTCAAAAATAATCCCCTCTAAATTTCTCAATTTCAAAAATAACTCTATCAAAACATGTCATATGATCAACATATAGCAAAAAATTACAATTTTTAGGATAATTTGTACTTATATAGAGTTTTATTATAATTAATGTACTTATTCTACTTATGTCAAAAATTTATGTACATAAATGTACTTTTTTTAAAGATACTATATCTTTTTGAAAGATACAATACATACCAATACACCTTCAAACCCTTACGATATATATAAGATTAAGTTTGAATTTTAGTATAAAAATAATCATCCTTGTCCTAAAAATGACATATCAAAAATTGATTGAGGCGTGTACTCTAGGTAATAATATAAGAAAAATAATAAAAATAGTACATTTAAAACTTGTAATAATAAAATAGTACTCTTTATGTCCACCTCATATATTTCCACTATTAAAATAAATCTAGAACATCATTTTGTTTTGAAAAACATCTAATTAAAAATTGTTCAAATTACACTACGATATTTCAGCATGTTTGATGTTGAATGTTGTTAGAAAGACTTAATGATTGTATTCTATTCTATGATTAAATAAATATACATGGTGCCTTTATATAGGAGTTACAAGTAAACTAGATATGTCTAAAGTAACTAAATATAGATATGCCTAAAGTAAATAGATATACATTAGCAAATATATATACATGAATATGTTACTAGATATACATTAACAGCCCCCTTCAAACTCAAGGTGGATGTGAGACCAACTTGAGGTTGTTAACCAAATTACGAGTGCGTTCTTTGGGAAGTGCCTTAGTGAAGATATCTGCAAGTTGAACGTTGGAGGAAACAGGGAAAAGCTTGAGAGCACCATGGACAAGATGAGAGCGAATAAAGTGACAATCAATCTCAATATGTTTAGTTCGTTCATGGAATACATCATTGTGAGCAATATGAATCGTACCCTAATTATCACAATAAAGGGGAGTTACAGAAGATGTGGACACACCCAAATCCTTAAGGAGCCATCGTAGCCAAAGGACCTCAGATGTGATATCAACAAGAACACGATATTCTACTTCAGTACTAGAACGGACCACGAAGGTTTGTTTATTACTTTTCCAAGAAATCAAAGAAGAACCAAGGAGAAAACAATAACCTATAATGGACCTGCGATCATTGGGATCTCCTGCCCAATCAGCATCGGAGAATGCACGAAGTACTAAAGGAGACTGAGCTGAGTAGAAAAGGCCATGGAAGATAGTGCCTTTCAAGTATCGTAGAATATGTAGAACAACAGCATAATGAGTCGATCGTGGAGCAGAAAGATACTGGTTCACCTGATGAACAACATAAGAAATGTCTGGGTGAGTAACTGTAAGATAAACCAGGCTACCAACCAATCGTCTGTAAAGAAAGGGATTAGACAATGGTTGCCCCTCTGATGGTGTCAGATGCGTATTAAGTTCAACTGGAGTGTCAACAGTCTTGCTGTTAGTGAGTCTAGCTTGAGATAAGAGGTCAGATGCATACTTAGCTTGAGTAATATAAAGACCATATGTGGAACGAGTGATCTCAAGACCCAAGAAATAACTTAGATGTTGAAGGTCTTTCATCTCAAACTACTAACTAAGAAAATCCTTAAGTTCTTGAATGCCACTGAGGTCATCACCAGTTATGATCATATCATCCACATATAGAAGAAGAAAAATGGTGCCTTTATCATTGCGATGAAGAAATAAGGCAGAATCATACGGACTGGTAGTGTAACCTAAGCGAAGGATGGTGGAGCTGAACTTAAACCATGCTCGTGGAACTTGTTTAAGGCCATAAAGTGCACATCGAAGGCCACAAACCTTATTTGTTTCAACAGAAAGACCATGAGGAGGTTGCATATATAATTCTTCATGCAAATCCCCATTAAGGAATGCATTTTTAACATCCATATGAAAAAGGTGGGGTAGCTCGTTATCAACCTATTCTTCTACGACCTGTCTAGGAGAATCATCAAAAATATCTGAAGATTGAATAGTGAAGTCTAAAGATGGAATAGGAGTATCTATAGAAGGAACATGAGACTCATTTGGAAAGATTTCTAAAACATTTGAATTAGTTAGGGAAGAACAAAAGTGAGAAAGTTCAACAAATAAACGATGTTCCCAAAAGACAACATTACGGGAAACACGAAGACGATGTGAGATAGGATCATAGCATCGATACCCTTTTTGAGTTTCACCATAACCAAGAAAACAACAAAGTCTAGATTAAGGCTCAAGTTTGTTGTGTTTATGAGGCTGAAGAAGAATGAAACAGACAGATCTGAATGAGCGAAGGTAATGATAGTCAGGAGATGACCCAAAAAGGTGCTCATATGGAGTCTGATTATGAATGACAGTGTTTGGAATGCGATTAATGGCATGAACAACATGAAGAGCGGCTTCACCCCAAAAATGGGGCAGGAACTTTGGCAGAAAGAAGAAGAGCACGAACAGTGTCAAGGATATGACGAAGTTTTCTTTCGGCTCGACCATTTTGTTGAGATGTTCTTGGAAATGTTAGATGATGTACAATGACATAGGAGTGTAACAGAGCTTGAAAAGCATTTTGAGTATATTCAAGAGCATTATCAGATCGAAAAGTTTTGATATGTTTGAAGAATTTTGTTTCAACCATTTTTGCAAAGTTACTATATATTGGTAAGATTTCAGAACGAGATTTCATTGGAAAGATCCAACTATAACGATAATAATCATCAATAAAAACAACAAAATATCGAGATCCACCAATACTAGTAACAGGAGAAGGTCCCAAAACATCAGAATGAATTAACTCAAAAATACTATTAGAGATAGATTTATTATTATTGAAAGGTAAAGCTGGTTGTTTTCCTAACTGGTATGAAGTACAATCAAAATTGTCTTTGGACACAAAACTCAATAGACCTTTAGAAGCTAACTGTTGTACCCGAGTGGATGGGGCATGACCAAGATGAGAATTCCAAAGTGCAAGAGAAGGTAAGGAAGAAACAACAACAGAGGTAGGAGCAACAGGTGGAAGATGGAGATTGTTCAAGGGAAACATACGCTCAACCCTAGGACCGGTCCCAAGCTCTTACCCCGTCCTTGGATCCTGCACAATACACCTAGAATATTCAAAAATAAGGCGATATCCTAGTTCAGCTAATTTTCCCATAGAGCATAAATTATAGGATAGGTCAGGTACATTGAAAACCCCAAGAACAGAGAGGGTAGAGGTCGAAACAAAACCTAGACTATTCCCATGAATGGTGGAACCATCAACTATATGATTATTAAGAGGATGTGGTGCAGGGTCAAGTTTGGAGAATAAAGATGAGTGAGGTGTCATGTGATTACAACATATAGAGTCAAAAAGCCAAGTTTGAGATTTACTGGGCAGAACTGAGAGAGTAGTGGAAAGAGATGCATTACCAGCCATTTGAACAGTCTGAGTTATGATCTTCTGTAGTTTAGTAGAGGAGAGGTTGATAGTGGATCCAAAAGACTAGGACTCTACTAAACTAGAAGACATCATCGAAGTAGGCTCAGTATTAGCAACAACAGCAGTAGATTTGTTACGATGGTAACAAGTCTCAATGGTGTGGCCATGACGCTTGCAATAATTGTAGAACCTTTTATTGTTCTGCCTGCGATGAATGTAAAAGCCAGAGGAATCACCTGATTACTGAGGTTGCTCAATGGCAGAGTAGGAGAAGTAATAGCCAAAACATTGAACCTATTCTGGGCTTGAAGGGTTACAAGTCGAGCTTCTTCTCTAACCAACTCATTTACAGCAGTATCAAGAGAGGGAGGAGGACTGCGATTAAGAAGTTGACCTCGGATGGGCTCAAAGTCCTTGTAGAGTAACATCAAGAACTCATAGAGACAAAATTCATCCATAACTGTAGCATATTGTTGAGCATCTGTTGAGCATGACCAAATTGGATCACAAAGGTCAATTTGGTCCCAAAGGAAGCGAAGCTGATAAAAGTAGTCATTGATGGATTGCCCTGGTTCCTGTTGAAGTTGATCCAATTAAACTATTAGCTGATATTTCATGGATCCGTGAGTAGTGGAGTACCTTTTGGCCAACATATCCCATGCTGATTTGGCATCATCAAAGCTACCCAACAGATTGGAGATGGAGGGAATGGAAGTATTCTGAATCCATGTGAGGATCATGTGGTTGTGACTATCCCATTCAATCATGCGACGAAGGAAAGTAACATCTTCTTCACTTGCTCCTTTAACAAGAATGATAATTGCACCAGTACAATAATGCTAGAGCATACGACCCTTAAGAAAACTATGCATAACTTGAGACCATGATAAGTAATTCTTGGTCCCCTCCAATATAGTATTGATAGGGCAAGAAAGAAAAACATCCTTTTTATCCATTTGGAAACACAATATGCAAAAACGGACTACAAAAACGAGGTCTACAATCAACAGCCCAAGTCAATGGTCAGTAGAGTTAGCGGGGATCTCTGTGATGTCAGTTGGATGCGATGATGATGTTAGCCCTAGGTAAGTCACTGATGATGTCACTGGACAAGAGCGCGTCGTGTGTGGCGCGTGGATCTGATGCGCTTCTTCTGTTGGTGGCGCGTGCGAAGGAATATGATTGCGATAAGCCCACGGTTGTGTAAATATGGTCGCGGCGATCACAATGGTATCTGCAGAAATGTCGTCGGGGTAAGATTTCATGGCGGCATTTGGTTTCAATGTCAATGAGTGAAAGGACGTGTAGATCGTTTGAGCGGCGCGTGAAGGAGCATACAGTGTCCGATGGTTGCAATACTTCCACGGTTGTGTAGATCTGGTCGATCCGATCACAGTGGTATCTGCAGAAAAATTATCAGAGCAGGATGCATGGTGGCGAAGGTGATTACAGTGGTCTGTGTGGTGCAGAACTCCTTAACAACGACGACTGTAGGCCCAGAACTTAAGGACAACTGTTGAAAGACGTCGAAAGTTCAATGGTGAATAGTGCAGCGGCTATTGTGACAGCAGAAGCTATAAGTGTTGAGTAACACCAGAAAAGATAAGACTGCTAAAAAGATAAGAGCAGTGGCTCTGATACCATGTTAGAAATACTTAATGATTGCATTCTATTTTATGATTAAATGAATATATATGGTATCTTTATATAGGAATTACAAGTAAACTAGATATGTCTAAAGTAACTAAATATAAATATATCTAAAGTAAATAAATATACATTAATATGTTACTAGATATGCATTAACAAATGTCATCCAATCGGACATCATTTAATGTCATTGGGAATCCATTTTTGTTATTGTGTTTTAAGGATATTATTTTCAGTAATTTTCCTAATATATTTTCTCATATAAATTAATTTCACTATATATGTTTAAACATATCATATCCTTTTGCATTCTCTATGCTTAATTAATTGTAAAAGAAATTAGCAAAAAAACTAATTATTTGTAATCAGGATGGCTCAAGGCTAATGCCTTCTAAGCGGACCTAGTGCCTCGAGTAAATGAGAGCACCAATTATATTGATTTTTTTATATTTTTAAAGTATATTAAAAAAATTGAAATTTATCTTTTTCTATTATATTGTAGGAGTGAAATCTTGACACTACATACAATTATTATATAACTAACTTTATAAATTTAAATTTATATTATTACTTTTACAATTATAAATAATTTACTTAAAAAATATATAAATTTATAATTATATAGGACAAAACACTAACACGACTAAGCACAAACCTAATAGACAATTCTATATATGATTAATGAAAAAAAAAATTGTTTCTCCATGAGCCCAAATCTACATCCTTTAGATACGAGACACTAACTTATATTAATTAATTTGATATCTATCAAATTAATTATACATTGTTAATTTTTTCTAAAAAAATTTAAATTAATGAATTAGATTCAATTATTTTTCATAATAATTTCAGTTATAATTATTTATAATTATATATATACAATAAAATATATGCATAATGTTATGTATAAAATGGATTATCTCATCCATTTAAACATAATAAATTTATTACTCGTTGAAAAAAATAAAAAAAAATTAAATCTAATATAGTTTGTGGAACCATTTTATATATGAAAATAAATACACCCTTAATAAATACTTTATTTTCTCTTGTTTGTTTTAAGTACTTAAAATTATTAAATCTTAAAAATATATTAAACATTAAATAAATATATATATATAATTAGTCGAGATAATAAGCAATAATACTTTTTTTCTAAAGTAAATGACTTCAAATTCTGAACATCATTTCCATAAAATTTATAATTTAAATTAAGTTTTTTTAATTAAGTTTTTTTAGTATTATATATGAAACATTATTTATTCTTATAATATTTTTATAAATAAAATAATTTTAAATAATTTAAAGAAAAATTAATATATATATATATATATGTTTGTATTTTTATATTCAATATTATATATTTATATTTTAAATTAATAAATATAGTATATGTAAAATAAAAAAATTTAAATAATATGAGTCATGTATTGAGTCTCGCCTAGGGCCCAACTATTGTCAACCTTGGTTCTTATATCAGGATGAAAGAAAAGGAAGAGCAATGATCTTTACTCTTTATCATATACCATCTTTTAATATTCATAATTTGATAGTAATATCAGGAAAACAATAATCTTTACCATATACCATCTAAGATATTTAATACATGTAGCTATAACTAATTATTTTTACAATTAATTAAAAAGTTAAAGAATACTAAAAATATGAAATATATAATACACATATAATCATATTAATTGTCTACTTCGTATTTCACCCTTTAAAAATCCGAGAACATTTAAGTCTATTTTGAAAGAAAAAAAAATCAAAATTCATTTAATGAATTTCTATTATACTTATTTTTTTCTTTTTTTAATTGTATATATTTCAATAAAAGAGTGTGCACACACTAATTAATTAATTTCCAATGATTTTATTTACAATAAAGTATAGTTTTTCACATTGAATGACCTCTATTAGATTAGATTGTTTATATTATCTAATTTATTAGATTATTTAGTAAACAAAAATTAAATTATTAAAAAGTATTATATTATTTTAATGATTTTTTGATTAAAATTTATTATTTTCTATCAAAGACGATTAAAATACGAATATTTAATAATAATAAAGTAAAAATTAATATAAAAAAATTCATTTTAATATTTGTTTATTATCACTTTTTATTTTAATGTTTTATTTATTTTTTAATTTTTATTAAAAATTAAAATTTATATTTAAATAACTTTTTGTTTGAATATTTTTATTGTTAATTTTTTTAAACATTTCATATTAGATTTTTCTTTTTTATTAAAGACTCATATTTTAATCGTGTTTTAATCACTTGATAGAAAATAATAATATTTTAATAAAAAATCATTAAAATATATAACTATATCCTTAATTAATTCTTTTTTTTATAATTAAAAGACTAAATGATATCATTTTTAATTTTAGAAACTAAATGATACAAATGATTTAATCTAAATAACTTTCTCACACCTCCTCATTTTTCATAATAGTAAGTCATGTAAATTAAACCAAAAATATATTATTTTAGGAAATTTAATTCATTTGATCATAATTAATAATATTTTTGTAATTAATTAAATATTTAAATAATTTCAAAAAATTGATGTATTTAATATATTAATAATTGAATTAAATTATATAAAAAAATATTGATGGGTTGAATAAAATAGGTCAGTAATTATCTTATAATTAATCAATACATTTGAATACTTATTGATTTAAACTTTTCATTTATTATTTCATAAATTTAAAGATTTAAATTTTCATTCTTTATATTTAAGTTATCATTTATATATATATAATAAAAAATATTCGTACTTTTAAATTAAAAATATTATATAGACAATAATTTTCTTGTACAATAAAATTAAAAAATATTTTATTCTAGGATAAATTACCATCAACATTGTCATCAAAATGCAATAACATATTATATTTAATTTATAGTTTATGAAACATTAAAATATTTGTTTCTCTGTTCACAGGAATAAATAAGATAGTTGCATGATAATTAAGCTTGAATATATAAATTTATTATTTAATAATGAAATGTATTAATTATAAAACAGATTTGATATCATTTAAATTTATGATAAATCATATTAAAAATGAATTAAATTTAATATTAACAGTTAATTTATTTTAAATTATGACTACAAAGATAAATTTACATAGGGGCTCTTACAGCACATTTAAAAAAATTAATATATGATAATTATTGTTTTTTGTAAATATATATATTTTTTATTTGATGTACCATCCTAAACTTTTAGAAACAATAGAAGTCCTAACAAAAAAAAAAGTATGACACATTTAAAGCGTAATAACTTTATTCTATTCTTAAAAGTTGCAATAGCTTGCTTTTTCTCAAGTTTATTAAATTGAAGTTTGAAAAAATCAATTAATAAATTCGAATAGTTTTGATTTGATTTTCTTATTTCATTTTATTTCTTTTATTTTATACTTTTAGGGTCGTTGGTATTTAATGTACGTTCTCTTTTGACTAGGTGTAATATTTTTTTAATTAAAAAATTATTATACTATTTAGGTTTATATAAAAAAAAACACATATATATGTTTAGTGTTCCCAATTCATCAATTTTTTAAGTTCATTAATGAAATATTTATGTTGAAGTTATTATTATAAAAAAATAAAAAAATACATATCTTAATATTTAAAATTAAGATATATGCATATTATTACTGCATTTTTATAACATATTTTTTAAATTAAACAAAACCTACTTATATTTATATGTATTTTTTATTTTTACCATATCTATCTTTTATGCCTAATTTTTTATATAAAAAAATAAAAATTATAAATAAATTATAGAATAACTGAAGAGCTCAGGGTAAATTCTTCTCGGAAGATAACGAAAAAAGTATAATTTCAATAACCTGGCCAGCTTGGGAATTTGATAAGTTTTGTTGAGGGTTAATTATATTTTATAAAAATATTTAAAATATTTATTTTATTATAACTATACCTAAATAATGATAAAAATATACTCAATAACATATATTTTTAAGGTTGTAATAATGTTCAAAATGCATTAATAATGATGTAATTATGTATAAAATTTAACTTATTTTTTATCGTTAGTCATCCGTCCGTTATTGATAAATCATATATTTTAGATAATTTTTCAAATTATCATTTGCCTTGCGAAATTCATCCAACCAAGATTGCAATTCTCTGAGTGAAACTGAACACCAACTACATTTTGATTACTTTTCGAAAATTTTGTGGTTTGTCCCTCATACTCGATTGATGCAGAAGATGTTTTAAAAGACCGATATTCGAGTAGTTGAGAAATCAACCTTTGGATGAGAGTACGCTTCATAGATGCCTCAGAAGGAGGAAAACAGTTCGCATTAAGCTGGTAAAAGACAATGCGTTTAATCAATGTAAGAAACCTATTAGCAAAAAAAAAACAAAAAAACAAAAAAACAATGTAAGAAACCATATTAGCAAAAAATAAAATCCATGCAAGAATCTATAATAGTTATTGATAACTGTATTTTATATAGTTATTTTCATCTATTTTATTAATTATAATTGCTATGTTCTTTACATTTTTAGTTCATTTTAGTTAAATTATTTAGTATTTACTATTTATTTATTAAGGAATATATTTTTAAGAAAATTAAATATTTTGAATCAAAAACGTAATTAATTGCAATTTTATGTCCAAAAATATAATTTCAAATAAAAGAGTGCTTAATTGCAATTTATAAAAGTCGAAAATATAATTTAAATTAAAATCGGGCTTAATTTTAATTAATAAAAGTTTAAAATTTAATTTAAATTAAAAAAGCACTTAATTGTAATTAAAGAAAGTTTAAAATATAATTGGAATTACATTTGTGGGTCAAAATGTAATTAATAAAAGTTATTTTTCTGCGCAGTAGAGAAGAATCCACGCGTAATCATCTACGCTGCAACGTGGACCGTCAGATCAAAGCATAAATGGTTAGGATGCGCGCGTGTTCTTCAAACCCGACCAAAGAGAGTGGGTGCAGGGTTTCCTCTATCACGCGACTCGGTGCCTTGGTGGGGCCCACCTGCCGCGTAGGCCAGCGTGCAGGGTAGGACCCACGTGTCTGACGCGTTCTAGAGCTATCCCACATATTCACGCGCCTCTTTTCCCGTGCGGTCGATCCACGTGCGCTCGGTTATTCTACAAATCACAATCTACCAGGTGTCCTTCTTTTCCTTCCAGCAAATTATATTCTAACACGTGGCATGTTACGATGAGCACGAAAGCGCAGGATCAAGCCCGCGTTACAACCGTTGTCTCCCACGTCCCTCGCGCCATTATCCCGTGCAACGACATCACGTGCAATCGTTTCCCGCAACAAATGCAATTCCACCACGTGTCCGTATTAATCCTTGCAGCGAATCAGACGCTGACATGTGGCATGCACTTTGAATTAAAAATCAGAAACGATGCCTCTGCTTTTCTGGCTCACGCGTGAATTAAAATAACGTTTTCGATATCGAATATCGATACGTGTCGATTTTATTTTTGATGCAATTTTTGTTACGCGTTTTAAAAAAAAAGAAATGTATTATTTTAGATGTATTTTTTTAGCTATAAATAGGTGATATTATGATAGTTTTAAAAAGTTTTGGGAGTTTAGAATTTTTGTGGTGTTAGGGGTTGGTTGTGGAACACGCAGAAGCCATTTTTGGCTTCTGTTGTGTTCTGTGTGTGCCAAATATTTTGGAGAAGATGAAGTTTTAATTTTCTTTGTGTTCTTTAACTAAATTCCTTAACTTCTGTAATTTTTTAATTTTTAATTTATGAAATAATTTAATTTTTCTAGGGTTGCATTTTATCTAAATTTATAAAGCTTTTATTTTAATTATTTTTGAAAGATTTATAAGACGTTCGATTTGTTTATTCTATCTGTGCTTAATGCTTTTTGATTATTTACGAATTTTATCAAATTGATCCGTGGCACTTAAATAAACTTGGAAGAGGTATTTTTGTGTATATTTCTCATAGCTAGAATGACATGTATGATGAAGGATAGAAATATACCCTAATTGTATGTGTGGTCATTTGAAAACTTAGAACGTAATGAATATTGGTGAATTTAATTCTCATAGAGATATAGTAAATTAATTTAATGAGGTGTGTTTATACGGAGCTCGGAAGAGATGTATGAAAAAAATTAGAAGTTTTCGGTTGACAAATTAAATGTACTAAAAAATATAAATCAAAAGAAAATAATATTATTGGAGTTGATTAATTTGGTGAAAAACTGCAATCCTAGATTTCTTTTATTTTTAAACTCTTTTCTTTAACTTGTTCCAACCAACGATCGTTTTGGATAAAATTAGAGAGAAATAATATTAGTACTCAACAAACTATAGTAACAAATCTCCGTGGGAACGATACTTTACTTACAAATTTTATTACTTATGACCGTGTATACTTGCACGTTTTATGTTCTCCAAAAGAGACAACAGTCATGTCCACTCGAATCAGCCATTTGTTTCATTCGGTTGGCGACTGCATGTAAGTTGAGTGATAAGTTCATTGTGGGAAGACAAGTTTTGTTCCACCTCATAAACATGAGTGGATCCTATTTGATAGTATGGAATCATGGGAGGAGGGCGCCCATACAGATCTTAAAAAGGTGTCATGCCGGTAGAGGCATGGTAGGTTGTATTATACCAAAACTTTGCCCAGGAAAGAAGAAAGTACCATTTTTTTGGCTGTTGGTGAACCAAGCAACATAGGTATTGCTCAACACATCGATTGGAAAATTCTAACTATCCATCAGTTTGTGGATGGTAAGTTGAACTCATCTTCAATTGTGTGCCAAAAAACTTAAAGAATTTACGCCAAAAGTGGCTGATGAAAATGGGATCACTCTCACTGATGATTGATCTGGGTAGGCCATGCAGTTTGACTATACCTTTCACAAATGTTTCAGCTACCATCTTGGCAGAAAGAAGGTGGGTTAATGCCAAGAAGTGAACTGATTTGTTGAGGCGATCGATCACTACAAGGATTGTGTCTTTGCCTTGTGATAGGGGCAGTTCTTCTACGAAATCCATTGTGATGTCGTCCCATACTTGGCAAGGGATGGGTAGTGGTTGTAGGAGTCCTACAGGGGACAATGTGAAAGCCTTAGCTCCTTGATACACTTTATAGGAAGAGACATGCATATCCACCATTCGATACATAGATGGCCAATAGAATTGTTGAGCAAGGGGTTTATAGGTGTGCAGCACTCTACAGGGTCCACCAATAGGAGAGTCATGGAACTCACACAATAGCTTGTCTAGAATTTGAGACTTGGGAGGCACCACCACCTAGTTCTTGTATAGGATTATCCCATTATGTTTGGTGTAGAGCAGGCCCGACTTAGCAGCAACTAGCTTGCTTATGCGGTCCAAATAAGTATCGCTTACAACTATTGTTTTGATGTCTTCCCAGATGTGAGCCTGTGGAATAAAAAAGGTGTTAAGGGTTGGAGAACCTATCACACAGGAAAGGGCATCAACGGCTGAATTTTCCTTGCATGGCTAATAAATTATCTTATAATCATAGCCGAGTAATTTTGCAACCCATTTTTGTTGTTCTGATGTTACCATACGCTGCTCGAGTAAGTATTTTAGGCTTTGTTGATCAATTTGGATGTAGAACTTCTACCCAAGGAGATAAGGGCGCCAAGTGTGTATGGCATGAATGATTGCAAGAATTTCCTTAGCATATATGGACCAAGATAGCTTCGATACTCCCAAGACTCAACTCATGAAGGCAATGGGTTTCCCTTGTTGAGTAAGTATAGCTCCAATCCCTACCCGTGAAGCATCAAATTCGATAGTGAATGGTTGCTGAAAAATGGGCTTGGCAAGGGTAGGGGTGGTAGTTATAGCTTGCTTAAGGAGTGTAAATGAGTTCTTAGCATCTTTAGTCCACCCAAATAGGCCTCTCTTCAGTAGATTAGTGAGTGGTCGAGCTAGGATGCCATAGTTGCAAACAAACTTATGATTGTAACCTATAAGACCTAAGAATCCACGTAATTCTGAAACATTAGTAGTCGAGGCCACTCAAGCATGGCCTTGATTTTTTATTGGTCCATCTTGACCCCTTGGGCAATGATAATATGCCCCAAGTATTCAAGCTTTTGCTGGCCAAATGCACATTTTTGTAGCTTTAAAAAGAATGTGTGCTACTTTAAAGTTAAATTTCAAACGCCTTTTTGACATGGTCAAGATGCATGTCCCAATTGGGGCTATAGATTAAGATGTCATCAAAGAATACTAGGATGAATTTATGGAGGTATGGACGAAATAGAGTTAATTATAGCTTGAAAAGTGGATGGGGAATTACATGGACCAAATGGTATAACAAGATGTTCATAATGCCTATTATGTGTACGAAAGGCAATTTTTTGTATGTCAGTTGAAGCCACATGTACTTGATGATAGCCATCCCGGAGGTCTAGTTTGGTGAAATAGGATGCTCCATAGAGTTCATCAAGCATGTCCTCAACAATAGGAATGAGGAAGCGATCTTTGATGGTAGCAGCATTAAAGGTGAGGTAATAAGTACAAAAATGCCATGTATCATCCTTTTTTTACAAGTAAGATAGGTGATGAAAAAGGACTAGTACTTGGTCGAATTAGCCCCAATTTTAACATGTCTAGAACTTGTTTTTCAATTTCATCTTTTTGACAATAAGCATACCTTTAAGAACATGTGTTGATTGGCTCGGTTCCTTTTTTAAAGGGAATAAAGTGGTCAATATCTCGAATTGGTGGTAATTGTTGTGGTTCTTTAAAATTTTTAGCATAGGCCTCAATCAACACTCACATATCTAGCTGGATGGTTTGTTGTGGTGTGTCTAATAATTGTAAACAGATTGCAAAAATAGAGTCGTTGGACCTCATCTCCTTCGAAATAGTTTCTAGAGATGCTTGCCGTAGGATTTGAGTGTTAATCCCTTGTAAGAACCATGGTTTGCTACCCCATTGAAACTCCATAGTCATCCTTTTCCAATCACACACAACTAATCCTAGTTGCTCCAACCATTGAATTCCCAATACTATATCTAAACCAATTATTGGTAGAGAGTACAAAGTTGGAAAAAGGGAATACCCTGGATACTGATGTGGAAATTTTCAAATATTCCTTGGCATTTCAATGGTTGTCCATTTGCAACCCGTACATTGAAGTGCTCAATAGGTACCACAAGGAGGCACATGCAATAAGGCAACCACCTTGTCACTGATGAAATTATGTGTATAGCCACTGTCAATAAGTACAATTACTTCATGCTTTCCAATCTTGGCCGTAACTCATATGGTCTTTACCGTTGTCCATCCTGTAAATGCGTGCAAGGAAATTTTTGGATCAGCCTATCTTTACAAGCTTTGAAAGACATATTGATTTCAATATAAGTTGCCATTTACATTAGTGGAGAAAGGGATTAAATGTAGACTTATAAAGTTTGGTGCTACTTGAGACTATATTTCTAATTGCATGGTTCATATGACCTTATCTTGATGGCATATAGAGTAAACAATTTTTACATAACACGTATAGAACATGTCATTGAAAAATTAGTTATACCCTTACATGAATGCATTATGGATTGATTTCCCTATGGATATTTAAGTTAAGTATATTGGTTAATCTATAAAGACCCTCTAGTTTATTAATCATGCTTGAATACTAATATTACTTATAGTTATGAATGTGTTATTAATATCATGAATAGAAATTAATTTTAGAATGTTTAATGATAATGAGTATGTTGTGTTTCTTGACTCTATTTATATGTGACTAGAACTATTTATTTACTTTAATCTTATTTTCTATATTGTATGAATGATAGGCTATTGTATATTTTTATGCCTTCTCTTCTTTATATAGGGGTGTTCTTTTGAATTTCTATGTCAAAAAGAGGGAGAAGTTTGTGTGGACAACTTAATGAGTGTATTGCATGGGTGGTGAGTGTAAGATTACACTGCATCTTTTTGCCTAAATTGTATACACTTAGGAGTGTTGCATGAAGTCAAAGGAAGTTGTGTTCTTTTCATGTGAATTGCCTATCATTTGTACCTATGCAGGGGTAACACGTTAGTATGTGGATAGACTACATGTTACTTCTACATGATATATTAATGGCATATGTGTTTGTTTCATATGTATAGGTTATAGGTGTTGATTGAAGACTTTGAGATTCAAATGTGTTGTGTGTAGTTGTGCAATAGGATCATTGAAAATGGATCAAAATTTTGATAAGTTGATCTTAGAAGATAGATTGAGTGTATAATATGGATGTACTTGGTTTAGGTGTGTTTTTCTAGCCTGGATGTGCGCCTATTTTTTGTTCATAGGAACAAACATCTTTAAGTAATCTTCATAATCATCTCATGTTTGATGTGTGTATGTACTTAGTTGTGTTGTCTTGTGACAAGGAAAGCCAATGGGAAAGAATGTAAGTCTTGTTGTACTCTATGTCTATGTGTTGGCTTCCCGTGAGCAAAATATGTAATCTATTTATTTTACTTAGTATTATGTCTTTCTTTGTGTAAGGTTAGTTACTACAGGTCAGTAATGCACACATACACACACATAGTTAGGAACACTGTGATTCAAAGCGTGTTTTTCAAAAACTATGGTGTTGGTTTCTTAGTATGCATGCAGGGTCACGAGTGCTAGATTTTGGTTCGTTTTAGGTGTGGGAATTTATGGAAATAACTTGACAATTTTTTTGGAAATAAAAATGTGATTTTTTGTTACATCACCACTCTCATCGCCACACCCTTGGCGAGGATCGTGGTAAGGTGGTCATCCATTGTGTTTCCTTCTATAAATACCCCCTATTTTTCTCTTTTTCATACACATAATTTTAGTATCAAAACTTTGACAAAGTATGCACTGAGAATACATTAGATTTTTAGAAAGCTTACATTTTTTACTTCAGTGTTGTGAAAAAATAGTGTGTTTGAGTGTTGAGATTAAAACTACATTATTTTCTATGTGAGACACAACATTGAGAGTTTAGGCTGATTATTGAGTTGAGTTATCAATCATTGGTTGTGTACATATGTGGTTTAACTTTGTGTCTCTCGTATATGATTTTAATTTTGTAGCCCTCAAGGTTTATAACACTATTCTCTTCACTTTATTGATTTATGGTTTCTAGTCACATCATATTATGCAGTGTTGGCTTTGGAGGAAAATAGAGTTCAAGTGATGGACCAGGTCATTGTAGAGGCAGCAAGTAAGGAAAGCAATAGGTAGTTTGGAAAGTGGTCCCAACTGATATAGGTATTGGTGGTTTTATTTCTTTCAGAGTTGTAATTGCTTTAATGTTTACTGAATTGTTTGCTACCAAATAGTTGCCATAAGAAACTTGATGATGCTATCACATAAATAAAGTCTCTATGTGGGTTTACCATGTTATGCATGATTTCTTATTATGCCAGTACAATCTGAGTTTAAGGTGTGTATGTTCCAACATACTAAAGCTTAAACTCTGATTATAAAGCTTTTACTGTTTACCAGCTTTATACTTATTAAACTATTTCTATGTGCTGATTGTTTTATATTTATCTAAAATTTTTCATATTTACTACTCTGTTGTGTGTTCTGTTTCCCCATTTATTATTCTATTTCTTGCAAGTTAGGGACGAGTCCTTAAGGTATCTATATTTTCTTACCCTGCTTATGTATCAGATCACAAACTCTTTCAATTTTAATAGCCAATTCATTCCAATAATTAGTAAAATTACATGCATATGGTTATTAGATTACTAGTTTAGTTAAAATAAATTTTCAGTACCACATATTATTTATTTTCTAATGGTGCATATTCATGCAAAACTTTGCTACTAGAATGAGTCATATCCAATTTAAAAATGCATGTTTTATGTCAATGTATTTTATGTACTTGTGCACCAAACTATGTTATGAAAATGTATTTGTCTTTTAGCATTTGAACTAGTTGGTACGTAATCAACAGCATCAACACGAGAAAAATATGTTTTACTAGTTACATTTATTTTAAATTGAAGTGCATAAAATAATATTGAGTTTAATTTTCTAAATCTTTGATAGCATCATTGAGAGTAACATTCACATTCAAGTAATTTCAGTTTGTTTTAGTAGCATGTTTTGAACATTAATGTCAAAATTGCATTCATTTTTTAATTAGAATTTGAAGAAGAAAATATATGTTAGTTTCAATGCACTTCTAATATAATATGCCCATGAGAATATATTTTATTTTCATTATCATAATTAGCTAACAAAAAGCAAGATAATTTTGTAAGCAATTTTAGCTTGACATTAAATCAGTTTTATTATTACATTAGTTTTTATATTAAGCTTATAAGTTAAGTAAATATTTTAGAAATGTCAAAGTACTTTTATTTTAGTAACCAATGATAATTGATTATACTCAACATTTAGAATATTTAGCGTGACTTGTATGGCATCCTGATCAATATATTTGATCTAGTTCTATCTTGCATGCACAACTTTAAAGGAATAGTAGGTACTAGTATAACGATTGAAGTATTTTATTTTTTATAATTTAAAATAATTGTGTTTTAGTTTTAAAAAAAATATATTTAATTTTAAAATTTTAAAGTAATACTTATTATTTTGAATTTTTAAGATTTAATTGTATAATTTTTTAGTTATGAAATTGCAATGTTTTATTTGAAAATAACATAATTAAAGGATTCATTTTATAAAAACTATGAGTTGTGTTTAAAGAGTAGTTTTCTATTTTTTTATTAAATAAATTAAATTATTATTATTAAAATAATATTTTTTAAAAATTAAATAATTAAAATGGATAAAATACGAGATAAAATAAAATTTTAAAATAAAATTATTTTAAAAATTTAATAATAAATTCTAACATAAAATTATTTAAATATATTATTTATTTAAAAATAAAAATAATAAATGTTCAAATAAAAATAGTGACAATAAATAAAAATTAAGAGATTATGATTTATAATTTATAATTTTTATTTATTTAATAATCATTTTTTAACTATTTATTTATAAAAAAAATATCTCTTAATTATAACATCTCTTAATATCTCTTAATATATATATAATAATACTTGAAATATATTCATTGGATACATAATTAATTAATATGCTTAATTAATGTCATTAATAGAAAATAGATAAATCTTGGATGTCAAAGTGTAGAATTGAGCATGTGTTAAATGTAAAAATGAGCGATTTCATAAATTTGACGAGATTAAGTATCACCTTATCCTTAGTGCTATTCTTTTAAGCTATAAATGTTGGTATTATCATGGAGAAAATATTGATAATACTCATAGGAAAGAGATAAATAAGAATGTGAGTGGATTACATACATCTTATCATAATGTATAGACAGAAAATATGTTTCATGGTGTTGAAGATGAACTACGTGAAGATGATCCCGACACCTTTAAAAAACTTCTAGAAGATGTCGAAAAACTGTTGTATCCAAAATGCAAAAATACACTAAAATGTCAGGATTGGTTCATTTGTACAATGTGAAGGCAAAACATCATTTTTCTGACAAGGGATTCACAAAATTACTAAATCTACTAGTCGATATGTTTCCTGAGGGTATTGAATTGCCATCTTCAATGTATAAAGTGAAGAAATCTCTTAGTCGATTTGGCATGGAATATCATAAGATTCATGCTTGTCCAAATGATTGCATTCTTATAGAAAAGAATATGAGACATTAGATGATTGTCCGATGTGTAAAGAATCAAGATGGAAGCATGGTACAAATGAGACAACACATAAGAAAGGTTGTTCAAAAGTAAAGAGACATCAAAGATGTTGACTTGAAATATAGATAATCGATTTGATGATGGGGTGCTACGTCATCCTTATGATTCTCCAAATTGGAAAGTAGTAGATAATGTATCTCCTCAATTTTCATCTTATCCGCACAATCTTCGTCTTGCCATTGCTACTGATGGAATTAATCCATATAGCTCCCTTAGTAGTAGATATAGCTGTTGGCCAGTAATTATGGTAACATACAACCTTCCTCCCTGGTTGTGTATGAAAAAATAATTCATGATGTTAACATTATTAATCTCAGGACCGCAACAATCTTGTGTTGATATTGATATATATTTGCAGCCTCTGATAGATGATTTAAAGATGTTGTGGAATGATGGTGTAAATGTTTACGATGCACATAAAGAAGAACACTTTAACTTGAGGGGGGTTCTTTTATGGACAATTAATGATTTTCCTACCTATGGAAACTTTTGAGGACATGCAACAAAAGGTTACAAGGAATGCCTTATATGTAGTGTTGGAACTTCTGCAACTTATCTTGTTCATAGACAAAAGATGTCTTATAGAATACATAGAATGTTTTTGCCATTTGGACACAAGTTTAGATACCAAAAGAAACCGTTCGATGGTGAAGAAGATCATGATCATGCAACTCGACCTTTGTGAGGTGTTGAGATATTAAGGCAATTAAATGGTATGACATTCAAATGATATGGAAAGATGAAAAAAAACCTCACTAAGGTAGGGAAAAGAAAGAGGTAAACTAATGAAATGGGTGAAAATAAAAAAGAGTTTGAACCGACTTATCATGGTTGTTGGAATAAAAAATTAATATTTTGAGAATTATCTTATTGGAAAGACCTACATATTCATCACATCTTAGATGTCATGCACATTGAGAAAAATGTATGTGACAGCTTGATTGGTACTTTCCTTAATATACCTGGAAAAACAAAAGATGGAATTAAAGCAAGATTGGATTTAAAGAAACTAGGCATATGACCTGAATTGGCACCAAGGGTGGAAAATGATAAGAATCAAACATACTTGCCACTAGCATCATATACAATGTCAATAAAAGAGAAGGATGTGTTTTGTAAATGTTTGGAGGGTGTGAAATTTCTTGATGGTTACTCATCCAACTTAAGAAATTTTGTGTCTATCACCGATAATAAACTTTATGGATTGAAATCGCATAACTATCATATCTTAATGCAACAGTTATTACTAGTTGCTATTAGATCAATTCTTCCAAAACATGTTCGATTATCAATAATTCATCTTTGGTCATTCTTCAATACAATATTCAAGAAATCTATATCAATTAGCGAGTCAAACTCTTTACAAAAAGATGTTGTATAGACTTTGTGTCTAATTGAAAAATATTTTCCTCCTTCTTTCTTCGATATAATGATTCACTTGTGTGTTTATTTAGTTCGAGAGGTTCAATTTTGTGGTCCTTAAAGGATATGTAAATAATAGAAATCAACCTGAAGGATGCATGGTGGAACGCTACATTGCTGAAGAGGCCATTGAGTTTTGTTCCGAATACTTTAGTGGTTGCACTGAAATTAGGAATCTTACGCACAAGTTGTTCTTAGAACATCACATGATACAAGTAGGTAACCCTATGCTTGGTGGAAGTAAGAAATTTTTTATTGATCGGACTCGATGGGAAAAAGCACACAGAATCATTTTGGTAAATAATAATGAGGCACAACCGTACATAGAGTAAGTGATGTTTAACCTTTCCATTTATGCAAAAATCACTTTTTATTTAACTATTAATGATGATATATACTTCATATATCTTTAATAACATTACATGATGCATTTAAACTTATTGAAGATCGATCCTCGTTATAAAAAAAGAGGAGAAAAATGGTTGTATGATGAACATAAGCGAGAGCTTATTAATTGGTTTCGCAACCATGTAAGTGTCACAAACAAAAATTCATGCATGGATGTTCCTAGATCTATGCAATGTTTTAAAACTTTGCTCTAAACACATTTCATGTTTTTGTATACATAGATTTGAGATGAACTCAAGAAACCCAATCATAAAATAACAAAAAGTTTACAATGGCTTGCACATGGGCCAAAATTTGATGTCAAATCATTTTCTAATTTCACAATAAATGGATCGAGGTTTACAACTCAAGCTAGGGACAAAATCCGAGTAAATTAGAATAGTGGTGTGAAGATGGTTGCACAAACTATGCAATTTTCCAGTTCAAAAGATGGTAATCCTGTACTTTCTGATAGAACATATTATGGTAATCTTGTACTTTCTGAATATACCTGATGCTCCACTTAACCCAGATGATAGATTACTTGTACTATTTGATGCTACTGGTAATCCAATAGGGAAAAATGACCAACAATTGAAATCCTCTATTGGTATACTTGTGAAGTCCAGTATACCAATCAATATAAATGATTGGTCTCAGGTTTACGATGTAGAAAAGTTCAAAATATGGATAACCATTTGTGTATTTTTACAAAATAGTTACAAAGTCGATGACAATTGGAAGAGCAAGTATTATAAGATTACAAATAAGGCATGGAAGGAATACAAGACGTCCAGATTGGCAAGAAATTATGTGTTTTCATATTTGGAACCACTTGATGAGGTAGAGCTCTACAAAATCCCTGAAGGACACCCCTAGATTACACCTCAAGTTTGGAAAGACTTCATAGATTATAGACGTACGAATAAATTTTAAATTATTAGAGAAGAACATCAGAATATACAAATGCATAACATTCTTTCTAACTGTACTGGGAGGTCTTCAAATCCTGAAGTTAGATATAGAATGGTATTATTAATTTGTGTTAATTTATAAATATTTTTATACTTATTTTCCTCAATTTAATTTCATGTCATGGTTAATAAATTTTTCATAATTTATGTAGGAAGCTGAATTGGGTAGACCGGTTACCCGAACTGAATTGTACATAGAAACAAAGACTCCCAAAACGAAGAAGTCAAGACCGATGACTAAGTGATGAGTGCTCAAAAAGCACTAAAATTACCATGATTTTATGCACATTAATTGATTAAAAATATATATATTTATATGTTTTATCATATATCTATATAAATTTATCTTTTTCGAAATCATATGTATTTTTATTGTTTTTCAAGTATTTTTGCTTAAAAACGTAACTTAAAGACTCAAAGAGGAATACTGGAAGCAATACATCACAAATATATTAATAAATAAATGAGGAAAGGTCAACAAATATGGAAAAATTGGACAAAATGGGTCAAAAAGGTCAAAAATGTCAAAAAGGAGGAAAAACGCGCCGCCGAGCCACCCAGCCTACGCGCGCCCTTGCCCCTTTCCACGTGCGCCTCTGCATGCCACTGCTGCCTTCCGTGCACGGCTATGCACGTGCCGCTGCCATCTGCGACCAAAATCCACGCGCAGTCGCCCCCACGTCATGCTGACATCATCATCCACTACTCCGCGTTTCCACCATTTTTTAACATTTTTTCACCCACTTTTTCTCTCCATCCTCACCTATAAATACCCCCCTTCTCTTCACTTCTAATCACACCTCAAAACACATCTTCTCTTCTCTTTCTTTCTCTCATTTCTTAGTTTTTTTAGTTTTTCTAGTTTTTTTTTAGTTTTTAGCTTTTCTTAGTTTTTAAGTTCTCTTTTTGAGAAGAACTAGTTATGTTTTTGTAATTTATTAGCTTTTCGATTCAATAAATGGGAGTGCAAATTCCGCTTGGAGGTTTTCCAACAACGAGAATAGCATCGAAGTTCTGTAAGGATTTTATTTTCTTTATAGTTATTTTTTATGCTTTATTCTTACATGTTATATTTAATTTGTCTGTGATTAAATTTAACTGTGTTGGCTGTTTGTAAACATGATATAATAATAACGTTATTATGCTTGCGAAATATTAAATAGGTAAAAATCTCTAAAATGAATTGATTTTATTTTTATTCAAGATTTTATATTAAGAATGTTAGAGAGAAATATATTATTTTTCATTACAAACTTAAATCTAAAAATTAGATTTTAAGGTTTAGTTATCCGGTTTGATTTAGAGTAGTGCTCTTTCATTTGTTGGTACAATCGCCCGATAGTTAGAGTGAAGCTCTATTTCAAAAGTTTTTATAAGAATTATTATCTGAAAATGTATTGACAACATGTTTTCAGTAGTGGTTTTAAAACTTGAAAGTTAGTACTCAGATAACTAAATTCTTAGGTTTAATTTAGACACTTTGAATAAAGTTTAAACTGTCTAACCCCACCAAAGGTGGCATTTAAATGGTTCATTTTCAATCTCTTAGAAAAAGGAATTAATTTAATTAACCAAATTAGTTATCAACCCCATCCATAGGTGTTAATTGATTTGTTTAGTTAACAAAGAATATCTAACCCCACCAAAGGTGGTATTCATATAAAAAAGAGAGAATCAATAAATATCAATTCATATCTTTAATAACCTAAATAATATGAGCAAGCATAATTGACTTAGTTATTATATCCATAAATACTCCACTGTTTTAAATGATAAAATTTGCATAAATGTTTATTGAATCTATGTTTATTTTTATGTTAATAGATTAGAAACACAAAAAACCAAAATATCGTGACAGGATGTTTAGGATTTAATTTCGTTTTTAAAAGTTTGAATAATAAATTAAAAATCACATACATTTCTTCCTTAGATCGACCTTGGGAGTATACTTATCATTTTCTACGAAATGATTCGTGCACTTGCGAGAGTTTTATAAATAAATAAAACCAAAGTATTAGCAAGAATCAGCAATGCTGGTTTTCGCTCATCAAGTTTTTGGAGCCGTTGCCGGGGAAGGAATATCGTTTTTGAATTATTTATCAAAATTTTAAAAACTTTTTGTGTTGTAAATAATTGTGATTTTTTTTTATTTAAAAAAAATTTTAAAAAAAATAAAAAAATTTGTTGTTTGTAGAAAGTAAAAAAAAAAAATTCAAATTTCAATTTCATAATAAATAAAAAAATATTTTAAATTTTAAATTTCATAAAACAATTATATCATGAATAATAAAATAATTTTGAATTTTGAAATTTGAAATAAAAAAAAGTAATAAATTTTTAATTAAATAAATAAAAATAAATAAAATAATAAATCAAAAAATAATTAAAAAAAAATCAAAAACTTTATTTTCAATTTTTCTTTTATCTTTTTCAATTTTTTTTTTATTTTTTTTTATTTTATTTTTGGCTTAATTTTTAATTTAAATTTTTTTTCCCTTTTTTTTATTTTTTCTTTTACTTTTTCAATTTATTTTATTTTTGGTTTAATTTTTTTTAAATTTTTTTTTAACTATTTTTTTTATCATAATTTTCGTTTAAGTTAATTAACTTAGGTTTTTAGTAACTTAATTTACTAACTTATATTAATTTAATTTACTAACTTAATTAACTTAGATTTTCATTAACTTAATTAACCTACCTTTTTATTAACTTAATTAACTTAATTTTAACTTAACTTAACTTAACTTAATTAACTTAATTTTAATAGCATGAAAAGTAAAGATATAAGAGAGTTTTGTCTAGGAGACTAGTTCCTGGAAGCCTTTGTGCCACAAGTCTTTCCTGGGAACGTTGCTCTGTCTAGGAGGATGGTTTTTAAGAAGCTTTTGCCCCACCATTATTTCCTGGGAACACTCTTGGTTAATACTGATTATGTTATTTTAACTTAGATATTATACTTAAAAAAATAAAAACAAAAAAATTCTGAAACTATCTCCAAAATTTTAAAGTTTTAATTACAATCTAAGGAGTTAGTTGTTTTGTTTGATCTAGGTACAATTGTGTTTTGATGCCTTTTATTATTTGATATGTACATAGACGTGGATGATCTAAAACTCACAAGCATGTCCCTAGTTTTAAGTACATAAAAAAATTTGAAAATCCATAGGACATGACAGAAAAAGTGTAGGTAGACAAACTTGTCTTGCTTGTAGGTTTGATTGACTCATTGATGAGGGGACATTGAGTTTACTTAAAATGAAATCTTCAAGTTACATCTTGCTAAGATGTTAAACTAAGCGATGGATGGGAGGCAACCCATCATTTTAGGTAATTTTCTTTTATTTATTTAATTTCTATTATTTATTTTAGTTTAATTCATGTGAATAATTTTAAAATTGTTAAAACTAAAAATATTTGTTGAGATGTTAGAAGTTTACAATAATCTGTCTGTGTGTACTTTAATGAACATGATGGATGGACCTACATTTCTCCATCACTACTTGCGACATTCTCAGGAAATAGGTAATATTTCTTCTCTTTTCTCTTTATCTTTAATTTACAATTGTTACATTGAGGACAATGTAAGTTCTAGGTTGGGGGTGGTGAAAAGTTACCATGCTTAATTTAAAAAAAAATAATTAACAATTTAAAAAAAAAAAAAAATAAAAACTTTCTTTTTTATGTTCACATTTTCATTTTTATTGTGTTTGGTTTTATTTTCTTTGTGTGATTTAGTAATTTTTGGAATTAAAAAAAAAATTCTCACAAAAATTTATCATTTCTTTAAATCAAATTTAAGTAAATAGTTAAGTCTTTTGTACTCTTAGATTAATTTTTGAAAACATATCATGAAATATTTTGTAATTGTTTTTGATAATTAGTTAGTTTTTGTCATAACTAGTATTTCTTGATAAGATGTAGAAATTATATTAAACCCAAAATTGGTGTTTATGAATTTGTTTTAGTGGAGACTACCTTTGTGAGATATAATTTGAGCCTAATTTCCCTTATTTAGAGTGAAATATATATTTTTTCTACTCCAAACACATTTCTTATTTCTTCAAATTTTTAGATGATCTCTATAGGCATTAGCATTGAATGTATGAATTTTTTCTCATCTTAATAGAGTGTCGTATATTTTTTTTTATTATTTTTGCCTTAGAATAAATGATTTGAGTAGAAATTGATAGTATATGCTTTTATCTCATTCATGCATGACTGCTACAAAAAAAAGAGAGATATATCTGGGTTACCTAAACCAAATCAAACAGAAAAGCCACAAAATTAACCACTCACCAAAATCCTAAAAAAAATGTACAATTTGTACATGGGTTGACTCTCTAAAAAAATGATGCTATATATTGAAAAGTATCTTCAGAAAAATATAGAGAAAAAAATATATATAGTATAATCTACATACTATGACCCGCATTACCCAAGATCCTAAAAAAAATGTACAATCTGTACATGGGTTGACTCTCTAAAAAATGATATATATTGAAAAATATCTTCAGAAAAATATAGAGAGAAAAAGAATATATAGTATAATCTACATACTATGAACCACATTGCCTACAAAGTTGTGAGTAAAGGCTAATTACAAAAGAAAGCTATAGGAAGTAATTCCCTAAAAAGTCATTGCACTTTCTTCATTTGTAAAAGGCATATATCTTGAATTTTTTTCTTAATGAGTTTGATTTATGCAAGAAAATAATTTTTATATATGATATCTTTATAATTTATACATTTGATTCCTTCCATGAGATCAACGTCAAAATAACACTTTGAACCTTTATTCTTTATACATATGCGAACATATTAGTTCATTTCTATACATAAACTCTTTCGCATATAAATTAGTATGAGTGTTTGAACCCATAGGATTCAGTGTTTTGAGAGTATTGACTTGTGAGGAATAGAGTCGAAGCGAATTCAGATTCATGACACTGAAATTGGGTGAAATTAAATTGATACATTTTTTATATGAAATATGAAAATGATTTTCGACTAATTATTATAATAAATCATGATTGTTTAAAGAGATTAAAATAACTTATGCTTGAGATTTTAATAATGATCTTAAAGGAGATTAAAAAGTATGAGACATTTTTGTGATATGTTGTTTTCTTTAATTCTTAAAAGTTAATTTTTGATTTTGATGTAATTTTAGTTTTTAAGTTGATTATTTTTATTATTTCTTTTAATTTTTACATTTAGTTTAATGTTTGTGGGTATCATTATTGAAAACCCTCACGAGACTCAAACTCGTCCACTAGGGCAACCTAGGGGTTTAAATGCTTGTTGCATAGGCTAAATGCTACCGTGTCAATCCACGGAAGTGATTTAGGATAGTTTAATTTTTAGTTTTTATCGCTTCTCTTGCTAAGGGACTAGCAAGAAGCTGGTTGGGGGTTGTGATAAGTGCTCAAAAAGTACTAAAATTACCATGATTTTATGCACATTAATTGATTAAAAATATATATATTTATATGTTTTATCATATATTTATATAAATTTTCCTTTTTCAGAATCACGGGTATTTTTATTGTTTTTCAGGTAATTTCGCTTAAAAACGTAACTTAAAGACTCAAAGAGGAATACAGGAAGTAATACATTACAAATATATTAATAAATAAATGAGGAAAGGTCAACAAATATGGAAAAATTGGACAAAATGGGTCAAAAAGGTCAAAAATGTCAAAAAGGAGGAAAAACGCGCCGCCGAGCCACCAAGCCCGCGCGCGCCGCACGTAGCATGCCCAGTCTCCCGCGCGCGCAGCATACCCAATCCGCGCGCACCAACTCACCAATCTGCGCCCAACCACTGCTGCATTCCGCGTGCGCCTGTGCGCGCCGCTGCCGCTGCGCTCCAAATCCGCGCGCAGCCACCCCACATCATGCTGACATCATCATCCACCGATCTGCGTTTCCACCATTTTTTCACCCACTTTTTCTCTCCATCCTCACCTATAAATACCCCCCTTCTCTTTACTTCTAATCACACCTCAAAACACATCTTCTCTTCTCTTTCTTTCTCTCATTTCTTAGTTTTTTTAGTTTTTCTAGTTTTTTTTTAGTTTTTAGCTTTTCTTAGTTAGTTTTTCTTAGTTTTTAAGTTCTTCTCTTTTTGAGAAGAACTAGTTATGATTTTGTAATTTATTAGCTTTTCGATTCAATAAATGGGAGTGCAAATTCCGCTTGGAGGTTTTCCAGCAACGGGAATAGCATCGAAGTTCTGTAAGGATTTTATTTTCTTTACAGTTATTTTTTATGCTTTATTCTTACATGTTATATTTAATTTGTCTGTGATTAAATTTAACTGTGCTGGCTGTTTGTAAACATGATATAATAATAACGTTATTATGCTTGCGAAATATTAAATAGGTAAAAATCTCTAAAATGAATTGATTTTATTTTTATTCAAGATTTTATATTAAGAATGTTAGAGAGAAATATATTATTTTTCATTACAAACTTAAATCTGAAAATTAGATTTTAAGGTTTAGTTATCCGGTCTGATTTAGAGTAGTGCTCTTTCATTTGTTGGTACAATCGCCCGATAGTTAGAGTGAAGCTCTATTTCAAAAGTTTTTATAAGAATTATTATCTGAAAATGTATTGACAACATGTTTTCAGTAGTGGTTTTAAAACTTGAAAGTTAGTACTCAGATAACTAAATTCTTAGGTTTAATTTGGACACTTTGAATAAAGTTTAAACTGTCTAACCCCACCAAAGGTGGCATTTAAATGGTTCATTTTCAATCTCTTAGAAAAAGGAATTAATTTAATTAACCAAATTAGTTATCAACCCCATCCATAGGTGTTAATTGATTTGTTTAGTTAACAAAGAATATCTAACCCCACCAAAGGTGGTATTCATATAAAAAAGAGAGAATCAATAAATATCAATTCATATCTTTAATAACCTAAATAATATGAGCAAGCATAATTGACTTAGTTATTATATCCATAAATACTCCACTGTTTTAAATGATAAAATTTGCATAAATGTTTATTGAATCTATGTTTATTTTTATGTTAATAGATTAGAAACACAAAAAACCAAAATATCGTGACAGGATGTTTAGGATTTAATTTCGTTTTTAAAAGTTTGAATAATAAATTAAAAACCACATACATTTCTTCCTTAGATCGACCTTGGGAGTATACTTATCATTTTCTACGAAATGATTCGTGCACTTGTGAGAGTTTTATAAATAAATAAAACCAAAGTATTAGCAAGAATCGGCGATGCTGGTTTTCGCTCATCACTAAGTGAGGAGAACAACAACTAAATAAGTTGGTTAGTAATTTTGGTTGATACAAAGTCTTAATGATTTTTAATAATTGATGTAATAATGCATGATATGTTTGTGTGCTTTATTATTTGTAGAGAGCTGTTCAAGAACAAATATCCAGGGGTGAAATAATCGAAGAACTTGAGAGAGATGCTCTATATCATGCATTCAGACACGACCATCCTGGTCATGTTAGGAGAGGTAGCTAATTTGATGGTTATATGGAGTATTTTAACATTCCAAAACAAAAGCCTCAAACGGTCAGTAATAAGAAGTACACTAAAATTGAAGAAGTACTCAACTCCTTTAAGGCCTTAATGTTAAGTGAGATTGCCACTATAAAAGAATATCAATCACCACACATGTCAAGCATGACATCATTTTACAACCAAGGCATGCCATATTGGCCAAGCATGCAACCATCCATGCCAAGCATGCCACCATCCATGACAGGCAGGCCACCATCCATGTAAGGCATGTCACCCACGCAATCTCATTGCGCTCAAACTATATCCAGTATGAGATATAGTCATCCTATTGGTCCTCCCTATATGCCAGGAATGCATATGCAATCAAGTAGTGGTTCATTTTCTCCAATGTAATCTACACATTCTTACCATCAATCAAACCATGATGAGCGTTTTGGTGAGAATGAACATCCAATAGCAACCCCACATGAGAGTCCTCCTTTATTTGATGAATCATATGTGGTAAGATTTTAATTTCTGGTGTATATAATCTATTATTTTTATTTCATATTATATGTTTTATTTTTTATATATAACACTTAAAATTTTTACAGAATATGAAATGTTTGTTGAAACATCCTTCCTCAACGGACTTTATTGCTATTGGAACGGTACAACAATTGAGCGATGATTGGATGATTCATAATCAATATTTGCCTAATCATTGACGAATAGTAATTGATCAATCATTACTTCATGATTGTCCACTACCTGTGCCTTCTGATGCTACCATAATCCAAGAGGTAGTTGGACAGTACGTGGCTTGGCCATCGATTCAAGTTGTTCTAAATTTTGATGTGGTACTATTTTTTAACTTAAAAGATAACACTTGTTTACTACTATTATTTTATTATATCTTTTATTGTTACTAACATACATAATACTTTTTTTAGTCTATTATACCAGAACTCTTAAATGCGGCATATTTAAGAGATACAAAACAAGTATCTCGTGCTAAATCTATGTCTAGTGGCCAATCATCGCTCACCAAGTCATTCAAGAAGAAGCCTTGGAAAAAGTATAGTTATGATTATGCTTTAAACTTAGGCAGAAATCTTGACACATTGATGACTATTGTTGGGAGGGCATCTAGCATAAATGATGGATAGACTGTGCCACTTCCTATAGAAATTTATGGTGTAGACCTCAGCCAAACTTATATATCGATCGAGTGCATATTGCAACTATTTGAATATCAAATGATCGATTTAAGTATAATTCAAGTGTGGACAAGGTGAGTCCTCAATCTATTTAATTTTCTTTCATTTATGTAGAACATATATAATTATATTGATATTATGTAATTACTTATATATATATATATATATATATATATCTTTTATATAGGGCGTGTTATTATCGACTTCAACATAATCACTCATCGCATTGAACAATGTTCTATGATTCTTCATATGTCAATCAATATCAAGAGAAGAATGTTAGCATCCGAGCTAAACAATTATGGGATAGGGCATTAACGCTTAACAAAAATCAAAAGTTGATAATCCATTGGCCACTAAGGTTTGAACAAGGCTAAGATCATTGGATGTTGGTAATCATTAATCTCTTCAATAATCATGCTTGGTACTATGACTCAGCTTCCATAGAATTGAGTAAAGATACAAAAACAGTTGTTGAAATGTGAAAGTTATAACTAGATATTGGTTTCTTCTATTATTTTTTTGTAATATTTAATAAAAAACTAACCGTTTTAAACCTTGATAGGGCATGGAAGTTGTGGAACAAGTTTAGGGGCATTGCCCTTAAAAAATATCATAAGCTTATATGGACAAAAGTTATGGTATGTACAAGCGAATATTAATAATTTTATTAATTTTACAATTGAATAATAAAGATGTTCAAATATGAAAAATCGTGTATACTTGTTTTTTGTAGGTTCTACAACAAAATAGCGGAGTCATGTGTGGTTATTATATCATGAAGCTTATGAGCGAAATCATCACAAATATCAAAATTCCAATTGATGATGTGGTGGTATCTTTTACCCATATACAGATATTTGAGTTATTTTTTGTAAATACATGAAATTACATTCTTATTTTGATTTTAAATACATGTAGTTCTTTGGTTGGAACAAGACGGGCTACAACCAACAAATTTTTGATGATTTATGAGAGAAATGGGTAGAACACATGGTTCAAATTATATCATCACAAGAAGAATCAGGAGAAAATTCTGAGGATCTTGAATAGCATATGACAACATAACGGTAATTTTTTTAATGATTTAATTTCTCTATTCTTGTGTCTGAAGTCCCTTGTTTGATGGATGTTTTGTTTGATGGATGGTCATGTGCTTATGTATTTAGGGGAATGCATTATTTTTTGCCTCTGTTTTTGGCCCAAACTTCATCTCATCTCTCTTGCCTACTTTCCTTATGACAACATCATGGTAGCAATTTATTAATCATTTGTCTATAAATATGAAGTTATCTGGAATCTTTGTTGGTATTTTTAATGCTATAATGAGTTTTAATATGAAGTCAGGTGTAACTCATATTTTGTTACTTTGCTTGTATGAGTTTTGGTTCCCATGAATGTATTACAAAATTGTTTCATACGTTTAAGGGCACCAAAACTCATACAAGTCAAGTAACAAATCAGAGTTACACTTGATTTCATATTTAGAGCTCATTATAACATTAAAAATACCAGGAGAGATTTCAGATAACTTCATATTTATAAACAAATGATTAATAAAATGCTAATATGAGTTCGAAGGGTTATATCACTCGGATGTCGCTATGTTAATTTTTTTATGGTAATATTTATAATGATTTAATTTCTCCATTCGTATGTCTCTGAAGTTTAGACTGCTTGTTTGATGAATGTTTACGTGCTCATGTATGTAGGGGAATAAATTGTTATATGGATCAACTATTTTTTGTCCAGTTTTCTTGTCACAATACTGGTGATTTTAAGCCAACCAAGTTTGCTCGCACAATCCAATTACACTTTGACGACATTATTTTATTTGTAATTTAAGTTAACTATATATATATATATATATATATATATTATATACATTATTTGTTTTTGTAATAAATTTAATTATCAAGTAATTAATTATATTTAAATTTTCAATTATTTGTATTATTATTATATTTTGGTTTTTTTTATGCTATATATATTGAATACAGGGTGGAGTGACAAATGAGAATAAAATAAAAAAAATCATTACACATAAAGTCGGTTGACCGTGTGAACCGACTTTATATTTTAAGTCCTTCAATTTAAAGTCGGTTCAACGAATCGACTTTAAAGCCCACTTTTGTAGTAGTGTTAGCATAAGCGGTGTCTAGACCAACGTTTTAATAAACCTTCTGCTAATTAGATACATTCATGAATCAACTACAAAAGGATTAGCATAAAAACACAAGTGTCCGAGTGTGTTCTAGAATGGATTTAACAATGAATAATTATAACTAGATGATTTAAAACATATGTTATTTAAAATCAAATCAACTAGTAAACTTTAGAGCAAAAAACTTAAGTACAAGTTTAATAAAAATAACTTCTTTAAAATTTAATAATTAAATCAAGTAATTATAATCACACATAAAATTATTTAATCTAAATTTATAAAAATCTAATTAAAAAGAAATTATATAAAAATAAAAATAACAAATAAATTTAATAATACATATCTCCGATACAATATCAATTTAATGTTACCCAACTTATTTAATAACTTGTGTCCCAATTACTAAAGATTCATTAATAAAAAAAATATTATAATTGACAAATCATTAGACTCTTTCGAAAAGAAATTTTGTGCACCACCCATAAAAAATTGATATGAATCAATATATATATATATTGAATAGGGAAAAGTTGCTGAAACTACTGAATCTGCTGCTGAACTACTGAAGCTGTTGCTGAACTGCCAAAAAAAGCCAAAAAGAAAAAAAAAATGTCAGAGGTGCGGTGCTGAACTAAACGAAATGATATAGGTCATATAAGTAAATATATATATATACTACATAATAATATTAACTTAGTGTTAGAAATGAATTTAAATAAATTTTTTTTATTATTTTATGATCGTTATTTCATAAATTATGTAACTGTCATTTTCATAATTATATGACCATTATTTTTGTGATCGTTATTTTCATAATTATATGGCCGTTATTTTTACAATCATTATTTTCATAATTATACGACCGTTATTTTTATGACCGTTATTTTCATAATTATGTGTCCATTATTTTTTACCGTTATTTTCATAATTATATGACTATTACACTTATTTTTTCAATTATAAATAGGGGCAATAGCCCTCAGTTTAGAAAATAATTTAACAACTCAAAAACGCTTCTACGGTTCTTTATAGCAAAACCAAAGAAAAGAAAAATTCAGAATTAGTATATCGATTTCCAAGCAACATAAATATTTAAGAGGTGTAGTATTTCGGACTTTATTAGTGCAGTGAAACTCCGAGACAAAAAATATTTTGGGCTGTTTTATCCTGGGGACGATAAGGCTGTGTTTACTTGCATAAATTTGGGTAGAGCTGCGAAACGTCTTAAAGACAGCGACCTAGTCCGCGACTCAACCCAAGCAGTTCATTTCAGGTTATCGGTAATATTGCTTTTACATAGTTTTTCACATATTTGTTCCAACAATTTTTAAGACGTATTCTATCTACCATGTCTACTGAAATGTTAACTGCTCATCTCAACAAACCATTTCGTTTTGAATAACTACACTTTAAAAATGGAGACAAAAATATGTTATTTTTCTTAACCATGTAAAATGTCGCTTTTGTTTTTATTATTGAAAAACCAACACTACCTAATTCTCACACTGAAACTACAATAAAGGATTTAAACACATGGATAGAAAATCATTTTTTATGCAAAAAAATTTATTCTTAATGGATTAGCTAATGACTTGTATGACTATTACAATTTTGATAAGTTTGCTAAGAAAATTTGGAATGCACTTCAAAAGAAGTACGATACTGAGGAAGCTGGAACTAAGAAGTATGATGTCAATAGATACATGAAGTATCAAATGATTGATGGCAAATCTATGGAAGCTCAATCACATGAACTGCAGAAGATAACACAGGAAATAACTTCTGAAGGTACGACTTTAGATGAACAATTTCAAGTAGCTGTTATTATAGATAAATTACCCCATGCTTAGAAATATTTTAAGAATATACTTAGACATAAAACTAAGAAATTTTCTTTAGAAAGTCTTATAACCCGTTTAAAAATAGAAGAAGAAGCTCGAAAATAAGACCAAAGAGATGAAGTACTAGTTGCCTCAAACAACAGTACCAATAAGAAACCCTCATCTGCAATTTTGAAACCTAAAGGTAGAAATATGAAAACTCAGAATCGCAATAATAACCAAAACCATAACTACCAAAATAGAAACAAAAACTATCCTCCATAGAATGGACTTTAACCCCCTTAAGGAATAACACATTCATGTGTTATAGTTGTAACAGACCTGGCCACTTGGTTAGGAACTGGTGGAACAGGAATCGTCTTGCCCCGCATGCGAACCTTACCAAAGATCAACTTATTGCTATGATATCTGAAATCAATTTTGTTGATGGATCTGAGGGGTGGTGGGTGGACACTGGTACTTCTCACCATATTTGCTATGATCGAGACATGTTCAAGTCCTATTATGATTCTGAGGATAAGAAAATGCTACTGGGCAAATCCTACTCCCTTAAAGTTATTGGTACTGGTGAGGTGGTATTAAACTTTACCTCTAGAAAGACTGTCATCTTGAAGGATGTCCTACATACTCCAGAGATGAGAAAGAACTTAGTTTTAGGATATCTTCTTTACAAAGTTGGGTTTACTCAAACTATATGGGCTGATTTATATACAATAACTAAAAATAATATTTTTTGTTGGGAAAGAGTATGCCACTAATGACATGTTTAAATTGAATGTTGAGTTCTTTTAATATTTGGCATGTTAGACTTTGTCATGTTAATAAACGCATAATCAAGGACATGACTACCTTAGAACTAATTCATAAACTATCTTTGAATGATTTTGAAAAATGTGACTTTGGTAGTGAAGCTAAAAATAACAAAAACTTCACATAATTCAGTAGTTAGAGAATCTGAACTTTTAGACTTAATACACTCTAACATATGTGAACTTGATGGAAATTTAACAAGAAATGGAAAACACTATTTTATAACTTTTATTGATGATTGTTTAGATTATACTTATGTATATCTAAATAAAAGTGAAGTGTTTGACATGTTTAAAATATTTATGACTGAGATTGAGAATCAACTTAATAGAAAAATAAAAAGGTTTCGAAGTGATAGAGGCACTGAATATGATTCCAATATCTTCAATGATTTTTATAAAACTCATGGAATCATTCATGAAAAAAATGCACCTTATTCTCCTGAAATGAATGGCAAAACTGAAAGAAAAAATAGAATTTTTACCGATTCAGTTGTTGCAATTTTATTAAACTCTAGTGCTGCTTCCCATTGGTGGGGAGAAATTTTATTAACTATTTGCTATGTGCTAAATAGAGTGCCTAAATCTACTAGTAATATTTTACCATCTAAAATTTTGAAAAATAAGTAACTTAACTTATTTTAAAAAAGGGGTTGTTTAGTCTATGTTAGGATCCCTGATCCTTAAAAGAAATAAACTTACTAGTAGATCATACGAATGTGTATTCATAGGATATGATGTGAATAGTAAAGCTTATAAATTCTATAACTTAAATGATCATAGTTATAGAATCAAATGATGTTGACTACTATGAACATATGTTTCCATTTAAATTGAAGAATAGTGGGGGCTCCTCTTCTAGTTGTTTACCCATAACTAGAACTAGTAAACAAAATGAGGAATTAAATACTAAAATTAGGAGAAGTAAACGAGCTCGAACCCTTAAGGACTTTGGGTGTGATTAGAAGATCCCCAAACTCTTCAAAAAACCCTATCTTCTTTAGATGCCAACTTATGGGAAGAAGTCATACATGATGAAATAGACTCTCATGAGTATAATAGAACTTGGCATTTAGTTGACTTACCTCCTTGTTGCAAAACCATTAGATGTAAATGGATACTAAAGAAGAAATTAAAACCCAATGGTACTATTGAAAAGTACAAAGCTCGTCTTGTAGTTAAAGGGTATAGGCAAAGGGAAAAATGTAGATTTATTTGATACATTTTCACCAGTCACATGAATAACTTCTATACGTGTACTTTTTTCTCTTGCTTCTATCCATGATTTATTAGTACACCAAATGGATGTTAAAACTACTTTCTTAAATAGTGAATAAGAAGAAGAAATTTATATGGATCAACCTGAAGGTTTTGTTATCCTAGGTCAAGAAAATAAAGTTGGTAAACTAGATAAATCCCTTTATGGTCTAAAACAAGCACCTAAGCAATGGCATGAAAAATTCGATAATCTAGTTATCTCATATGGATTCGAAATAAACGAAAGTGACAAATGCATTTATTATAAATCAAAAAATGACATTTACACTATTATATGTTTATATGTGGATGCCATGATTATGTTTGTGTCAAATATTCATGTTAATGTGAAAATTTTGTTATGTGCTAACTTTGATATGAAAGACCTCGGATAAGCAAGTGTAATCCTTGGTATAAAGATTACTAGGTTTGAAAAGGGAATTTCTCTAGATCAATCTCACTACATTGAGAAGATCTTAAAGAAATATAATTACTTTAACTGTAAACCTGCATGTACTCCTAATGATCCTAGTGTAAAGTTGTTCAAGAACATCAGGGACAGTGTTTGATAAACTGAGTATGCGAGCATCATTGGTAGCTTACATTATGCTACCAATTACACTAGACCAGACATAACTTATATTGTGGGACTACTATGTAGGTTTATCAGTAAACATAGTATAGAGCATTGAAATGCAATTGAAAGGGTCATAAGATATTTTAAGAGAACTATGAACCTTGGAATATATAATAAGAAGTTTCTCATTGTTCTAGAAGGATACAACAATGATGATTGAAACACTCTATTAGAAGACTCCAAAGCAACTAGTAGCTATATTATTTAGCATTGCTGGTGGAGCTACTTCTTGGAAGTCTAAGTAATAGACAATATTGGCTCAATATACGATGGAGTTTGAAATGATAGCACTAGCTACTTCTAGTGAAGAAACAGGCTAGTTAAGAAGTTTGTTTGCTGGGATCCCTTTATGGGAAAGATCGATACCAGCTGTCTTGATCCACTACGATAGTACCGCAGCTATTGCAAAGATTTAGAACCGTTATTACAATGACAAGAGATGACAAATACACAGTACTGTTAGAGAATTTCTCTCTATAGGAGCTGTAAGAATGGATCATATATATACTAATGAAAATTTGGCAGATTCTTTGACGAAAGGATTACCGAGAGAGAAGGTTTTCAAAACCTCAAAAGGAATGGGACTAATGCCCTTAGAATGAAGAGTCACTTGTGATGGTAACCCAACTTATAGACTGGAGATCCCAAGAAATAAGTTCAAAGGGTAATAACAAGTCATGAAGTGATATGAGATGAATCATGCTATTATGAAGTCTCATTCTATATTGTTAGAAGTATGAAGTCCTGAAGCGACAGAAAGGATGAGTTAATTATTAAAACTCTTAATGAGTTCTATACTCAATGTGGAGTGGAGTACATAGTTACAAGAGTATTCTTGATAGACTAACCTATGTGAATGTGGAAGTGTGGCTGCTTCCTATGAAAAGTTTGGGCAAACTTTACTAGAGCATTCACTATACTGGGATACACGTGTATGGCCGTAAAGCATGGGCTTTTCAAACTATACCTTGGAAAGGTTGTGTTTGTAATTTTGTTAGAGATAGAGTTCAAAACTACGAGTTACTCTAGTATGTTCTAAAGCATCAACACTATGCAAAGGTTCAAGTTGATAAACACCTTTTGCTTATGCACAATGTTATACTTTTAATTGATCGGTTGCTCGATTAAATTATTTCTATTTAAAATTTAAGTGGGGGATTGTTAGAAATGAATTTAAATAAAAAAAAATATTTTTTATTATTTTATGACCGTTATTTCATAAATTATGTAACTGTCATTTTCATAATTATATGGCCATTATTTTTATGATCGTTATTTTCATAATTATATGACCGTTACTTTTATGACCGTTATTTTCATAATTATGTGACCGTTACTTTTATAACCGTTATTTTCATAATTATGTGACCGTTATTTTCATAATTATGTATCCGTTAGTTTTTACTATTATTTTCATAATTATATGACCGTTATACTTATTTTTTCAACTATAAATAGGGGCAATAGCCCTCAGTTTAGAAAATAACTTAACAACTCAAAAATGCTTCTACGGTTCTTTATAGCAAAACCAAAGAAAAGAAAAATTCAAAATTAGTATATCGATTTCCGAGCAACATAAATATTTAAGAGGTGTAGTATTTCGGACTTCATCAGTGTAGTGAAACTCCGAGACAGAAAAAAGATTCTGGGTTGTTTTATTCTGGGGATGACGAGGCTGTGTTTGCTTGCACAAATTTGGGCAGAACTACGAAATGTCTTAAAGAGAGCGACCTAGTCCACGACTCAACCCAAGCAGGTCATTTCAGGTTATCGGTAATATTGTTTTTACATAGTTTTTCACATATTTGTTCCAACACTTAGTAATATTATGATTCAATATTTTTGGGCTTAATTATCTAAAGCTCATTAAAAGCCTTTATTTTATAAAAAGTTATTTTTAAGACACATCTTAAAAATATTAAAACACATTTAAAAAATAATTAATTAGTAAACTTCATAAATTGATTCAATTTTAAATAAATATTTTAGCAGTAAAAATAATTATAATTTTATAAACATATGCTATTAAATGTATGAGCGTAATCTTATATATGATATTTATAATAGATATACTTGAAGTACGACTATCTAAAATTGTAACATTTTTTCGACTTTGTTTGATAGACTTGATAGTAAGCTTAAAAACAAGTTTACATTTAAATATTTTGCCTACGAAAATAGCCAACACTCATAATCCTTACAAACTCCCCCTTTAGTATTTTCGTGTGACAAAAACTTTCACTCAATACACGACACTTATAGGAATAAGATAAAAATATAATGATATCCTAGATTCCATAGTGGCTATCCTATAGTTTGGTGAATCTATATTTGTTGCAACTTGATAAGCTTGTAAATAACTGAAATAACATAGACAAAGCATACGACAACTTGGCTTGAAAGCCTCATTGTACATTAATTTAGTTTACATAAAAATAAGCAAAGTGTAAAGAATAATCATGTAGTGCATGCATTCATACCAATCAAGCTTAACATAAAACAAATTGATGGAAAACATTCTTAACCTAAATATGTTCTCTCCTTATATGCATAACAAAATAAAACATGAAAGTGAAACATATTCTCCCCTTTTTTACATACGAGAAGGACAAAGTATTGGATAAAGCAATGGAGCTAAACTCTTCCTAAAGATAAAAGAGCAATGTAAAAGTAGATTAATGCAAAAGTGCAATGTGGTTTAAACTCCCCTAAGTTCTATGACTCCTTAACTTAGAAACCAATTAAAAAGTTAATAAATAAGAAGAATATGTAAATGAAGAAAAAATTTATTTTTTTAAATTCCACAAATAGCCACAAAATATATTAAACTTATTTAATCACAACCGAGCACATAACCAATCGAGAACTCATCATTTTTTAACTCAAATTTTAAGTATCTATTGTATAAATAAGCAAGTAGAGTAGATGAGGCACACAAGCACACTTCACACATATAATGACATATTGACATTTACTTAAAAATAATATATATATATATATATATATATATATAAACTCTAAAAATACCAATTAAGTAATTTATGATGAATCAAGAAAGACTCAAAAGAAAAAAAATCACCTATCATGTAAAATTATAATTAATTATTTAATCTCACAAAAAATATATCTATCGAATGAGGACTTAAATTTTTTTATATGTATTTTATAGATAAGGTACTTGATTTTATTTTATTTTTAACCTTTATTGGCCCTTTCTTTTTATGCATGCCAAGTACAAGTTTTATAAGCAATCGCTTTTTGCATAATTATTTTTTGCACGAACTATAAACATAACATGATGACTTTTACACTAATTGTGAGGTAGCCCACTCCGCTCACTGTGACAGCTTCACACATCACAGTAGGTAACCCTCTCAATACTAAGTGTCTCTATACGGTAAAATTTTAGAAAGTAAGAAATATAACTCAACATAATTTTACAATTAAGATTAGTTGAAGACCTAGAGTCTTTCAAGAGAACTCATAAACTCAAGCATAACATATATGTGTTTTCGTGAGTATATAAATAAGTTCATGTCAACTTCGGTCATCACATGTACAAGAATATGTGTGTGCATAAGTCAAAATTGTAGACTAATTTATAAAATAAATATCAAAATGAGTTAACTCACTAAAAATAAGGTTATATATATCTAAGTGTTAAATAAGTCCAATACAGTGTTGGCTAGATTAGGATTTTACTTTTCTCTCTCTCTCTAAAATAAAATTTGGAATTCAATTTGAGGGAGAGATTCCTAAGGCACTCTTAAGATACTCAAATCTTTGAGTGTCCATAGCTTTGGTGAATATGTCAACTAGTTGTCTCTCTATAGGTACAAACTCAATTGTCACGACTTTCTCTTCAACAAATTCTTGAATAAAGTGATACCTAATGTCAATATGCTTAGTTCTAGAATGTTGAAATGGGTTCTTAGAAATACATATAGCACTAGAGTTATCACAATATAAGAGCACCATATGTTTTTAATCCGAAGCATTTGTATGCAAGAGCTTCTTGCAACAATGTATTCCACCTCATATAGAGAGTAAGATAGAGTTCTATTTTTTATTGTGCCAGGATACTAAGTTGTTCCCAATGAAGAAGCAACCACATGATGTGCTTTTCTTATCATCCTAGTTGCCTACCCAGTCGGTATCTATATAACTACTTACTTCACAAGTACTATTAATAGTAAAATATAGACCACAATTACTTGTTCTTGAAATATATCTGATGATTCTCTTTGCATTTTCTAAGTGTGATTCCTTAGGGTCAGCTTGATCACACATACGAACACTAAAACATATGTCAGGCCTACTTGTAGTGAGGTAAAGTAAACTGCCTATCATACTCTTATAAAGTGTTTGATCAACACTTTTACCTGTTAGTACCTAAAGAAGTCATTAATGTCCTGTTAGTTTCAAAATCAAACCTTTTAGCAAGGTTACAGGCATACTTGGTTTCAGAAATAAATGTATTATCATGAGATTGTTTGATTTGCAAACCAAGAAAGAAAGTCATTTCACCTATAATGGACATTTCAAATTTATTTGTCATAATATGCACAAAATCATTCATTTGTGTACTAGATGTGGATCCAAAAACTATGTCATCCATATAAATTTGAGCAATGAAGATCTTATCACTATTCATTTTGATGAATAAAGTCTTATTAACTCACCCTCGAATAAATCGCTTGTTCAAGAGATAGTTTCTAAATCTCTCATACCACACTCGAGGAACTTGTTTCATACCATAAAGAGCTTTGTTAAATTTGTAAACAAAATTTGGAAAATTTTGGGTCAATAAATCATTTTGGTTGTTCCACGTATAACTCGTCATTAAAAAATCCATTTAAAAAGGAAAACTTAACATCCATTTGATATAATTTGAATTTCATGTGACAAGCATTGGAACGTAAAATCCTAATTACCTCTAACCTAGTTACAAGTGCAAATGTTTCATCAAAGTCAACTCCTTCTACTTGCTTATAGCCTTGAGCTACCAACCTAGCCTTAATTCTAATAACGATGTCATGCTTATCAGATTTATTTTTGAACACCTATTGATTTCCAATAAAATTTTTGCTGTTAGGCTAAGGTATTAATATCCACACATGATTTCTTTCAAATTACTCTAACTCATCCTACATGGTGTTTATTCAAAATTCATCTCTAAGAGCTTTATTCACATTTTTTGGTTCAACTTGAGAAATATAGCATTAATGAGTTACCTCACTTATTTCTCTTCTTCTTGTTACCATGTTTGCATTATGATCTCAAATTATATTCTTAATAGGATGATTTTTTGAAGTGCGGGTTGGATTGATGAGGTTGATACTTCTTCTTTCTTTTCTTCTCTTTCCTCAAGCTCTTATTCTTTTGTTCCAATTGTGTTACTAGTTATTGTTAATTAAGGTGCTGTGAAATTTATTTCATTATCAACTTCTTCACTTGTAATATGCTTATCTACATCATTTGTAACGACATATATGGATTCCATAACAACATTAGTTCTATAGTTGAAGAATCTTTAGGCTCTACTGTTTTGGGAATAACCAAGAATTCAAACTTAACCAACTATTATCGATCCTTATGTATGTAGCATTTACTTCCGAAAGCATGCATGAATTTTTGATTGGGTTTTTCACCTCTCCATATCTCATAGGGAGTTTGGTTTGTACTTGGGTGAATATAAACACAATTTATAATGTGGCATGCAATGTTTATAGCTTCAAACCAAAACCTTTTAGAGACTCCTTTAGCATGCAACATTACTCTTGCCATCTCCTAAAGTATCTTATTTTTCCTTTCAACTACTACATTTTGTTGAGGTGTGATAGGAGCAGAGAATTCATGAAAGATACAATGTTCTTTGCGGAAGTCAACATACTTGGTATTTTCAAACTCTTTTCATAGTTTGTTCTCAATCTCTTGATAGTTACTATTTTGTCACCTACTTTAACCTGCACTCTATTACAATATAAGGTGAAGAATTCAAAAGCATCTGACTTATCTTTAAGAATGTCTACCTAAATGTAACAAGAAAAGTCATCTACTACAACTGTGATATATTTCTTACCTCTAATACTTTCGGTTCTCATAGGACCCATGAGGTCAATATGTATCAATTTCAATACTCTTTTTGTATTGATACTCTTGATCTTCTTATGAGCGATCCTACTTTGTTTACCCAATTTTCATGGTCCATATACAAGTGTTTCGATTTTTGGTAGAATAGATAGACCATGCACAATCTCAATTTTATTTAATCTAACTAGATATTTAAAATTCATATGACCTAGCTTTTCATGCCATAAGGTAGTTGAATCATTTCTAGCTAAGTTACATGTTATTGTGGGTGATGTGTCAATGCACTAACAATTTTCATGTGATCTAATTCCCTTAATCATACATTAACCCTTTCAATCTATTACAATGCAATGATTATTCATAAATTGTACATTGAAATCATTATCACATATTTGACTTATGCTAATCAAGTTTTCCTTGAGCCCTTCCACATATAAAACTTCATCAAGTTTAGGGACACCCTCTATTTGAACGGAGCCTTTCCTAACATTTTTAGATGTTTTACCATCACTAAAGATAACTATCCCTTCATTGTATTCTTCAAAGATTTTAAACAAAAGAACAGTTCCCAGTCATGTGTCTAGAGCATCCACTGTCAAAATACCAAGCGGTATTTGATTTAGCTTTAAACACTATGTGGGCCACAAAGTAATGCAATTTAGGCTTCTTAACACATTCTATTTTACTTTGGAAGTTTGAGCTACTGGTTTCTTAGGTTCCTTTTTTTGTGTAGTTCTTACAGTAAAAACTTCACGTATGGAAAATTTTTGAGGTTTCCTAAAAACATTTGTATTCATGATAGAATCAAAAGGTATAAATAAATTTACACTTAGGTCTAATGTTTCCTTTTCTACCACAATGATGAAAGATGGGAACAAACTGAATTTCCTCATAATGATAAGGTGCAAAAATTACCTTACCTGCTAGAGCAACGAAGAGTTTTAAAAATTGAGATTTAGAGATGGGTACAAGATCTTTCTTATCTCCATGTGGGTCTCCATAGTCTAGGACTTTGGTCAATTTTTCAATACCTATGGTCAAATTCCTCACCGTTTCTTTAGCAATACTAAGTTCTTGCCTAAGCTTTTTATTTTCATAATTGGTTTCTACAAGACTCAGATTTAGGGCATTAATATGTTCAAAAAATTCTATTTTATCTTTCTCTAGGCTAGAATTTTTTTTTATAAACATTGATGATATCATTAAGTTTATTTACTTCAACAAGTAGTTTATCTCTCTCGCACCTAGAAAATCCATGAATAGTTCATCGTAATTCAATACACTAAACTTAGATAATAAGAGAAAAGAGTTTACTCCTTCATTTTCTTCATCCGAGTTAGAGTCAAAGTTATTGTAATTTGTTTCGGTAGTTGCGGTGAAGGCACAATAGTTAGTGTCATCATCCTTTGGATTACTAGCTTATCATGCTCACTTTTTATGTCACTGAGTGTAACATTAAAGGATTTTCCAACTTTCTTTTTATTTTTTGCACATTCTTCTAAAATATGACCAAAGCCCCCACAATTAAAGCATAAGGACTAGTGGGCTTAGTTTTCTTATCATTAAAGCTAGTGGCTTGATTTCCCTTGAATTTTGGTCCCTTTAACGATTGGATTGTCCCTTTTTAGATTGATTATTCTGTTAACCCTTCTTTTTTAGGAACTTTTTAAATTTTCGTACTAACAAGACTAGTGACTCATCATTCATATCCTCATCACTATCAGAGATGTCCTTTTTTGTCTTTTTAATGCCACATCCTTATTTTTCTTGGGTGGATCAAGAATAAGCGTATAGGTTTGGATTGATCAAACAAGTTCATCAGTTTTTAGTGTGTACATATTCTTGCTTTCCTTTATCACTATAAATTTCATCTTCTAGTCTACTGTTAAGAAGCTTAGGAGTTTGCGTATTTGTATAGGTTGTGGAATTTTATCACCAACGTTAGAACATGCATTTGTGATATCATATAAGCGAGCATAAATTTGACTAGAAGTTTCAGTGTTGCTCATTTTAATAGAATCAAACTGAGATATTGGAAATCTTAATTTTGTTTGTTTCACTTGGAAAGTTCTCTTATAAGCAAGAACAAGTGCATTCCATGCATCTTTATCAATCTCACAGTCGTAGATGAGATGAAACTCATCCATCGACATTGTAGAAAATATTGAGCTTATATCTTTTTTGTTTGCCCCACTAAGGGCGCATTCATTAGTGGTCTAATCATTTCTTGGCTTTATGGTTGTTACACCATCTTTTGTTACCCAAGGTGGTTCCCAACCAATAAGAATAGCATCCTAATCTTTTTCATATTGTTTAAGAAAAGTTTGCATGAGATTTTTCAAGTAAGAGTAATTTTACCCATCAAAGAGTGGGGGTCTAACAGATAACCCACCTTCTTTTATTTGGTCCATAAGTAGGAGTTAGTGATCAAACTCACTAAGTGTGTCTAGTTTTTCTCATATACCAATTGAAAGTTTATAAAAAATAGACTTAATTAACCTAAAAGGGGTAAATATGCTATTTTCAATTTTTATCAATTTATAATTTCATAACTTAAATAAAGTGGCCAAGCATGCGATTGCGTGTAAAAATAAAGTGTAAAAATGAAAGAATATTTTTAGGTGAAAACAACTTAGGCCACAACCACGACCTAAGAGGAAAACCACCGGTCTACCGGACTACCTAATTTTCCACTATGAATACCAAATATTCAAGTACAAACTCGGTCTTATGCTATCCTCCCTATGATACTGCCTCAATGTTTCTTACTTATGAGTCTCTGCTATGTTTTCACAGTTTCTAATATTAGTGTGAGTGGTATATAGACCAATGTTCCAATAAACTGCTCGCCAATTAGATATGTTCACGATTCAACTACAAAAGGGTTCGCATAAAAACACAAGTGTCTGTGTATGTTCTAGAGCATATTTAATAATAAATAATCATAACTAAATGATTTAAAACATAATCAAATTAGCTAGCAAATTCTAGAGCAAAAATATTGAGCACAAGTTCAATAAAAATAACTTCTTTGAAATTTAATAATCAAATTAAATAATTATGATCACACATTAAATTATTTAATCTAAATATGTAAAAATCTAATTAAGAAGAAGCTATATAAAGATAAAAATACCAAACAAATTTAGTGAGATAAATATCTCAGTTATAATATCAATTTGGTATTAACTAACCTATTTAGTCTGTTGTGCTTCAATTACTAAAGATTCATTCATCAAGAAAATATTACAATTGACAAATCATTAAACTCTTTCAATAAGAGATTTTCTACACCACCCACACAAATCAATATATATATTAACTATCCAAAGCCTGTTAGAAGCCTTAGTAGTATAAAAAAAAAATTTAAGACACATCTTAAAAATATTGGAACATATTTAAGAAATAACTAATTGATAATTTCATAAATTGATTTAAGTTTAAATAAATATTTTAGTAGTAAAAGTAATTCCAGTTTTACGAACATGTGTCATTAAATGCATGAGTACAATCTTATGTGTCATAGTTATAAAATATATACATGAAGTACGACTATATGAAATTTTGACATTTTTTTGAATTTACTTGATAGACTTGATAACGAGCTTAAAAACAAATTTACATGTAAATATTTTGTCTACGAAAATAACCAACACTCATAATCCATACACGGACGACTATTTAACTTAGTTGGATGTGTCAAACTCAACTTTGACCAATCAACCAAACTCTTAACAACTAGACAATCTTTCAATTCTAGTCGATCAAATTGAACAAATATCTAGTCAAAATATAATTATAATTTGTAAATAAAAATTAAGGATAACTTTGTCACAATGTGAAAGGTAAGTAGGAAAAAATCTTATCTAATTGTTGACTAAAATTGGGTAACATATAATCCTTAACGAGACAAAATTTAATGAAAATTTATTAAAAATAAGTTTAAATTGAATTTTAGAGCATAGAAAATTAAAAAATAAAAATTATAAATGAGTTATCAAACAAACAATATCAATTTTTAATTTTTTTTAAAGAAATTATAAATTATAATGGTTACCAAACATGAACTTAGAAAAAAAACACCAGAAAAATATTTATATCAGTCTTTAAAATTTATAATCACAATAATAACAACTTCGACGACATTAAAATTGAATTTGATAAGTTAGTCAATCATATTCACTTTTATTAAGTGTTATTTTTTTGTAATTTTATTACAATAAGTTTTAGTTATGTTATTTAAAATAGTTTTTTTAAAAAATAATGGTAGCTTCTAGTTAGTTAGTTAAAGAATGATAATCGACGAATTTTTCAAAAAAAGAAAGATAAAGAAAATTAAAATTACAAAAGTTTTTATTTTTTTAAAAATAGAAAGTGATAGATATTTTATTAAAATTTAGATATGAAAAAATTTAATATGAATATCATTTATTTAGATAAAACTCGCTAATATATATTTAAAAATAAAATTACAAAACAAATATGGTGAAACGATAATTATGATAAGAGTATCACTAAATCATGAACTTCACCTTTTTTATTTTTGGTTGTCTCATCTACTAATTATAACTATTTAAATAAATACATCAATGAAACTTTAAAGTGAATAAAGTATCCACAACTTACTACATTCTTGCAAATATGAGAGATAAAATATACAAATACATGTCTAATAAAAAACATCATACTTAACAAATTGAGATGTAAACCCATATTAGATGTGACCTTTACAACATGGGATCTATCAAATAAAATCACTATAACAATGATAATATGTTCTTTATTAAACAAAATTGCCCACTTAATAGAGATTCAAGCAAAAACAAAAAAAAAAAAGGAAAAAAGAAGTACTCATCGGAGAGAGAACTTTCCCTAAAGAGAAATTCCTCCTTAGCTAGATTTAAAGAAAAAGGAAATATGTTGGGGTGGATATAGCAAAAAAAGGAAAGAGAGAAGAGGATGTGAGAAAACCGAGAGAAAGAAGCTTTCACAAAAGTTTTTGCCTTAACTCTGGAAAAGAGAACTCATTTCCAAAGGGCATACGGGATACCTTCTCCGTTAATATCATCAAATGGTTTTCTATTTTCATTTACTTTATTAAAACAAACGTGAAAGAAATATTAAATATATATAAATTTATATTTGTTACGAATTAGGCACTTGCGGAAGCGAATATCAGGTCCAATTTTGGTTGCACAAATTAATAATAATGGGTAACGGCAAAAGTAATAAGCAGTAAGAAATTAAATGGCACACAATGATTTAAGTGGTTCAAATTTTCAATGTGAAAAGTCTACTCCACTGACGACGACACACCGAGGAAAATCCACTAATAATCAAAAGGAGATACAAACACCAATTTTCAGAGAGCTTCACAAATTGTACCAAAATCCAAAGCCAACCCACAAAATATCTCTTCTAATTTACTGGTAATATATAGCAAGATAAATTAACAAACTTGCTATTAAATCAAAATATTACCGTAAAAATTTGAGAGACTCCACCAAAGAAAGCAATAATGAACAGCTTGTATTTTAGGGATTGATTCCCTTACTCACGCAGCTACTAATTTTTCTGCTTTGTTTCTCTGCTCTCTGTTTCTTTTCTTCTTCAATTTCGGAGGCTGCTACTTTCTCTCTTCTATACTTCACGCAACTGCTGCTTTATATATATATATATATATATAAAGGGAAGAGGGGAAGGGTTTTAATATATGGGTTTGGGCCTTTTGTTTTGGGCCAATTAAATAACAAATCTCCACCTTGGCTCAAAACAGAAAACAAATTCTTCAAATGAAATTCCTTGGATTACCAAATAACCGTCGTCCAAAACCCCGAAGGGTGATCATCTTCTGCAAATACCAATCAAGTCCAAGCAATGCTTGAACTTGTTAAAAGGAACCGGTTTGGTTAACATATCAGCTGGATTCTCTGTAGTGACTATCTTATTGACAACAATAGCACCCTGAGAGACAATGTCACGAACGAAGTGATATGTGACATCAATGTGTTTGGTTCTTTCATGATACACAGTATTCTTAGTCAAGTGTATCGCACTCTAACTATCACAAAATACAACAGAAGTATCCTACTGTAAACCCAAATCACAAACCAAACCTCTAAGCCAGATTGCTTCTTTCACTGCTTCTGCTGCTGCCATATATTCTGCCTCTGTCGTAGATAAAGCAACTGTAGACTGTAAAGTAGCCTTCCAACTAATGGCACAATGAGAAAGAGTGAAGACATAACCTGTCAAAGATCTTCTTCTATCCAGATCACCAGTATAATCGGAGTCCACATAACCAATAACACTGCAACCAGTATTAGAACTCCCATCATATACCAAACCAAAATTAGATATACCTCTCAAATATCGAAGTATCCATTTCACTGCTTGCCAATGACCCTTACCAGGATTACCCATATATCTGCTGACAACACTAACTGCATGTGAAATGTCTAGACGAGTACAAACCATAGCGTACATCAAACTGCTAACGGCACTAGCATATGGAACCTGAGACATGTACCGCTCTTCTTCTTCTGACTGTGGTGACAAATCCGAAGAAAGCCTGAAATGCGCAGCTAATGGCGTACTCACAGGTTTAGAATCTTTCATGCCAAAGCGTTCAAGAACTTTTTCAATATAACTTTTCTGAGTCAAATAAAGCTTGCCCGCCTGTCTATCCCTGTAAATTTCCATGCCCAAAATTTTCTTCGCTGCACCCAAATCTTTCATCTCAAATTCACCATTAAGTTGAGACTTTAATTTCTGAATCTCAGACTTATTCTTAGAAGCAATAAGCATGTCATCAACATAAAGCAACAAATAAATTGATGAACCATCATGGAATCTTTTATGATAAACACAACTATCATAATCACTCCTAGAGTAACCATGATCAATCATAAAAGAATCAAACCGCTTATACCACTGCCTAGGATATTGCTTCAGCCCATATAAAGACTTTTTCAATAAACAAACATGATCTTCTTTACCTGGAACAACAAACCCCTCTGGTTGATGCATATATATTTGTTCCTCAAGCTCACCATGTAAGAAGGCTATCTTGACATCAAGTTGTTCTAATTCCATGTCAAACAATGCAACCATAGCAAGCAACACACGAATAGAGCTATGTTTCACAACAGGTGAAAATACTTTATTGAAGTCAATACCTTTCTTTTGACAATAGCCTTTTGCAACAACACGTGCCTTGAACCTAGCTGCTTCAACCTCAGGTATAGCTTCCTTTTTCTTGAAGACCCATTTGTTTCCAACAATCTTCTGGCCCTTAGGCGGTTTCACCAATTCCCAAGTATGATTCTTATGAAGTGATTCAATCTCTTCATTCATAGCAACCAGCCACTGAACAGACTCATCACAAGTGACAACTTCATGATAACTAGAAGGTTCATACACCTCAATAGACTCTGCCATAGACAATGCAAAGGAAACTAAGTCTGCATCTGTGTACCTCTGAGGGCGTCGAATCTCTCTTATTCCTTTACCCTTAGCAATACTATATGGTTGCTCATGTTGCTCTTCTGCTACATCATGAGCAGAATCATATATCTCATCCACAGATGGCTGATCTGAAGTGCCCTCTTGCACTTGACTAGGAGATCTACTCTCAAGCTCCACCTGCTCACTAACACCGTGGTCTTTATCTGCAACAATAGACTCTTTTTTCTTTTGTAACATGGAAAACTCATCAAACTTAACATCTCTGCTAATCAAAAATTTAGGTGACTTGGGTTCAACACACCATAATCTATAACCCTTCACCCCAGAAGGATACCCCAAAAATATGCATTTCAATGCCCTAGGCTCAAGTTTACCATCATTAACATGAGCATAAGCAGGACAACCAAAAACTTTCAAATCAGAATAATTAGCAGGAGTACCAAAGAATACCTCAAACAGAGTCTTCAACTCAATTGCAGTTGATGGAGACCGATTCACCAAATAGCAGGCATGGTTACAAGCTTCAGCCCAAAAGGATTTATCCAAGTCAGCTTGAAAGAGCATACAACGAGCTCTTTCTAAGAGAGTCCTATTCATACGTTCTGCTACTCCATTTTGCTGTGGTGTATGATGCATAGTGCGATGTCTCACTATGCCATTTCTTTCACAAAACTCATTAAACTGACTGTCACAAAATTCCAAACCATTATCAGTTCTCAAATGCTTGATTTTCTTGCTTGTTTGATTTTCTATACAAGCCTTGAATTTCACAAATTTTGAGAACGCATCATTCTTATTCTTCAGAAAATACACCCAAACATGACGGGAGAAGTCATCAATAAAAGTCAACATATACCGGGCACCATCCTTAGACACAACACGAGAAGGACCCCAAAGATCTGAATGAATATAATCAACAGCACCTTTCGTTTTATGGATGGATGTACTGAACTTGACCCTACGATGTTTTCCATAAACACAATGCTCATAGAAATCAAGCTTCCCAGTTTTCTGACCACAAAGCAAATCTCGTTTGCTCAAAATAGACATCCCTGCCTCACTCATATGCCCAAGCTGCATATGCCATAATCGAGTAGTGTCTGTATCTTGATCGGACGAGGATGAAACTGATACATTGCCAATAACAGTGCTACCCTGAAACATATAGAGACCACGCGACAATTGCCCTTTAATAACAATGAGAGCACCCTTACTAACCTTTAAAACTCCACCTTTAGCTATATACTTGTAGCCTTGTGAATCAAGAGTACCCAAAGATATCAAATTCTTTTTCAAATCTGGAACATGGCGAACATCTTTCAAAGTCCTAACAATACCATCATGCATCTTAATTCGGACAGTACCAATACCAATAACCTTGCAGGACATATTGTTTCCCATCAAGACAACACCCCCATCAATAGACTGATAAGAAGCAAACCAATCTCTACTGGGGCACATATGGTAAGTGCAACCCGAATCAAGAATCCAAACATCTTCAGGAGAACCAATAGATACTGATAAAACATTTTCACCATCAGAACCAGAACTATCTGCAACACCAGCAACATCATTAGTACCAGAAGACGTTGTGGCAGATTTTCCTTTACCTTTGAGTTTTGGACAATTTACTTTCCAGTGCCCTTCTTGACGGCAATAATTGCATTTATCTTTTCTTTTTCTAGATTTGGATCTAGACTTGCCTCTATTATTGCTTGTGCCTTTTTCTTGATTTCTACCTCTGACAAATAAACCACTGCTATTATCACTATTGCTTGTAGACACTTTTTTCTTCAACTCTCTGGAATTCAAAGCTGCTTTGACATCTTCCAAAGAAATAGTGTCTCGCCCATATAGCATGGTATCAACAAAATGTTCAAATGAATGAGGTAAAGAACATAATAGAACTAAGGCCTGATCCTCATCATCAATCTTAACACCACCATTTTTCAAATCACGAATAATTTTAGTAAATTCATCAAGATGATCGTGCAAAGGTGTACCTTCTTACATTCTGAATGTATACAAACGCTACTTCAAATATAACCGACTGGTCAAAGACTTGGTCATATACAAATTCTCCAATTTAAGCCATAACCTAGTAGAAGATTCCTCATCACCAACCTCGCATAATAACTCATCAGACAAGGATAACTGAATTGAACTCAAAGCATTTTCCATCAATGCATCTTTTTCTTCATCAGTCAATTTTTTTGGCAATTTATCCTTACCTTCAAGTGTCTTAACGAGCCCTTCTTTAACTAATACGGCCCGCATCTTCATACGCCAAAGACTGAAATCATTTCTACCATTAAATTTCTCAATTTCATATTTTGCCGCCATGACAGAAAACCCAATATTAAATAAATAGAAGCACAACCCAGAAAATATGAAACCAATCAGATAACCAGAAGCTCAAAATAAATCCAAAAGAGCAAACTTGATCAGTTCTAGTAAATAGCAGAATAACCCAATGCTCTACTGGGGCACATATGGTAAGTGCAACCCGAATCAAGAATCCAAACATCTTCAGGAGAACCAATAGATACTGATAAAACATTTTCACCATCAGAACCAGAACTATCTGCAACACCAGCAACATCATTAGTACCAGAAGATGTTGTGGCAAATTTTCCTTTACCTTTGAGTTTTGGACAATTTACTTTCCAGTGCCCTTCCTGACGGCAATAATTGTATTTATCTTTTCTTTTTCTAGATTTGGATCTAGACTTGCCTCTATTATTACTTGTGCCTTTTTCTTGATTTCTACCTCTGACAAATAAACCACTGCTATTATCACTATTGCTTGTAGACACTTTTTTCTTCAACTCTCTGGAATTCAAAGTTGCTTTGACATCTTCCAAAGAAATAGTGTCTCGCCCATATAACATGGTATCAGAGCTAAGCCCTGAGTTCATCGTGGTTTGTGGCCTTCGTTGCCCCTGTCCGATGTGAAGGGGGGTGTTGAAGGATTGTATTGTCTCACATCGACTAGGCGTTCAGCTGTAGTGCAGTTTATAAGTGTGGGTAACCCTTAACTCAATGAGATCTTATTGGGTTGAGTTAGGCCTTGGGCTTATATAACAATATTTATAGTACTTTTTATCTTATCACAGGTGCCATAAATTGTTTCCTGTTTTAAAATTGATATCTTAGGTATCACGTTATAAATAATACGAATATAAGGCATAATTTTCTTTAAAAGATATATATGCGTGTATATTAAATCAAATAAAATTATAAAAATAACATTTTTAAAATTTATAATAATAAAAAAATATATCAAGAATTTAATTATTTATGATTTAACATTAAATAATTTTATTTAATCAAAGTTAAATTTAAAAGCAAAATTTTTAGACATATTTATTTTATAATAATAATAATATATGAAAATGATATAATAAATATTATTTTTATTATTACAATTTTTATAAATATATATACCAACAATTTCATGGAAGAAAAATGAAAATAAAGATAGACAATTACAAATCTTTTGGTTCAACTTGAAAACATAATGATTATTTTTATGGATCACATTTTTTTTTATAGTAAACTATAATTTCATTAATTTAGAACATTAGAAACATTTCCATCCATATCAATATGTCTCCTAATATTCTTAGGAAAGTGAGAGTATGAAAAAAGACACTGCTTGCAATTTAAAGCATATTTCGCAAGCCTATCAGCTATCGTATTACAAATCATTGGGGCATAACAAAACAAAATACAAAACCTTCTATCAAAATTCCTAATCTCGTCCACCAAGATTCCTTCGGCCGTAAAACTATCCTCCTCATAACAATTATCTGTATAGCCTTTAGGCAATCACTTTAAATAATGACAGTAAAGAGATTACTAGCCTCCATCCACCTATATACCAACAATATTGCCAATAATTCAGCACAGCATAAGGAAGATTGTTGAGATTTACTAAACCTTACCACCATTAACGAGATACTCCCTTGGCTGTTCTTGCAAAAAAAACTTGTACCCATTTCCTCCTTGGCTTCATGTTCCACACCATTAGTTTTAATTTTCACCCACCCGTCAGGAGGTCTTTTTCCATCTCTTCAGCACATGCTCACAATCAGTCATAGGCAAGGAATTTATCAAAAGAACATTTGTTATATAAAATTATTCACATAAGAAATTAATCCACTCAAGCAACATATTAGCATGTCTACCACCCATACCATGAAGCTTCTCATTTCTATTTTGTCAAGTACCCAACACATATAGCAAAAAAATCTGAAGACATCATTAAAAGATGAAAGAAATAAATTATAAACTAAATCGATAAAAAACTCACCAGCAAAATTCTTGTGCAAGTTAGAAAAGGAAGAAAGTCTCCAAAAGACATGCACATCACTATAGTTCCACAGTGCATGTAAGACGTCATAATAGTTAGAGTTACATAGCTTACACCAAGGAGCATCAGCAATCTTCCTTTGGTACAAGCCCACCTTAGTTGGTAGCACTTCCTTGTATGCTTTCCGTATCATAAGCTTGATCTTATTAAGAACACCAAGCCCTCATAATTTCCTACCCCACCTACTTTTTCTTCAAGGAGTTGGATGAAACTCCAAAGTCATTTATTAGATTAGAACATCGTATCTCCTTAGCTAACCAATAACTATGCTTATTAATAGTAAAAGAACCACTTGGGCTCATTGCTCAAATCATTATGTTAGGATGATGAATGCCACTAAGGGGAATCTGATATATAGCCTTAGCCTCCATTTCAATAAAGCAATTATTAACCCCATCAATTTTCCAACCATCATCAGAAGATATAAGTGTTTCCACCGAAGTATCATCAGCCCCTAATACAGGAGATAAAACCACTTTGGAACCTAAACCACTATGAAACTAGTAATCTTTAGAAACAGCTTAATCTTGCACTTCGACTCAAAAAGAATGGTTATATGATTAGATCTAATGAAGTCTAAATGCCGAACACATTGCATAACTCTCTAATCTTTCCAAGCTTTATTCACCATAGCCTTATCCAGTCATACACGAGTATTACCTCGTTGTACTTGTCTCTACCCCCAAGTGAATTTATAATTAGTAAAACCAACATCCACCATATTATAACATTTAACAACATCATGAAGCCATCCAATTAAGGTTCAAACCTCCATCCTTCTCCAATATCCTGTATTCAGAATTTCATTGAACACTCCCATCGCAACCCAAGGAAGATAAAATCAACCATCCAATTTCCTAAGCAGATCTCAAGAACGCTTCCTCAAAACTTTATCAAGGTTGCCATAGAATCCACTAACTAAATAAAAACCCATCACCTACATTGATAATGTCATCAATATGACAAGGTTAAAAAGAGTGCACAGAAACTGACATTCCATATTTCCATAATAAAAAGGGACCACCATCACTACCAACGCGAGGCACCTCTAAACAACTAGCAAAATCAACACCTGTGCGATTACCATCACCTTCTCCCTTTTGTAATCCGTCTCCATTAGAAAAACAAGGTTGGGATCTTTAGAAGTAACAAGCCTTAAGGCATGAACAGTTAGGAGGTTCCATTGATAAAAAATAATATTAGGTTTATTCGTTAAAATAATAGATACTTAATTTAGAAGAAAATTTATGGAAGATTATTTACCATATTGTCAAAGATGAAGGTACCTAATCTTGTTTGAATAAAGAATAGGAAAATTAGATAACCTAATTTTTTTGAACGAAGAAATGTTTGATATATGAAATGGGAACTTAAAAGCTATAAATATGGCTTCATTTCTTCATTTTTAATTATCCCAAAAATAGAGAAAAACTTATATGAGAAGTTTTTGAGTGAGAGAATTTTGTGGGAAAATTCTCTTGAGCTTGTAATTGTTCTTATCTTTTGGGTGTGTGAGAAAATTATTAAGAGTGTAGTTGTAACAATTTTTCACATAGTAAATTTCTTTCTTTAGTTGTCTTTTGACAACGAAAGTGGTTTTTCTTCAATTTGAAGTTTCCATTATAATTCTTGTGTTGTGTATTTTCTATTTCTCTGTTATTTGATATTCTACTAAAGAGGATCTTAGGAGGGGAATTTGTGATTATACTATTTAATCCAAATTTCTTAACAACTAGTATCAGAGCCAATTTCAAAGAAAGAAGGAGAAATGTCAAGAGTCAAGATTGATATTGAGAAATTTGATAGGAGAATCAATTTTGGCTTGTGGCAAGTACAAGTCAAAGATTTGTTGATCCAATACGGGTTACACAAGTCGTTAAAGGGGAAACCAGCCCTTGTTACTGGTATTGAGTCTAGTAAAACCAACATAAGTAATGGAGATTGGAAAGATATTGATCTAAGAGCTGCAAGTGCAATTCGACTTTGTTTGGCCAAAAATATTCTTGTAAATGTGCATGGAATATCTATGGCCAAAGAACTCTGGAAAAAGCTTGAAGAATTGTATCAGGGAAAAGACGTTTTAAATCGGGTGTATCTAAAAGAGCAGTTTCATACTTTGCGTTTGAATGAAGGAACTATTATGTCTGACCATCTCAGTGTTCTCAATGGTATTGTTTCTGAACTGGAAACCATTGGAGTTAAACTTGATGATGAAGATATAGCTTTAAGGCTCATCTGGTCTCTTCCACCTTCTTATGATCACATGAAACCTATCTTAATTCATGGAAAGGAGAAAATAATTTTTTCAGAAGTTACTCACAAGCTATTTTCTAAAGAAAAAAGGCTGAGTGGTGGAAGAAATATTTCGCCTAAAAACTCAACATTGGTAGCTGACAACTAAAAGAAAAACAATTTCATGAAAAAGAAGATAGTGTGTTGAGGGTGTGAACAATCTGGGCACCTCAAAATAAATTGTCCGAAGAGTGGAGCTGATTCGGCAAGAAACTCAAGTATCGACGGTGATGCTAATAGTATGTCTGTTTTCAAAGACTATAGTGATGCTCTTTGAAAAGAGCGTGTACATCCTCATGGCATGCTGCTAGTCTCTAAATATTTCCATGAAAGAGGATGTGTTACTGGTAGGGGGTCCACAATTTTGCACACGAGCATTGGTATGGTATAAATGCAAGGTGTATGGTGGAAAGGATGTCGATGGTTGATGAACTCTCAAGAAAATCAAGTGTGAGAGTTGCACCATGAATTTCAACGAGTTTTTTTCCGACATGAATTGATGTGAAATTCTTAGAATTGGTGATTAATTCTAAGTAGGTGTACTCTTTATGGTGGAGTATGATAATTCTCGGTGTAGAGAATTATGATTGTTGGAGTAAATAGTGTTGTAGTGGTAACTATGTTTATTTTTTAATCAAGGTGGAGATTATTGTGATTGATTAAAAATAATATTAGGTTTGTTAGTCAAAATAGGAGGTGCCTAATTTAGAAGAAAATTCATGGAAGGTGGCTTACCATATTGTCAAAGATGGAGGTGCCTAACCTTGTTTGAATAAAGAATAGAAAAATTAGGTAGCCTAATTTTGTTGAATGAAGAAATGTTTGGCATATGAAATGGAAACTTGAAGGCTATAAATATGACTTTATTTCTTCATTGTTAATCATCCCAAAAATAGAGAAAAACTTATATGAGAATTTTTTGAGTGAGAGAATTTTGTGGGAAAATTATCTTGGGCTTGTAATTGCTCTTGTATTTTGGGTGTGTGAGAAAATTATCGAGAGTGTGGTTATAACAATTTTTCACATAGTAAATTTCTTTCTCTAGTTGTCTTTTGACAACAAAAATGGTTTTTCTCCAATTTGGAGTTTCCACTATAATTCTTGTGTTGTGTATTCTCTATTTCTTTGTTATTTGATATTCTACTAAAGAGAATCTTGGGAGGGAGAATTTATGATTATACTATTTGATCCAAATTTCCTAACACCTAAGCCCCTGGCATTAAAGCTTAAAAGATTCATTTCTTATGAGAGACCCAATAGTCGAAATCTATCACAATTTCAAGCTTTGTAAAAGAAATAAGCGATGACTTATCCAAAGTAGAATTACTATCTAGAGTAAACCTTTAGCTCTCTTCTTATGCATGCTCTACTTGCAAACACTCATTGCATCATTGCCTTTACCCATCACCTATTTTCCAAATTATCTACCATGCATAGATAATGTACAATCACCAAAGGTGTGTATTGGATTAAAATAAGGCCCATCACTTGCCTTAGTAATACCCACCACGTTATCTTCCACAACCACATTCACATCCACATTAGTTCTTAACTCATCCATAATCAAATTACCAGTCATAATTAATTAATTGTTGGTTTTGAATTTTTTTTTGTTAAAAATCTAATTTTTAATAACAACATTGAGGAAGCAATTAATATTAGGAAAAAACATTTGCTCAGCAAAGATCTTATAATATTAATAATTTAATTATAATACAATAGAATAAGAATAATACGTTTATATATTGTGAATAAATGGTTAAAACCTTCTGGATTTCAAGCCTTATTTTCCAAAGAACAAGACAAGATTGGTAGGAATCCTTACAAATTCAGGTTGATCAAAACTTGCTCCTAGTTGTACAACTAGAATCCATATTGTGGAAGAAGAATAATTTTTTATCAAGAACACATTGTTGAATCACTATGGATTTGGGTTAAATTTTATTTTTCCAAAATTCTCTCAAGTAAATGCTAGAGAATTCTCTCAATTTTCTATGTATTGGTCAGTCATGTGAGAGGGAATAATTAGGTGTATTTAAAATATCTTCAATTAGAAATCCTACACATAATCAAATGTGTGTTTTAATAAGAATCCTATTTCCATTATTTTAGCCTTATTCATGCCACATGTAGGAGTTCTACTCTTAATTATGTACTATAATTTAATTCTAAAATAAAATTCCTTCAATAATTAATCAAAAATTAAATTAAATTTGATAATTATCAAAATGCTCTTTTTGTTACATAGGTATTTAAATAACTATCAAATATTTAAATATTGAATTTTAATATTTTAACTAATTCAAATAAATATTTAGTCTATCTAAATATTAATTAATTAATTAATTAGATTAATTTGACTATGTTAAATTACTATTTTATCCTTGCATATTTATTTGATATTTATGACCATCATAAAATGCCATAATAAACAAATATATATATATATATATATATAATTTTCCAAATTAATTATTCATTTATTTCGAAAGCAACATTGTTGTTTTTATGGAGCAAACGTGGGATCGATAAAATTATAAATTTAAACTTAAATAAAGCATTGATACATTAATTAATCTCTTAACTAATTATTAGTCTTTATTAATCTTAGAGTTACTCTACTATAAATTTGAGACTAAAAACTCTTGAATATCATAGCTATTATTTATCCAACACAATATATATGAGTAATCAATTCATACAACCATTAAATACAACTAAATCATTCATAGCTAGTTCATAATATATTGGGTTCATTAAGTCCATTTTACCTTCCATATTACATATTCTCCTTGAGTACCTATGATTCATATGAGTAGCTATCTATTATCATATTATAGATTATAGATAGTCATTCAAGCTCTATATTGCTAAACAAGAAAACTTCTATCTTACATCTACGTATAAGTAGAGTGGGTTTCCCATCTTGTAAGATAACCACCGAGTCCAATATAAATTTCAAGATACAAGGTATCTTAACCTAACATTTTGAGTATCATTGAGTAAGTCAAATACTAAGGTACTATAATAAGGAGCCCATTAAATCACTCAAGATTAAGATTATCTAGCATATAGTCATCGAGTGATATAGAGAAACATTTGTGAATAAACAGATATTAATAGTATTCTTAATATGTCTGATCTAATATTGTATAATCAACTATTATGTAAAGTATCTTCAACTAAATGTCTCCACATAAGTCACCTCAGATAATGTTATTTCCATCCCAAATGAATATGTGACATACTAAGGACATAATTATATACCACGTTATATAAAATTTAATTAATCATCATAGATAATTTGATCATTTCATTTAAAATTAATCCTTTTGTATATACGTAAATATATAGAGTTTTAAGTAAACATGAATAATCAGAATGTTTTATGATTTATTACAAGAATAAAATAGCATATGTAAATAAATGAAATGTTTTTTTATGAATTATAATTTCAGCATAAATTTAAATATAAACTCCTTTACATTTAGGGTTCTATCCTAACAATAATACCAACACTATTAACACTAGTAAGATCATCACCATCAGTGACCAAATATTTTCTATGACCACTATGTCCCTCCTTAACAATCATTGCCTAAAAATGATGAATACCAAATGAAGTAAGACAAATAGTACCAGGCGAAAAAGTATGGCCAGCATCAATAACCTCCTCATTTTCATAATGATATTGAGCGAGAAAATAATTCTTAACAAAATCCAATATAGAAAAAACACCCCATTCTTAATTGGCCATCGGTAAGTACACCAAGAGAAAAAAGTTTGAATTGTGGCATGAAAGTCCCTAAAAACGACAAAGAGACTTCATATACCAATGTGTGGAAAGTAAGTAATAAGAAAAAATGAATATTTCTTAATTCATAATTCCTTACAACTTCACCCAATAGAATTAAGATAGTAATAATGCCAATAATTGGCCTTTTAAACTCCTTCATTGTTATTTTCTTAGGTGGTGGATTTTCTCCCATTTTTAAAAGTTCAACTTGAGGTTTTAGATTTAGTTCTTAGTTTTGCTCAAACAAAGGTTTTTGGATTTCAATATCCACCCTTTTTAACAATTCTTTAGATTTATTAATGTTGTCTATATAAGATGTAAGAGAATGCCCTAAACATCTTCTACCTCATATAAACTACAAAAATAACAAAATAAAATTGCTTGTTAAATAGAATAATAAAAAGAAAAAATAAATAAAACAAACAATACGTATGATATAAACAATTTATTGTACAATAATAAAATTTGAATAAATAATTACAATATACAATGTATGATACCAAAATTTTATTTTACAATAGTATAAATTAGTAAAGTATATTATACAAGATAAGTTAGTACATAGAAATATTAAACAAAATAATTTATAAAAATAAAATAAAAACTATATGATAAAATAAAAGAATTGAGTTTAATAATAAAAACTTAAAACGTTATTTATCCTTAGCAATGATGCCAAAAATTTAATGCATAAATTTTATATTTTAAAATATCTTACAAGTGCACGAATCATTTTGCAAAAAGCGAAAAATATAGGTTAGTAAAAAGTGACAAGTATACTTTAAAGGTTAGTCTAAAAAGAAACAATGTGGTTTTAAATAATTTAACAAATCTTTTAAAATCAAACACAAAAATAAAACCTAAATAGTCTATCACGATATTTGGATTTTGAAAAGTCTAAACTAATAACATAAAATTAAAGATAGATATAGGATTGATTCAACAAATATTAGCTAGAAAAACATTTAACACTTAATGAAGAATTTATGAGATATATTAGATAGTTAACCATACTAATTTAAAATTAATTAGGTTATTGAAGATATAAATTAAGGTTAATCATTTTTTACTTTTTGGTATGAAAAGGTTTTTGGTGTGGATCAGTTTCTATGTTAGTTAAATCAATTAAAGTCTTTTGGTGGGAATCATTAACTAATAGGATTAAATTATTTTTTCTTCTTAAGAAAATAACAACTCATCTAAATCAATGTTTTTGACAGGGCTATCAATTTAAACTCTTATTCAAGTTGTCTTAATTAGATTTTAGATTTATGTATATGAAGTCTAACTTTATATTTTAAATCTATTACAAAAAATATATCATTAATATATTTTTCAATAATAAATATTGTAAATCTTGAAATAGAAAATAATTATAAATAAGATCAAGATTGATATATCTGAAACCTAACTTTCATATTTTAAATCTATTATGAAAAATATGTCTTTAATATATTTTTTAATAATAAATTATGTAAAAATCTTAAAATAAAAAATAATCTTAATTTATTTTATAAAAATATTCAATTAAATTAATCTTTTACAATCATGATAACGTAACTAATACTCAATAGTAATATTTAGTTAGACATACTCAGATTTAATAAATGATTAAGAAATTAATAATAACATTCAAAAAGACACATAAAATTAAATATGTAAATAGTAAAATAAAGTTAAAATTAATACCTCAAATGTATTGTTATAGATAACTTTTGTAGCAATCTGCTATCTAAAAAACCTTCAAAAAGATCTTCATTATTGAATCAAAAGTACTATATAAAAACTAAAGAAAATTAAATTAAAAACTATAACAAAATCTCAGAGAAAAATTGTTTTTGATATCAAATATTATTATTTGATTCAGACTTATTTTACAAGAGAAGAGAAAACTCTATTGATATATGAGAAGAGTAAAAGAAAAAGGAGAAAAATATGGATTGTGAAGGAGCAATCACCTTGTATTGTGGTCCATTTTTTCCCACGTCGCACCACGCATCTAATTTTGTACGCATGAAATTAATTCTGGAGAAGGTCACACCGTGGCCTGCATTGAACTGCTTTTCTTCATTTTTCTTTTTGTTTCACCTCTTAAAAATGATTGGATTTACATTAAGTTTTACATGTTTTATTTTTTTATTCTTCTAAGTTGAAAATTATTACTTCAAGTATAACTCTTTAAGTATTTATCATTTTAATAATTTGAGACCAAAAATACATAAAAAATAAATAAATAAAAATACCAGTAATTTCAAACACATAGATTTTCTTAAATAACGATAAAATCATACAAATTTAAATCTATTTATAACATTTAAGTGCAAACAAATCACATAATATTAGTGCTATTCAAGAACTCATCACAATTCTCAACCAACTTCTTGTTAGCCTCTAGTAAGGAATGTGAAAAAATAAAAACAAAAACTAAGATAAATAAATTAGACTATTCTAAAGCATTTTCTTAGATTGACACTATTGCATTTAGCACATACAACAAGTCTTTAAACCCTTAGATTGCCACAATGGATGAGTTTAAGTCTCGTGCGGGTTTTCAATGATTATACCTACAAACAACTACTAAGTGCCAAAACTAAAAAAAATAACAAATACACAATTAAAAAAACTAAATTTAATAAAGTAAAAACTATAACTTAATATATAATAGAAAAACTTATCATACTTTAGTCTCTTTTAAAACCAAAATCTAAAGTATAAATTAAATTAACATACCAAATATTCATAGTTTATTGTAAAAACTACTTGCAAATGATGAATTCAAATTTGTTTCGACACTAACCCTTACAACTCATACTCTCAATATTACATTATTCCTATGAGTTCAAGCACTAAATCATATATTTATGCTAACATAAGTTATGTAAAGAAATGAACTAATAGGTTTGCATAATTTTAAAGAAGAAGGCTCGAAATAGTGTGTAATATTGATCTCATGAAAAGAATGAAATGAAAGAATTTATAAAAAAATTACATACTATTTTATGCATCAATTAAAATCATTAAGTAAGAATATCAAGTATATACCTTAGAGAATGAATGAGAAGGCAATGACTTCTAAGAGATTTATTTCCTATTTTTCTTTTCTTTTGTAATAGTCATTCTCACTTCTTTGAAGTTTGTTTGGATCATAGTATTTAGTTTATACTATTTATTTTTATACATTCTTTTTTAATAATATTTTTTTAAAATAGTTGACCCATGTACATATTGTACATATTTCTACAATATTGTGAGTGGCTAATTGACTTTAGGGACCCTATACATACATACATACATACATACATACATACATACATACATACATACATACATACATACACACATATATCATTTTTGGAAGTCATGCATAAATGAAAGAGACATATACTTTAAATTTTACTAAAATCATTTAATTTAAACAATAAAAATAAGTATATGACACTTTATTGGATGTTAAAAATACTAACATTCAATGCAAAACTTGTAGAGATCATCTAACAATTAAATTTATAAGAAGAGGGTTTAAAGGTGTAAAAAAACAAATTATCACTAGAATGAAATGATAAAGGCTCAAGAAAAATATTCTCACAAGGTAGTCTCCGCTATTTAATTCCCACCAATTTTAGATTTATCGTAATCTTAACATTCATGCATGAAATAAAAATTATGACAAAAATAAACTAATTACCACAATATTCTATGACATGCTTAAGACATTAATCCAACAGTAAAAATACTCAATCATTTGATTAGAATCAATTAAAAGCATGATAAATTTGCAAAAAATTAACATAACTATCCTTAAACCAATAAAAAAAACTAAATAAAAGAAAACAAATGTAAACACATGTTTAAATAAAAATTTAAAAATGCATAAATTTATGAAAATTTTCATCCACCCTAACCTAGAATCTACTTTGACCTCAATATAACAAATATAAATTAAAAGATAAAAATGAAGAAAAGAAAAATTATCCATTTACTTTATATGATCAAGTAATGATATAGAAAGTTAGGTACATCTATCATCTCAACAATTTAACTACATAGATAGATTGTTGTGTGTTTGTCATACATCACATCTTAACAAACAATTATAAACTTAATAGTTCAAAATGAAATAAACATAGTTTCATAAAAACAGGAAATAAACTAAAATTAAAAAAATTACATAAAATAAAATTCCAAACAAAAGCAATCAAACTATAGTTTATGAAAACAAACTGAAATAAAATACATAAAACTAATAAAACTCCGGAGCATGGTTAAAGCTTAATCTTCCAATTCGTTCTGTCTTGAATTTTCATGATGTGGTTGTTCGAGTGGTCTGAAAATGAAATCATATTCTCTTAAATGACTTGAATCAACTCCGAGATGGTTAAGTATTAACTGTTGCATTTCTTAGAAGGTATTTTTAAATTCACTATGAACACAACTCTATCGATTTGTAAATGCACCATGTTGGGTGGTGTAAGCTTGTACATATTTTTCCATATAGGTAAATGTTTTTGCTTAAGTGATGGATTTCATCCTTTATTGACATTTTTGATGAAGAAGCTACCTTTATGTCCCTTTGGGTTTTATTAGTGCCCAAAGTTAGTTCATTATAGTATGATAGAGTTAACAATTCACCAGGTTATATTAACACCTTACCCTTTGGAAAATTCACCCCCACTTTAGCATATAAAGCTATAAAAAGTTGGGAAAATAAGTAACTCAAACGATGGTTTTTATCTACTGATGAATTTTGGCTCCAACACCAATAGTCATTGCGGATGTTATAACATAGAGTAACCTTTTATCTATCTACAAAGCTATAATATGTAATGAGCATGAGTTGAAAAGAGATAAAATATTGTCAAATACTAAAAATCTTAGTTGAACATTTCTTCAAAACCTCTAGGTTTCCTACTAGTAATTTCCCACTCAACCCTATCCATAGGAAGGGTTACTATTACATCAATATATTCCATGCTTTGCAAATAGTTTTCATACTCATCCTTGCCCACATCCATCAAACCATAATGAGAGTTTATGTCAGATGGGCCAAACGGGGCTAGTACACCTCATACTCTTACCTTGTTAACAATAACATTGGGAACATTGGCATAAAATTTTCGAACAATAATTCTACAATAACTTATAGTTCCTTTACAAACTATCTTCATCTTAAAGCCGCTATGACATCTATTATGCCCTCAAAATGATAGTCTTGTCCTACTTCAAAATCTAAACCCCATTTTACAACAAAAATTTTATTTATCTCAACAGCCTTAGCAAATTTGAGTTTGGCCTCTGCATTAGTAAATTTAACCCTATTGTACTATATTGGGGTTTCTATACTTTTTCCTTTCTCAATCCTACTCCTTTTAGGTTCCATTATAAATCAAATAAATCTAAAAAAATCTAAGGGTTCATAGTTATTACAAAAATTGCAAACAACATTATACTAAAATTAATCCAAAATATTTTCTCACCCTGACTTTGTTCAATTAGGATTTGGTACTATTGAATCCAAAAATTTCTAGAATTAATCCACAAAAATTAGATAAATTAATTCAAGACTAATTCTAAAATCTTTTGTCACTTGTGTTGCTTGAAGAAGATGAAATTTAGAAGAAAATCTCTTTGAAAAAGATGAAGATTTAAAGATTTCTTGGTAGAGATTTTTCAAAATTTTCTCAATGGAATGGCAAGAAAATAGATGTGAATAGGATTTTTGTAAATAAATTTGTAAGATTGAAGAAAAAAAAAGAGATTTTTGAGGATTTAAGTGTACTTAGGAGAGATATTTTAGGACTTATGTGAAAAAAATAAAAAAGAGGGTGGAATACATAAGTCTGGAATAATTTTATGTAAAATTTGAACACAAGGTATAGGTTTAGAAAGTAATGATATCTAAGATATGATAGTACGATGTGACATAACTTTAGGACAAACTTTGATATGTAAAAACTTGCATATGTTGTGAATTGTGTTGAAATTAATTTCAATTAATTACAACATATATGAACATATATGTGATATAAATATATATTGAATAATAGACTGTCAAATATCTAGTTAGAGTTGTTATAAAGTGATCGAATTAAGTATTATTTATCAGGTTTAATATGTGTCATGAGAAGTAGGGCCTTTAATGTGTAGAATGTGTATTAATAACTTTATGATTTAATGATGGTCTAAATTATATAAAATTTGGAAATAATACAATTATAATATTGGTCCCTGGAGAACATAATTAAATATGACAATGTTCTATAAACAAGGAAATTTCCAATAAGGAAAGTTTTGAATTCAAAATTTGAATCCACTTAGGATTCAATAAGGAAATTTCTAATAAGACAAGTTTTGAATTCAGAATTTGAATCCGCTTAGGATTCAATAAGACAAGTTTTGAATTTAGAATTTGAATCCCCTTAGGATTCAATAAGGAAATATCTAATGAGGAAATAGATTAAAGATCACCTCTTGAAATTTAGAGATGTCTTTTCCTCTACTAACGTCTCTTTGTCTCTCTCTTTCTCTCTATATATTAAATATATAGAAAACAAAAAAATAGAGAAGAATTAAAAGAGAAAGGGTTTTTCGGTTAAGAACTTGCAATTTGGGCATCTCTTATTGTACAGAACATAACATTGTTACTACCACCTCTCTTGTTATCTCCATCGGCTTTGAGAGAGATTACTTGGAGATCTAAAGGATTCTAGTGACCACCAGTGATTATATCTCTTTGGAAGATCATGGCAATAGACCAAGGTAATTTAGAATTAAAGATTGAAAGTTCACTAGAGGATCATGGTAAATTTAGGATTTATGAATTGCAGTATGGTTATGCATGAAATAAATTCTATCAATTGGTATCAGAGCCTACTCTAGTTGAGCCGTTAAATTTTTCTTTTGGTTTAGATTTTTATGGTTTGGAAATTTTTTAAGAAAATTAATAAGTATAAATTTCTAAATAATTTTTCTGAACAAAAGGGTTCTTCTGTTTGGAAACTTTTAAAACGAATATTTAGATAATGGAATAATTTTTCCTTATTCAAATTATTTATGATCAATAGTCAAATTATTTAAATTAAGCACTACTATGTTCTCATTTGTATTTCTACATATCCATTATTTTGGTATTCCGCTACAAGTATTTCTGAACCGTAACAGAGTATACAATAATTTGATTAAACCAAACTTGACTTTGGAATTTGTTCAAATGATTATTTCGTCAATTGATTGTTTTAAGAATTAATAAGTTTGTAATAAATCATATTTTAAATAATATTTTTACCAAGGATAATATCAAGTCATTATGAAGGCTTCAGATTAAGATATATTTTGAAAAATGATTGACCAAGGTATCATCTTACCAAAGTAAGCTCTCATACCGACGTTGATCATTTGCTAATTTATACACAGAAGATATACATATAGTGTTGGGTTATTAGATTGGCCCAAAGGAAAGACAATAGTCAAGTATTGTATGTGTATACTTGTGGTAATGAATGGGTAATAGTCATTAAATTTTGGATGTAATTAGTTAATCAATCCAAAGGAAAGTTGACTAATTGACATCAAATGGACTGTTACATTCAATTGCTACACCTAATTATCTTAGAATAATGATTGACTCCAAAGAGCACTTATTGTTCGAAGATACTTAGTAGATGGAATATGCCTTATTTTGATTTATTATTATAATTATTTGGTTATTTGATTAGTTCTTTGTGAATATTTTCAGCAAAAATTACTACTCTTATAAGTGGAATCAATAACATTTCGATGATGATGGGTTCTAATTACAAGGATTGGAAAGATAATTTAGAGATTATCATTGGGTGCCTTGACTTGGACATAGCGTTACAAGAGAACAAACCACATGTGCATGTTGAAATTAGTTCTAAAAAGGAACAAAATTCATATGCATGGTGGATGAGGTCAAATCACTTGTGTCTCTGAGTCATACAGAAGACCATTCTTGAAAGTTTTAGGGGATCGGTTTCTGATTCCACTCTTGCTAAAGACTATCTTAAGGAACTTGAGTAGAGGTTTGTCAAGAATGAGAAGGCTGAAATAGGTCTTCTATTAAATAAACTTTGCACAATGAAGTATAATAGTAAGAGCAATGTTAGGGAGCACATTCTTGAAATGATGCATACTGCTTCAAAACTGAAGGGACATAAGATAGTTATATCGGATGCTATGCTAGTCTATTTGGCCCTTCACTCTCTTCCTGCCTCATTTGGACAGTTCAAGGTGAGTTAGAACTGTCAAAAGGAATCATGGATTGTTAATGAACTTATCTCACACTGTGTTCAGGAGGAAGAAAGATTGAAGTTGGACAAGAGTGAAAGCGCAAACATTGCTCTACCTATTAGGGAAAAGGGAAATGGAAACATAAGGCCAATTCAGATGCTACAACTACAAGTCACAGAAGAATCCCATTAAGGACAAGAAATTGGTTATCAGATCGGAGCCAAATAAAGAAAATAAAAGGGGTTGTTTTTTCTATGGATCTAAAAGGTATGTGTAGAAGAATTGTACCAACTATCACGTATGGTATATCAAGAAAGGTATTAATTTTTCATTTGTTTGTGAAGAAGTTAATGCAATTTCCATTTTAGTAGACATATGGTGGGTAGATTCGGGTGTAACTACTCACATCTTTGTGTCTATGCAGGATTGTCGAAGTTACCAAAAGCCAAATGATGGTGAAAGATACATATATGTTGGCAATGGAAACAAAGCAGAAGTTGAAGTTATAGGGCATTTTAGATTACTTTTGAAAATTGGCTTGTATTTGGATTTGTTTGATACTTTTGTTGAACTGTCTTTTAAGGGGAACTTAATTTTTGTTTCTGCAATGGACAAATTAGGCTTTACTTATTCATTTGGAGATAGAAAGTTTGGTTTGTATCGAAATTCCAATCTGGTTGCTTATGGTTTTCTATCTGTTTTAGATAATCTTTATGCTTTAGATACTATTACTTCCTATAATGAGACCTTGAACAATGAAACGTGAAATGTTAGATGAAAATTGATACATCAAGACTCAACTACACTTTGGCATAAGCGTTTAGGTCATATTTCTCAACAGAGAATTACACGTCTGATTCAAAGTGATATTCTATGGCCTTTAGACATGTTCGATCCTAGTCTGTGCATTGAATGTATCAAAGGGAAAACAAACAAACATGTAAAAATATATAGCCAATTGTATGACGGACGTCCTTGAATTGATAAATACGAACATATATGGGCCATTCCCTACAACTACAAGGAATGAGCATGTATATTTTATAAATTTCATTGACGACAATTATATATATGGTTATATATTTTTAATTAAAGAAAAGGTTCAAGCTTTGGACATATTTAAATCCTTCAAGACTGAAGTTGAGTTACAGCTCAACAAAAGGATTAAAGGTGTCAGATTGGATCGTGGTGGTGAATACTTTGGTTGGTATGACGGCTCAGGAGATCAACTTCCAGGGCCTTTTGCTAAATTTCTAGAGGAAAATATAATTGTGCCACAATATTCAATTCTGGGTTCGCCCATAATGAACAGTGTGGCTGAAAGGTACAATCGAACATTAATGGAGATGGTGCAGAGTATGATTTCTCATACCTCGCTTCCATTGAACCTCTAGGGAGAAGTACTTAAGACAACAACATATATTCTGAATCGGGTAGCGACTAAAGTAGGGAACAAAACTCCATATGAATTGTGGACCGTGCGAAAGCCTAGTCTGCAGCACTTTAGAATCTGGGGTTATCCGGCTGAAGCTCAGCCTTATAGGCCATAAGAGAAAAAGGTGGACGAAAGGAAAATTAACTGCTATTTTGTCAGATATGTAGAAAGGTCCTAGGGGTATAAGTTTTATGATCCCATTAATAGAACAATTTTAGAGACAAATACAGTTAAGTTCTTTAAGGATGTTATGGTTCAAGGGGGAAATACAAATCAAATTGTCTTTGAAGAGAAACATGATTATTCTATAAAAGGGGCGCCAAAAATGGTACCAATTGTAATAAGAATATCTGGAGACACATTGGCTCATGATCGTACAGTGAATGAACCTCTAGAAATGGAAGAGAATTCGATACAAGACAATGTTGATGCTAAAGAGGAACCTATACCACCTCAAGAACTTCAAGAACAAATGCCTTTAAAGTGGTCCACAAGAGAGAGAACAAGTGCAATATCTAAGGGTTATGTTGTGTTCCTTCAAGAACATGAATTTAACATTGGCATGATGAAGGATGACCCTCTCAGTCTCCATTAGGCTTTGGAAAGTATGAATTCTCAGAAATGGATCAAGGCCATGAATGAGGAAATAAAGTCAATGCATGACAACAAAGTCTGGGATATCATCCCATTACCTAAAGGTGTGAAACTTGTTGGTTGCAAATGGATATTTAAGACCAAGAGGGATTCAGAAGATAATGTGAAAAGATACAAAGCATGACTTGTTACTAAGAGATTTACACAAAAAGAAGGCATTGACTTTACGGAAACTTTCTCACCTGTGTCTATGAAAGATTCCTTCAAAATTATCACGACTTTAGTGGCACATTTTGATCTTGACTTACACCAGATGAATGTTAAGATTACATTTCTCAATAGCAAAATTGATGAATCTATTTATATGGTGCAACCACCTAACTTTGAGTCTGATGACTAAAAGCAGATGGTTTGCAAATTAAAGACATCCATCTATGGACTCAAGCAAGCGTCGTTATAGTGGTATTTCAAATTTCACCAAGTAATTGTCTCATTTGGATTTGAGCCTAACTTGGTGGATGAATACATATATCACAAGTTCAATGGAAGTAAGTTTATATATCTGGTTTTATATATTGATAACGTATTACTTGCTAGTAACAATATAAACATGATGCATGAAACTAAGAGATTTCTTTTCAGACATTTTGATATGAAAGATCTTGGCGAAGCATCATATATGCTAGGCCTTAAAATACAAAGAGATCAAAATAAGGGTATTTTGGGGCTTTCAAAACAAGCATATATCCATAAAATTCTCAAGTAGTATGGCGTGGAACAATGTAAACCAAGAAATACCCCTGTTGCAAAAGGAGAAAATTTTAGTCTCAATCAGTGTCCAAAAACAAAACTCAAGAAATAAAAAATGCACCAGGTTCCATATGCTTCAGTAGTAGGAAGTCTGATGTATGCTCAAGTGTATACGCGTTTGGATATTGTATACATCACAGGAATGTTAGGTTGGTATCTTAGTAATTTTGGTATGGATCATTGGAGAGCAGCCAAGACGGTACTTAGGTACTTGCAAAGAACAAAGGATCATATGCTAACATATCGGAGATCAGATAAGCTTGAGGTCATTGGATATATTGATTCCTATTTTGTGGGTTGTATGGATAGCATGAAGTCAACATCTGATTATATTTTTATGTTGGCTAGAGGAGCTATTTCTTGGAGGAGTGCAAAGAAGACCATGATTGCTTCTTCTACCATGGCAGCGAAATTCATTGCATGTTTCGAGGCATTAAACCGTGGAATATGGCTAAGGAATTTTGTCACTAGGCTGCGTACTATGGATATTGTTAAGTTACCACTCAAGATATATTGTGACAATAATTCAATAGTACTATATTCCAACAACAACAGGAGCTCGTCGAAATCCAAACATATCGACATTAAGTTCCTTGCTGTGAAGGAAAGAGTTCATAGTGGACTTATAAGTATTGAGCATATTGGTACAACTTCCAATGACTAAGGGATTTGTACCAAAATAGTTTCATGAGCATGTCGCTCACATTGGATCTATGCTATAGAGGATTGTCAGATTTAGTGGGAGTTTGTAGTTTATGTATCATGTATCATGTTTTATGTTTTATATGATATTTTATTATTTGTATGTATCATGTAGTTATTCAAACTTCATTTATTTAGTTTATTATGCACTCTGATTTTTGATTGACCTCAAAATCAAGTTAAGTTAAAGTGACCAAATTGGAGATAGGCATTTGGATCACATTGCATGTAATTTCCAAACTACATATCCCTTTCATGATTCATGTCATTCATTTATGTTTGCACAGTGATTTATGTTGGTTTAGTTTCACTTTATGAGATGATTACTATTTAAGTCCATGTGAATATAATTGATGGACGGAATTAGTTGATGACGCAAAAGGCTATGACAACATAGTTTGAGTACTCAATTCGATTTTATCAATATATGTATACACATATAGCTCAAGTGGGAGATTGCTAGAATTAATTTCAATTAATTACAACATGTATGGGCATATATGTGATATAAATATATATTGAATAATAAGCTATCAAATATCTAATTAGACTTGTTATGAAGTGATCGAACTAAGTATTATTTATTCGGTTTAATATGTGTTATGAGAAGTAGTGCCTTTAATATGTAGAATACATATTAATAACTTTATGATTTAGTGATGTTCTAAACTATATAAAGTTTGAAAATAATACAATTATGCTATTGGTCCTTGGAGAACACAATTAAATATGGCAATGTTTTGTAAATAAGGAAATTTTCAATAAGAAAAGTTTTGAATTCAGAATTTGAATTCGCTTAGGATTTAATAAGGAAATTTCTAATAAAATAAGTTTTGAATTCGCTTAGGATTCAATAAGGAAATTTCCAATAAGACAAGTTTTGAATTCATAATTTGAATGCGCTTAGGATTCAATAAAAAAATTTCAAATAAGGAAAGTTTTGAATTCAGAATTTGAATCCGCTTATGATTCAATAAAGAAATATCTAATAAGACAAGTTTTGAATTCAGAATTTGAATCAGCGTATGATTCAATAAGAAAATTTCCAATAAGACAAGTTTTGAATTCAGAATTTGAATCTATTTAGGATTCAATAAGGAAATATGAAATATGAAAATATCTAATGAGGAAATAAATTACAGATCACTTCTTGAAATTTAGCGGCGTCTTTTCCTCCATTAGTGTCTCTTCGTCTCTCTCTCTCTCTTAATATAGTTCGACTCTCTCTCTCTATATATATATATATATTAAATATATAGAAAAAAACATAGAAGAATTAAAAGAGAAAGGGTTTTTGATTAAGAGTTTGTAATTTGGGTATATCTTATTGTATAGAGCAGAACGTTTTTACTATCGCTTTTCTTGTTCTTTCCATCATACTTGAGAGATTATTTAAAGATCTAAAGGTTTCTATTAATTACTGATGATTGCGTCTCTCTGAAAGATTATGATAATAGATCAAGATAATTTAGAATTAAAAATTGAAAGTTCACTAGAAGATTACGATAAATCTAAGATTTATAAATTACAATATGGTTATAAATTAAATAGATTCAATCAAATTGTACTCGTTAGTTGAATTAATAAAATTTTTATTTTGAAAAGAAGCTTATATCTGTAATAGATTTCCCATCGGTATCTGTTGTATATTTGTGATAGTTTGGCAGATGGAGTAACTTCAACTGCACACAAACTTATATTTAAATTTATATTTATTTTAACGGGGATTTGTTTTAAAGTGACTAAAAAGGATAAGTTTTTTCTTTAAATTATGTTTAAATTATAATTTGTTAGAATAAATTATTTTTTATAATTAATATAATATGGATGAAAGTATATAAAAATTAATGATTAAAAAAGAAGATATTTAATTAATATTTTAATAATTGATTATTATGAATTGTCTGATTTAATATACTCAATATTTTAATAAAGTTAATATATATCATCCGAAAAAATAATTAAATTATTAATTTTTAAAGGGAATTCTGTTACATGCACATCATATTTATATAATTTATGTATATTTTGATATTTTTGATATGTTAGAACTATCAAAATTTTCTTTCCTTTCTAATTTGGACAGGATTTGGTTTTGAATTATTTGAAATGTGAACTTTTCGATATATCGGACAACTGCGTTGTAATATTTCTTCTTTTCTAGTTATTGGAAAAAAATAATGAAAAATACTTTTTATTGCCAATTAATTTGATGCATATATAACTCACATTTTCAATAACTACTATTATTATTTTTTTATCAATTCAAGTTCAACTAATAAGGTTGTTTTTGGGTAAAAGTTCAAGGATTAAGTTTATAATATTATATCTGATTATTATAATATTGTTATAATTCCTTAACTTTTAAAATTAACATACTAGGCGGTGTCAAAAACCAATGATTTTTTATTTTTTGTTGCTTTAAAAACAGTTAATTTTTTTTTGTTAGTTTAATAATTGAAAAAAAAAACTTTTTTTAAAAACAATTGACCCAAAATATACACCAACATTGTGTAAATATTATATAGATAAGTTATAATTTACGAATTACTTTAATAATTTGAAATTTAATCGTATCATAAAAAATATTAATTACCAACTTTAAATAACACCATACTTAAAAAATAATATTAAGGTTATTAATAGAAGATAAATGTCTAAAATGGAAAAACATATTAGACAGTTTTATATGTACATAATAAAAAAATTTCACTTAAATAAATAAACAATTTCAAATTATTTTGAAAAAAAATCAATATAATATATAATCACCACTGGTTCATATAGGGACTATCTATGGACTTTGAATTACACTAGCACATTGACACATGTAGACAATTATTAATAATTGTAAAACTTAAAATTTTACTAATTACCGATCATTTCTCAAGTTACTAATAGTACCCCTATCACTTTATCCAGAGGCAATTGAGGACAATTTGAGATCTCTTTGATATAATTTATTACATAATATGCAAAATGTTCATTACATTTTGGTTGTTTTGAAGGCTACCATTAAAATAATAAACAATTATTACGTGAACATGCGCAAATATATATTATAAAAAAATTGATTAGTATGTAAAATAATAATTTTTTTATTTGTGTGAATTATTTTTGAAATTTTTGGATTAAAAGAATACTAAATCTGAATTGGTCTAAGAGAGAGGATATTTTTGGGTTAATTTATAGTATTGTGTTGATATTTCTAGAATTTTTGAAAACTTTAAATTTTAGAGATCTTGATTCAATGAGCCTGAAAAAGAATAGAAGTGATATGAGAAATAAAAAAAGGGGTCCCTATAGAATACAATAGAGCTAAGATTTTATTAATTTCAACGATTAAACTTAGGTTTGATAAGCCCGTTGAAGTTAACAAAAACTTTATTGTAGAAAAGGAATTGAAAATTAAACTTAAATAGGACTTTGCATTTTGAGGGGATAATGGATATAATAGTGATACTTGAATAGAGACGGTTTGTTAAGAGCCCAAAAATTGCTATTGAGTCCATCGATATAGAATTTTATGTTAATGTTCTCGATGCTATTGATAATAGGGTAAATGTATGGGGTATACAAGTCTTATTTGGCATATCAAATATAAATGTTTATTATGGTGTGATGGATGTAGGCCAAGGTGTTTTAAACAATGTGGACTATATAAAAATAATAGAAACCCCTAGCTATAGAGGTAGTTGAATGAGAATATTCAAGTGGGAAACAAAAATATTTTGAAGCCAAACATTTGAATAAGGTTTCTTACATTTGGGAATATTTTTGTTGCTTTAGACTCATGCCACTGCACAATATAGCTTTCTGGATAGAGAACAGACATATTACTCTACCCTATGTTTTATTCATCTAGTTAATTAAATTAAATTTTTTTTATTTGTTAACAATCTTTAAAAATATCCAAAAACCTCTTTCGATAGTAAATTAAAAATAATCTTTTTCATTAATTTACACAAAAATATACAATTTAATAAAGTAAGAAATCAATAAGACCAGTGATTTTTAAAATTACACAAATTTATATTTCAGATTTCTATATTTACTTATACTGAAATATTTCAGATCTATCTTATAATCTTCTCTTTGGATAGTAAATCATAAGACTAAAATCATCTAATTAATGGTAGTTAATTAAAAACATTAAATTCAAAATAAATCAAAAAAACATGAAGAAAAATAATTCAAATTAACATAAAAAATCAAACATAATTTAGAATTAAATTATATATTTTTCTTAAAATATTGATAAATTAATTTATATTAAAAATTAAATTAAATATAAAAGAATTAACCATAATTTTTTGAAAAAAATTAAAAGAAAATTGATTACCAAAAAGAATCACTTTAGCCCTAATTTTTTAGCGTTTCTTCTTTGCGCTCCTATGTTCTCCTTTTTATTTATTTTTTGTTTTTCTTCCCTCGCGGCTCTGCCGCGCGCTGTTCCTTTTTTATTTTGTTTTCCTCTGCATTGGCGGCTACCCACTCTGTTTTTTTTTTCTGTACATTAAATATATATATATATATATATGTACGCTCCTCTTTATTTTGTTTTTGATATATATATCATATCATCCTCCGCCATCCATATCAATTTCCAGTTCCCTTCTTTATTTATATATCTATATTTTTTTTATTTTTCTTTCTCTCTCCTCTCTTATATATAATTAAATATATGTTATCTTTTCTTTTCGATTTAAATTTAGTAATCTTTTTATAATATATTTATAAAATTTTAGATCTTCTTTATCTTCAAATCTATAATAAAATTTAATTAACAATAATAATAAAGTTTAAATTAAATAAAAAATAAATAAAATTATATTAAAGTTAAGATCGAGAGATAATAAATTATATCAAATTATCTTTAGATGCATGACTTACCACATCACTACTTATCACATTAAACTAAATAAAATGGATAATTTTTCTTTTCTTTATCTCTATCTTTATTTTACATTTTATACGTTAGGACAATGTAGATTATAAGTTAAGAGTGAAAGAAAAATTATACATAAATTTAAGCATTTAAATTCTTTTAATTAAATGTGTTTATTTTTGTTTACTTTATTTTAGTTTATTTAGTGATTTAGACACATTTAGATTTATTTTTAAACTTTTTGTGAAATTGTTGGATTTGAAGTGAATGATTGAGTCTTTGTGTTGTTTGATTGATATCTTAAAAATGTTTATGGATTATTGTGAGAATTAGTTTTTTTATTTATAGTTTGTGTTTTATGCTTAGATGTTAAGATTAAGATAAATCCAAATTGATATTTATGAATCAAATAACGGAGACAAACTTATGAAAATATCTTGAGCTTATATCATTTTATTCTGAGTGATAATATTTTTCTTCTTACTCCTTTAAACATTTTTCTTACTATTTCGAGTGTTAAATTAACTTTATAGGTTTTACATTGAATGTTAGGATATTTAATATTTGATGAAGTATCACATACTTATTAGTTTAAATGATTTGAGTAAACTTTAGTGTGTATATGCCTATTTTCTTTCTTTTTCTTTCTCATTTTGTTTTAAAGAGTGAACTCATATACATATGTATATTTGGTGATTCCTTATTTTTTGGCTCTATTTATGTTGGATTTAGGAAACCACACACACACATACATATATATATATATATATATGTATGTATGTATATATAACGACTCACCAAATACATATATGTATATGAATCCACTTTCTAAAAACAAAAACAAAAAGAAAAAAGAAGAAGAAAAAGAGTAAAAAAGAGAGAAAAATAAATAGTATAATTAAATATTATGACCCTAACATTCTTAAGTCATGAGATAGTTATTAAAAAAGAAAAATAGGAAATAAATCTCCGTAAAATCAATGCATTTTCATTTATCTTAAGGTACATACTTGAGATTTTTACTTAATAATTTTGACTGATACATGAGAATAATAATGTGATTTCTTTATAAATCCTACCATTTGATTCCTTTCATGAGATCAATGTTATGTACTTTTTGAGCCTTGTTTAATCGTATGAAAACCTATCAGTTCAATTATTTACATAACTTTTATTCACATATATTTTTGTTGATTGCTTGAACCCATATAATAAGTATAATATTGAGAGTATAACTTATAAGGATTAGAGTCAAAGCGAAATCAAATCCTTAACACTAAGATTGGGTATGTCAAAGTTGATATATCTTTGCAATGGAACATGAATTTATGATTTGTAACTGTTTTGAATTTTAATTTTTGAATTTGTCATTTTTAGTTTTAGTTTTTATTTTGTTCATTTGTTGCTTATTTTTATTTTTGTTATTTCTTTTTAGTTTAATTTTGCATTTATGATGTTTGTGGATATCATTACTGAAAGCTCTCGTGAGGCTTAAACTCGTTCACTAATTGATGAGTGCTCAAAATGCATAAAATTACCATGATTTTATTCACTTTAATTAATTAAAAATATATATATTTATATGATTTTATCATATTTCTATATAAATCGATCATTTTGGAATCACGGGTATTTTGATTGTTTTTCAAGTATTTTTGCTTAAAAAAGTAACTTAAAGACTCAAAGAAAAATACCAGAGGCAATACATCACAAATATATTCATAAAGTAAATGAGGAAAAATCAAAAATGATGGAAAAAATAGTTCAAAAGGTCAAAAATGAGGAAATCACGCATGTAGCTACCCAATTGCGCCGGCCAACGTGCCCAGCCGTGCCGAGAAACGTGTGCACCTACTCTAGTCCGCACGCACCGCCGCCTATCAGTGCCCCATTCTACGCGCATCGCGGCGCCCCACCTACCATGATGTCATTATTCACTACTCCGCGTTTCTTACATTTTTAATCATTTTTTCACCCACTTTTTCTTCCTCTCCTCACCTATAAATACCTCTATTCTCTTCGTATCAAACCACACCCAAAAAACACATCTTCTTCTCTCTTTCTTTCTCTCAATTTCTTAGTTTTTGGGTTTTCTTAGTTTTTAGTTTTTTCTTAGTTTTAGAGTTCTGCTCTTTTTGAGAAGAACTAATTATGTTTTTGTAATTTATTTTCTTTTTGATTCAATAAATGGAAGTGTAAATTCTGTTTGGAGGTTTTCTAGCAACATGAATAACATCAAAGTACTGTAAGGATTTTATTTTCTTTACAGTTATTTTTTATGTTTTATTCTTACATGTTATATTTAATTTGTCTATGATTAAATTTAAATTTGCTGGTTATTTGTAAACATGATATAATAATAACGTTGTTATGCTTGCGAAATATTAAATAGGTAAAAATCTCTAAAATGAATTGATTTTATTTTTATTCAAGATTTTATATTAAGAATGTTAGAGAGAAATATATTATTTTTCATTACAAACTTAAATCTGAAAATTAGATTTTAAGGTTTAGTTATCCGGTCTGATTTAGAGTAATGCTCTTTTATTTGTTGGTACAATCGCCCGGTAGTTAGAATGGAGCTCTATTTCAAAAGTTTTTATAAGAATTATTATCTGAAAATATATTGACAACATGTTTTTAGTAGTAGTTTTAAAACTTGAAAGTTAGTACTTGGATAATTAAATTCTTAGGTTTAATTTGGACACCTTGAATAAAGTTTAAACTGTCTAACCCCACCAAATGTGGCATTTAAATGGTTCAATTTCAATCTCTTAGAAAAAGGAATTAATTTAATTAACCAAATTAGTTATAAACCTCACCCATAAGTGTTAATTGATTTGTTTAGTTAACAAAGAATATCTAACCCCACCAAAGGTGGTATTCATATAAAAAAGAGAGAATCAATAAATATCAATTTATATCTTTAATAACCTAAATAATATGAGAAAGCATAATTAACTTAGTTATTATATCCATAAATACTCTACTATTATAAAAGAAAAATTTTCATAAATGTTTATTGAATCTATATCTATGTTTATTTTTATGTTATTAGATTAAAAACACAAAACCCCAAAATATCATGACAGGATGTTTAGGATTTAATTTCGTTTTTAAAAGTTTGAATAATAAATTAAAAACCACATATATTTCTTCCTTAGATCGACCTTGGGAGTATACTTATCATTTTCTACAAAATGATTTGTGCACTTGCGAGAGTTTTATAAATATAAAACCAAAGTATTGGTAGAATCGGTGATGTTGGTTTTTCTTATCACTAATACAACCTAGGATTTTAAATGTTTGTTACATATGATAAATACAATCGTATCAATCTACGAAAATGATTTATTTTAGTTTAATTTAGTTTATTTATTTTTATTATTTTCCGTACTAGAGGCTAGCAAAAAGTTGGTTGGGGGTTGTAATGAGTGCTTAAAAAGTAGTACTAATTTATGGTTTTATTGGACTTAAATGAGAATAAATAGATGTGAATATGTATGTTTTTATAATTATTTAAGCAAATATATATGTTCAGAATAGTGAGTATTTTCTGTTGTATTTTAGGTATTTTTAGCTTCAAATGTATAACTTGATCAACATATGAAAAATCATACCTAAAGCACTTATTTACACCTTAGAAGCTTAGGTGACGTTTGGTTCACGAAATAGTATTGGAATGAGAATGAGAATGTAATGGAATGAAAAGAAAACAATATTGTTTAGTTTGACCACTGGAATCAAAGAAGCAATCAATATTATAGTGTTTGGTTTACAATTCGAATAGAATGAAAAATACTGTATATTACCTCAATACCTCTATATTTAATAAAGTTTAAATGATATCATTTAATTATTATTTTTACATCAAACAAAATACATTATTGAAATCATAATTTTCAAAAATAATTATTACTTAAAAATAAAATATATTATTAAAATTATTATTTTTCTAAATAGGGTTTAGGATTTGAGATTTGGGGCTTGTAATTTAGGGGTTTAGGGTTTAGGTTTTAGGGTTTAGGATATAAGGTTTAGGGTATAGGTTATAGGGTATAGGATTTTGGGTTTAGGTTTAGGTTTGGGGTTTAGGGTTGAAATTATTATTTTTCTTAATAGGGTTTAGAATTTAGGATTTTAGGTTTTTGGATTTATGATATAGGGTATAATGTTTAGGATTTTAGGTTATATTTGTGGATTAAGGTTTAAGGTTAAAATTATTATTTTTCTAAATAGGGTTTAGGGTATACGGTATAGGATATATGGTATAGGGTTTAATGTATAGGGCTTAGGGTTAAATTTTTGGGTTAAGGTTCATGGTTAAAATTATTATTTTTATAAATAGGGTTTAGGATTTTAGGGTTTGGAATTTGGGATTTAGGGTTTAGGATTTAAGATTTAGGATTTAGAGTTTATGGTTATATTTGGGGTTGGGGTAAAATTGGAACAAAAAATTTAGATGAAAATAGAATCATGATTTCTTAAGGGGGAGAAGGAATTCTCATTCCTTCTCTTTTACAAATCGATTACATTCCATTCACACTTTCCAGCTTAACCATACATAAAATTGGAAGAAATCAATTCTGATTCATTCCATTCCTATCAACGAAACACCACCTTAAAGGAATAATACACGTAAACCTTATATGTAGAACTAACTAATATGTAAGAAGCACAAAACATGAAGTGAAATGAAATATACCGTTCCACGGGGATAGTTAATATGTGTCATGGTGTATTCATCACTACATGAATTTATTAGGCACTATGTTTGTTCTGCGATGTGGTGTGAAAATCTTAGGCCATGCCTTCAGGCGAACAAACATGTATCTTGAACTACGGCGTGGTAAAAGTTGGGACATGCTACACATTTATTTAATCCACCTAAAGCCTTGAGTTTTCAGCCTCATCTATAAATAAAACCTTATGTCATTAGGTTTAATCTGTAGAAACATTAGGTTGCAATTTACATTCTTCTATCGTCAACTTATTTGTTTTATTTTATGTTTTAGGTTTAGTTTTTATACACAATTTAAATTAAGTGATAACAAATATGAAGCAACAATAGGGATATTTTTCAAAACAAGTGATTCAAAAAGGTCGTTATAATTTAGGGAATATTGTGAGGATCCAAATCTCAACTGTGGAGAAAAGCACATCCAACTATCTATCTTTTAGGTATTAAAAATTGATTTGTATTGTTATTCCTTTCCAGTAAACATTATTATATTTCTTGAATCTATTAAAAGTAATTTATTGATTATTTATTATTTTGTGAGTGTCTAGTAGGCTATGATAATGATATTTTGGTTTTGTTGCTATGTTTGTGTAGATTATTGAAACCAATTTTTATAATCATTATTAAATACAAATTATTTCCTATTTTTAAGATTTTTATAAAATTTATTATTAAGGAATATATTAACGACATATTTTTCGTAATACATTTAAAATATGAAAATTAGGTTTTTTAAATCTAATCAAGACAGCTTAAATAGAAGTTTAAATTAGTAGCCCTATGGAAGGTATCGAGTAAGATGGTTTGTTATTTCTTTAGACAATAAGCATATCTTAATTAAATTGACTAACGATCCAACTGAAGGGGTTAACTAGTGTAGTTAATCACAAGTAGTGATCCGATCGAAGACATTATTTACACTTATAAGGAAGAATCAATAATCTAATGTTATACTTCATTAAACTAATTAATTCTACCAAGCATAGTTAACTAGTTAAATTTTTCATTAATTATTCATTGATTGTTAATTGCATATCTACCTATAATTTGTTTGATCCAATCTATATTTTATTCTATTATTATTTTTTGTCATTAGTTTAATCTTTTCAACAACTAAAATATTGTGACAAAATGTTTAGGTTTATTTTTCATGTTTGTCTTTAAGAAATTTTTTGAATGATTTAAAATCATGTACTTCTTCCTTAGATAGAACTTAAGAGTATATTTATCGCATATTATAAATGATTTGATCACTCGTAAATTTATTATAAATTTATAAAATTTGACTATCAAAATTTTGTACATCAATCTCATCATCCATTCTTTGAATAAGGTAATTACTGAACATTATATTTGACCTAATCCAATAATCATATTATTACCGATATCATTCATGTTATTTAGATCCAAGATGGGAGGACATCCTACTTTATCAAGAATTTGGATATTTTCATATGTAAATATAAGATTGATTTCATCTTTCCACTTGTCATCCCATTTATGAGAAGTGGTAAAGTTGGATTTGTTATATGTACGAAAACAATAAATAAATAAAATTCTAAAAATTTTGGGACAAAATATTTAGGTTTATTTCATGTTTGTCTTTAAGAAATTTATTGAATGATTTAAAATCATGTACTTCTTCTTTAGATAGAACTTAAGAGTATATTTATCGCATATTATAAACGATTCAATCATTCGTAAGTTTATTACAAATTTATAAAATTTGACTATTAAATTTTTTTACATCAATCTCATCGTCCATTCTTTAAATAAGGTAATTATTGAATATTATATTTGACCTAATCTAATAATATATTATGGATGTTATTTAGATCCAAGATGAGAGTACATCCTCTCTTATCAAAAATTTGCATATTTTCATAAGTAAATATAAGGTTGATTCCATCTTTTCACTTATCATAATTAATACCAGTCAATTTCTCATTTATTAGAAGTACTAAAGTTGGATTTGTTATACTTACGAAAACAATAAATAGATAAAATTCAATTTATGCACTTTTTCTTGCTATTAATTTATATGTTATTAAGACAGTGATTATCCAATTCTTATTAATTTTAAATATCAATTGTATGCTATTCATTAAACCTTCAAATTAAACAAGAGTTTCTTAATCAAGGAAACTACTTAATATTCTAAATAATTGATAACTATTACGTTTTGATTCAAACATAATTAAACCCTTAATTATATTTTTTTTGAGTGTGATCCACTATTTTGTATCCCAATATTTATTCTAATGATAGTTCTCTTTGGAAGTTAACCACCCTTGACTTCTATAGTGTTTTCCTATCCATGTAAGAAGTCAAGGCTGCTACTAACTGCAATTAAACACCCTACTATATTCTATGATATCATGAGTCCCCATTCGGTTTTTTGAAGGTATGCATTAATGGTAGTGACGGTAGGAAAGTTATCAGGTTTCCCTGATCATATTAATTTAATTTGAAAAGACATCTCAAATTTATTATTAAGCAATTTAAATGATTTAAATTCTCAATAACTTTTAAAATAAATAGATTTATTTGCTCATTTAATCTAAAACTATTTCAATTATAACATTTATAATTGAGTTTGGTAACGAAGACCTATACTACTTTGGTTGATTTAATTACACTATATTAACCCAGTGCATGTTAACATTTTTCTTAGTAAAACTTATTTTACAAAAATTTAACAATACATTTATATAAATGTCATACCTATACTTAATTTAAATTCTAAGCGTATGCACATTAAATATGGTATATTCATGTCACAATTTTAAAAAAATATAAAGACAACACCATGTTATTTATAATCAAGTTTTTTTGGGATTATAAAAAATAAAATAGCCTAACTAAATGTTAACCATTATATATTTAATTTTATTTGAGCATATCCCAATTCTTCTATTTTGTTGCAAACATTAGGCCCAAACTAACAAAACTTTAAATGAAAAAAAACTTTGACACCTTATCTTTGTGAAGTTCTTCTTCATAAAGTACTTGTTGATGCGGTTATTCCATGCTCTTGGTACTTATTTTAACTCATAAAGAGCTTTTTTCAACTTCAACACCTTGTCTTTGTGACCTTTTGCTTCATAACCTGATGATTGCTGAATGTAGACTTCTTCTTTAAGGACTTCATATAGAAAGACAGATTTTACATCCATTTGATGTATCTTTTCTCTTATTTTGAGCTGCTAAAGAAGAAATGATTATATATTTAATTTTATTTGAACATATCTAAATTCTTCTATTTTGTTGCAAACATTAGGTCCAAACTAACGAAAACTTCAAATGAAAAAAAAACTTTAACACCTTGTCTTTGTGAAGTTCTTCTCCATAAAGTACTTGTTGATGCAGTTATTCCATGCTCTTGGTACTTATTTTAAACCATAAAGAGCTTTCTTCAACTTCAACACCTTGTCTTTGTGACCTTTTGCTGCATAGCTTGATGATTGCTGAATGTAAACTTCTTCAAAGACTCCATTTAGAAAGGCAGATTTTACATCCATTTGATGTATCTTCCACTTATTTTGAGCTACCAAAGAAATGATTAGTCTTATAGTCTATAATCGAGCAATATGAGCAAATACTTTATCATAGTCAATTCCAACCTTTTGACTATATCATTTTACTACTAGCCTCGCCTTATGCCTTTCAATCTCTCTTTTTGCATTCCTCTTTGTCTTGTACACACATTTGACACCTATTTTCTTATGTCCTTTGGGAAGCGAGGTGAGTTCCCATGTGTCATTCTTCTGAATAGCCTTGATTTCTTCGTCTATTGCATCTCTCCACTTCTTTTCTTATACTGCTTCTTCAAAGTTTACTGCTTCACAGTCGGCAAAGAGATAGAAAAGTGTGATATTGTCTAATCATGTGGTTACCTCATAAAGATCTCAAAGACTTCGTGTGCTTGGAACTTCTCTTTCATCTTGACTTCCACTTAACGATGACGAAGGTGTTGAGTCTCCTTGAATGGTTGATATTGGTGAAGTGGGTGGAGTTGCAAGCTCTTGTTGAGGTTCACCTAGTTTCTCCCTTATTGTCTACTCATCTTCTTCAAACTAAGGAAAGAAATTGAGGTTACCTAAATGAGAGTTAAAATCCCATTCCTCTTCTTTGTCGAATACCACATCTTGACTAATCACAATCTTTTTATTTTCTTGATTGTACAGCTTGTATCCCTTTGAATTAGCATTATAGCAAATGAAGATAAAACTCTTGCTTTTATCATCAAGCTTCGTTCTTCTCTCATATGGTATATGAATATGGGCTATACTTCCAAAGACTCTTAGGTGGAAAATACCAGGCTTTCTTCGACTCCATTCCTCTTGTGGTATCTTTCCCCATACACTCCTTGTTGGAGATCGGTTTGACAAGTAATCTGCACATGATACTACTTCTGCCCAAAACTTCTTGGGTAGTTTCTTGCTTTTAAGCATGATTTGTGCCATGTTGAGGATTGTTTTGTTCTTTCTTTTAACTATACTATTCTATTGGGGGGATCTCGAAACTGTTAAGGATCTATGAATTCCATTTACTTCACAGAATTCTTGAAACTCCTTGGATGTAAATTCTCCACCTTGATCGAATCTCATGGCTTTGATCTTTCTACCGCTTTCTCTCTCCATAGTAGCTTTGAACCTTTTGAATACTTCAAAAACTTGTGATTTCTATTTCAAGAATTACCCAGGTTTTTCTTGAAAATTCATGAATGAAAAGAAGAAAATAGTTACTATTACTGAGAGAGCTTGGCTTGATCAGTCCGCACACATCAGTATAGATTAGTTGAGTGGCTTCTTGGCTCTTGAGTCTGACTCCTTTGGAAAGTTTTTTTGAATTGCTTCGCGAGTAGAGACCCTTCACAAAGTTGATAGGATGGTTAATACAAGGTAGTCTCTTTACCATCTCCTTTTTATAGAAAGATTACAATCCTTCATGTGAATATCATAACCTTTCTCTAACAGTTATCCTAAACTCAAGATGTTACTTTTTATATTGGGGGCATAGTAAACATTGGAAATAAATTGATGTCGTCCATCTTTCAAGCGAATAAGAATGTTACCTCTTCCTTTCACTGCTACTTTAGAATCATCTCCAAATGAGACATTTCCACTTACTGAATCATCTAGCTCCACAAACATGTCTTTCCTTCCACATATATGGTTGCTTGCACCGCTGTCAAGATACCAGGAATTTGGTTGACCACCATCACCCTCCTTTCATGATAGAAAAAGAGTTTCTTTCTCATCAGTATTCTCCTCTATGTAGTTGATTTTCTCATCTACTCTATTATTGAGAGCTCTACATTCTGAAGCATAATGTCCAAAATTTTGACAATTATAATATTGAACTTGAGAATTTCCATACCTCGAATTCATATTGCCTCTTCCATGACCTCGTGTTGAGCTTTTCCCTCTCTCAAAGTTGTTGGAATTGTTGTTGTAATTCTACCTCATCCATGACCGCGGCTTCCACCTTGTCCATGGCCTCTACCTCTGTCTTGGCCATATTGGTTTCTATCATTGCTTTGGCTTTTATGCTTATTCTTGAATTTCATCTTGAAGAGTTTCTCAATGATCCCTTGCTTATTCTTATGCTTTTCTTCATATGCTTGTAATGACCCATTGAGTTCATCAATGGTCATTTCTTTCAAATCTTTTGTCTCCTCAATCGTCAAGATGATGTGTTCAAATTTGGAATCTAATAAGCGAAGTATTTTTTCCATTATTCTGACATCTTCCAACAACTCACCATTTCTTTTCAATTAATTAGAAACAACTACGACTTTCAAGAAATAGTCAGAAATAGATTCAAAAGCTTTCATACGTAGAGATTCAAATTCACCTCTCAGTGTTTGGAGACAAACCTACTTCACTTTCTCAGCTCCTTTTAAAGAGATTTGAAGCTTATTCCACGTTGCTTTAGAGGATGTTGCATTCAAAATCTTCTCAAACCCATTATCATTTAAGGCTTGACAGATAAGGAAATGGGCTTTCTTGTCTCTCTTTCTCAAATCCTTCAAAGATTCTTTTTGCACTTACGTTAGAGTAGCTTCCTCATCTGGCTCACTTAAGCCTTTCTCTACAATTTCCCATACATCATGTCCACTCAAAAGAGCCTTCATCTTAATACTCTAATTATCATAGTTGTCATTGTTAAGTGTCGGGACTTGAAATGATACCATACCTCTACTTGACATAACTCTCAATACAATGAGAATTTGCAAATTCTGATCGCATAGATGGATTTAGAACATCAAAAAACCTTGGAAGGAACTCTGAGGAAAAATCTAAAATTTTTGGTCAACAATCAAAGTCAACCCTTTTGGTCAACAGGCTCGGTGGCTTGGTCAACAGGCTTCACGGCATGGTCAACTCAGCTCGAACTTGCCTGGTCTCAATTCCAACTCGGCTATAACTCAATGAGTTAACTCACTTTTGGGCTGCAACTTACGGCAGTGCGTGGCGACGTGTCTAGACTCTGATTGGGATGATTTTGGCGGCGAAAGATTCGTCTCATCGACTGCTTCGATTTGATATACAATAGTATATATTTTCAAATATGGTTTAGCTCTGATACTACTTTATTGGAATATCATGGATCAAAATTACTCAACACTTAAGAACACTCAAGAACAATTTTCCAACAACTCTTAGAAACTTTCAAACTTTTATTTCTGATCTTTTGACTTAATTATTACATAGCTAATGAGAAGTATTTATAGAAACAACTAATAAATCAAAGTCATACAACATAAACCTATCAAGCAATCTAAAACCATACACCTACCCCTTACCTAACCCATTTCTTTTTTTCTTTCTACTTACCAACCAGTTCAACACCATGAGCTGTATCCTTATAAACCCAGATCATCACCATAGAAGCTTCCATGAACTAGACTTCAAATGGGCTGGACTCTTTCAAAAATCTTGGGCTTATAAACAAGTTTACAAAAACAACACCGAACAGGTTCGACAGTGTGCCACTAGATAGTAGCCAGTATAGCAACCATGCCATGGGCAACTTCTATACTAGCTACTGGCCAGGGTGGTTCACATCCTTCCCAACTTGGTGTCTCATGCGAGCCATGTTTTCACCTTCCACAACTGGTCTCAACGAGACCATTGCTGGCTTGGGCAACGTGACTTGGTATTATTCAGGTCACCTATGTGTTGTTTTAATATTATTTCAGTAACAATTTTTGATCCAACCTCAATACCAAATACAAAACGCAATACAAATACAAACAAATTCTCAGAAAATTCCAAAAACATTACAAAAAATTCAAAAATATTGAAAAACATAATGTTACAAATTTCATATACCTTCAGTTGTAGAGTACATCATTTGGTTGTTGCAAAAAAAAAATAACAATCATAAACAATTAATTACATTGATCTATTGAACAAACCATATACATAAATCACATCTAATGCAATTTTATACCTATCTTAAATATATAATCATATACACAATTAAATTAATAATTTTATAAATAGGTTTTGATATTAATTATTGACTTTTAATAAATACATTTGATAAAAATCAAATTGTTTTAACAAAAACTGCTGAAGCTATTGGTATTTACAACAAAATATTTGCCCAACAAAATCTTTATAATATTAGTAAGTTACCTATAAAAGGAGAACAAGAAATCATACCGTTATAGTATGTGAATATCATTAGAACCTCCACATTTTCAAGCCTTGTCTCTTTACAGTGATGGAAAAAAGGGGATGTTCTTGCTATTGCCAAGTTCATCAAAAAGACCATTCTAATTTACCAACTAGAAACCCTTTGCATGAAGCAATGACGTGTTCTCCAAAAACACTCTAAACCAATCAAGAAATAATCTTTTCTCGCAAGTATGCTTGGGTTGAATGTTGTTTTCACAAAATTCTTCCCAATTGATTTTTGGAAAATTCACTAATTTTCTCCAGTAGTGGTCGACCATTGTGGATGTCATTGAGGCGTTTTCTCCAATTTTAACTCAAGTTTTTTTTTGTAAACCAACTCCTAATTCACCTCTGATTAAGGAGTCCTACGCACGATAAAATTATGTGCTAATGGAATCATATTCTCACTTTTATTACTCATTTCCATGCCACATATATACTGCAACGTCATCCAATTAAATTTTAAATAATCCATTTATCAAATTTAATTTGATAATTACTAATGACATTTGCTTGTCTCAAAGGCATTTAAATGCACATTTGACATTTAAATTTTGCATTCTAATATTTCAATTAATCTATATAATTACTTAGCCTAATTAAATAATATAAAATTAACTTCCATAGATTAAATGACTTTGCTAAAATTACCACTTTATCCTTATATATTTATTCGATAAAAAATACTGTAATAAATAAATATACATTTTGATCATATAAATAATTAATTTTAAATTAATTGTTAATTTTATCTTGGAAGCAAAATTGTTACTTCATTGTTATGATTTCAAGCTTAAATTAAGACTTGATATATTAATTACCCTTTAAGTAATCTATTTATGTGATCATTACATGCAACTAAATCCTCCACGTCCAATCTATAATACAATCGAGGTTATTAAGTTTATTTTACCTCTTCTATTACATTTTCTCCTTGATTACCCACAATACATATGAATGATTATATATAATCATATTATAGATTGCATGCAGTTATCCATGTTAAGCATCTCTAAACAATGAAACTGTTATCTAATATATGCAAACTGAAGGAATGGATTGCACATATTGTGAAATAATATCTCAACCCACTATACAAGGCATCTTAACTCAATAATGTGGGCATCCCCAAGTAAGTCAAATACCAAGGTGCTATAACAAGGGGCCACCTAAATTACTTAGGATTTAGACCATCCCGTACATGGTCATTAAGTGACATAAAGAAATATTTGTGAGTAAACATATATTAACGGTATTTCTATTATGTTTGGTCTAGTGCTGTATAATCAACTATAAGACAAAATACCTCCAATTATATGTATCCACATTATTGAGATAGATTTTTGTTGGAACACAGTAGATAAAAATAAAATAAATTCAATAAAGTAAAATAATGACATAGGCAATTTAACGTGGTTTACCCTTTAATTTGGGCTACGTTCATGGAAAAAACTTCCAAAAATATTTCTATCACTAATAAAATTAATGGGAATAAAGTTAGAGGCAATACAATAAATTCAGATAAACCCAAAATAGTGACACACAAGTGTTTCCCAAACTCACTATTTTGTCACTCCACTTTTAGAAAAATATCCCAAATATTTTTCTAGAATATTCTCACTCACTCTCTCACACACATAACACTATTTTTCATCAAAGGAAATTGTTCATTTGGCTTTGATTTTTTTCTCTTTTTTGATGTGTCTCTCTAAGGTAAAAACATTACCTATTTATAAGCAAAATTACCTATCCCTTATGTGGCCAGAAATTGGCCACGTAGCTGACCAAATTTTAGCCAGAAAAATATATATATTTATTTGTTTGAATTTATCAAATGTGATTGTACCTAAAATTTTTATTTTCTTCCACTTCCTTATGAACCGGACCTAAACATATCCCTATCCTGACTATATAGAGGGCTCTACCAATCCAGCAACTAAACGACAACATTCAAAATTCTATCTTGGAAGAAATTTTGTCAACCTATCTGATTCATTTTCCTCTGTATGGATCTTCCCAAGTTGTGTAACTTCTTCTCCATTACATCCCTAATCGAGTGATATCTCACCTCAATATATTTTGATCTCGAATGAAATGTGACATTCTTTTCAAGGTGGATAGCACTCTGATTAAAAAAAGAACTGGTAACTGTCATACTACAACCCAAGTTCTTTCAAGAACTTTTTAATCCATAGCATCTTTTTACATGCTTCCATTGCTGCTATAAACTCTACTTCTGTAGTGGAAAATGTAACATATTTTTGTAACTTTAACTACCAAGACAAAACTCCCCTATAAATGTAATTAGGTAACCTGAAGTGGATTTTCTAGAAACCACATCGTCAGCCATATCTACATCCATGTGTCCAACTAACACAGGTTTTTCATTTCCAAAACATAGGCATATTTTTGAAGAACCTTGAAAATACCTAAAAATCCATTTCATTGCAACCTAATGTTCCTTTTTAGAATTTGAAAGGAATCTACTCAAAACTCCAACTGCATGAGTGATATCTGGCTGTTTACAAACCATGGCATACATCAAACTTCCAACTGCTGAAGCATATGGAACCTTTTCCATCTCTTCCTTCTCTTTGTGAATAGAAGGGTTTTACTTAGAACTTAGTTTAAATTAATTAGCAAAAGGAAAACTAATCACTATATCCTTGTCCATATGAAATATCTGAAGTACTTTCTTAGCGTACCTCCTATGACAACCATAATTTCTTGGTGCCTCTATCTCTAATAATACTCATGCCAAGAATTTGCTTTATTGGCCCCAATTCTTTCATGGCAAAAAACTTACTCAAATACTTTTTGAAGTTATTGATTTTAGAATATTTTGACGAACAATAAACATATCATTCACATAGAGAAAAAGAATAATGAGATCATCATTAGAGAATTTTTGCACAAAAATACAATGGTCTGAAGTAGTCTTTTTGTAGCCTTACTCCCCAAAAACAGACTCAAACTTCTTGTATCATTGTCTTGGTACCTATTTTAAGCCCTAGTATAATACAGATGGATGTTATTTTCACAACTAGTTAGAAAATATCATCAAAGTAAACTCATTTTCTTTGGTTGAATCCCTTGACAACCAGTTTGGCTTTGTATCACAGATTGGAACTGTGTTCTTTATACTTCACCCCGAATACCTATTTATTTTTCAAAGCCCTCTTCCCTTTGGGCAGCTTCATCAACTCAAAATTTTTGTTCTCATGAAAAGACTTCAGCTCATCTTGCATGGCTTCAATCCATTTTTGTTTGGATTCATCATCCATGGCTTCTTCATAACTCTTAGTGAAAGTTATATACTCATATAGAGGATATGTGGTAAAGGGTCATATTGATCTATCACTTATTCTTAGTAGAACAGGAAAAATCACAAGTGTTGGTCTTGGATAATGAACATCATTATCTCTCTCATTCAAAACCAACTTCTATAGGAGCATCATCTTCATCAGGTGGATAAACCTGGTATTCATCTCCAACTTGTCTTGGCACTAATGTTAGAGGAATTAATTCCAAATTTGATAAGTAACCATTGGAATTAGGAACATGCTTCTTCATTTTGATAATATCATCAATGGTCTCATCTTCAACAAAGACATCATCATGGCTCCTGACAAGTCTCTTCGTAACCGGATCATAAAATCTATAGCCAAATTAATCTTGACTATAGCCAATGAAAATATACTATCTTATCTTGGCATAAAGTTTTGGATCTCTCATCCTTGGGGATATGAACAAATAATTTGTAGCCAAACATCAACAAATGATCATAGGAATCATCCTTTCCTGAACACACTTTATCTACAACATCCATCTTGATGGGAGTACATGGTAAAAGATTAAACACATGTGAAACTGTGAGTATGGCTTCACCCCAAAATGTTTTAGGAAACTTTGCATGTGAGAGTAGACATTTGACTCTCTCCATCAAAGTTTTGTTCATCCTTTTAGCTAAGCCATTCAACTATGGTGTCTTTGGAGGTGTCATCTGATGCCGAATACCATGCTTTTTACAGTAAGCATGAAAAGGTCTTGTGTATTCTCCACCATTGTTTATCTGAATGCACTTCAGCTTCTTCCCAGTCTGTCTCTTAAATGAGGCATAAAATTCTTTGAAGACATCTAGCATCTGATCCTTTATCTTCAGATGATATACCCATGTCTTTCTTGAATGATCACCAATTAAAGTCACAAAGTATTGAGCACCAACAAGTGACTTTGGCATTGGTCAACATAAATCTGAATGAATCAGATCTAAAATATTATTTATTCTAGAAGAGGGGGAACTCTTAAATGCAACTATGTTTTTCTTTTTGATGACTATGAAATTAGAGTCATTAGCGCATTTTTTTACTTAATATTTACTTCTTTTATTCAATCAATAGCATTTTTATGACAAATAAATATTAAAATATGAATTTTTTAGTGAAAAGGGGTGAAAATATAATATTTGGAATTTTTTGGGATTTTCTAGAATTTTTAAGGATTGTTTTATGAATTTTTAACGCAAGACCAATCAGAAGTTGCCATGTGGTCTTCCACGCAAGCATGACAGCTAACTAGGAAAGCCACGTGGATGCCACGTAAGCATATAGAGTGAATCACGCCACTTGGTCAAATTGTGTTTCCACGTGTCGCTATACCATTACCCCGCGTGTTCCACCCGTGCGCCATGCCATCTGTTTCTACGAATCATATCGCACCACATGCCATTGACTCAATGATCGTTATATTTAATCTATCTCCCTTGCCACGCGCCACGCTCTGATTCGCCCAATAAATTTATGTTGCCATGTGTCACTTTGTGATTGGTTGGCATTGTCAATTTTGCTTGTTTTGATCTCAACCCTTGATCTGAGGCTTATCTGACTATGTAGATCTCACCTGAGCAATATTTAAGCCCTTAATCACTTCATAAACCCTATGTGACCATCACTAGCATAATTTTTGTCAATTTTTGGAGCTAAAAAGAGAGAAAAATACAGAAAAAGTTAAGAGGGGACACAATTTTAGTGGAGATTAAAGAGAAAATTAACACAACAATTCAAGAGATTGAGTGTATTTCTTCTTCTATTCTTTTCTTTATCAATTTTATGTCTTTCTTTATGAAAAATATGATCTTTATGAACACAATTATAAGTTGTTAATTTATTAATCTAGGCATCTTATGAACCCAATTTTCACCATGTGATGATATAATATTTTACCCTAATTATAAATTTAATTTAATTATATTATTTAATTTGATTTTTATGCTATTAATTGTTTGACCAACAATTTATCTATAGAGGCAATTAAATAGATTTGATAGAATTATTTAATTGTTTGTCTTATGTATGTGATCCATAATTGATGAACTTAATCAGTAGTATGAAATTTAATTGGCATGAGAGTTTAATTAAATAGATTTTAGAGAGGAATACATACTAGGTCAGATTCAATTGATCATGTAATTAGTTAATAATTATATGAGAAGATTTTAGCAATTTGTATGTTTAGAAAATTGAGTGATTAAATATTTGATGAGTGCTCAAAAAGCACTAAAATTATCATGATTTTATTCACTTTAATTGATTAAAAATATATATATTTATATGATTTTATCATATTTTTATATAAATCTATCTTTTCGGAATCACGGGTATTTTTATTGTTTTTCAGGTATTTTCGCTTAAAAAAGTAACTTAAAGACTCAAAGAAAAATACCCAAGGCAATACATCACAAATATATTCATAAATTAAATGAGGAAAAGTAAAAAAGGAGGACATCACGTACGCAGCCGCCCAGTCGTGCCGAGCAGCTGTGCCCATCGCCTAGTCCGCGCGCGCCTGCTCTCCATTCCGCATGCACTGCCGCCCCTCACCTACCATGACATCAGCAATAACATCATCATTCACTACTCCGCGTTTCCTCAATTTTTAATCATTTTTTCACCCACTTTTTCTTCCTTTTCTCGCCTATAAATAACCCCATTCTCTTCATAATAAAACACACCTAAAAAAACACCTCAAAACGCATCTTCTTCTCTCTTTATTTCTCTCCATTTCTTAGTTTTTAGATTTTAGTTTTTTCTTAGTTAGTTTTTATTAATTTTAGAGTTCTTCTCTTTTTGAGAAGAACTAATTATGTTTTAGTAATTTATTTGCTTTTTGATTCAATAAATGGAAGTGCAAATTCCGTTTGGAGGTTTTCCAACAACAGGAATAACATCAAAGTATTGTAAGGATTTTAACTTTGTTGGCTATTTGTAAACATGATATAATAATAATGTTGTTATGCTTGTGAAATATTAAATAGGTAAAAAATCTCTAAAATGAATTGGTTTTATTTTATTCAAGATTTTATATTAAGAATGTTAGAGAGAAACATATTATTTTTCATTACAAATTTAAATATGAAAATTAGATTTTAAGGTTTAGTTATCTAGTCTGATTTAGAGTAGTGCTCTTTTATTTGTTAGTATAATCGCCCGGTAGTTAGAGTGAAGCTCTATTTCAAATTTTTTTATAAGAATTATTATCTGAAAATGTATTAACAACATGTTTTCAGTAGTAGTTTTAAAACTTGAAAGTTAGTACTCGGATAATTAAATTCTTAGGTTTAATTTGGACACCTTGAATAAAGTTTAAATTGTCTAACCCTACCAAAGGTGGCATTTAAATGGTTCATTTTCAATCTCTTAGAAAAAAGAATAAATTTAATTAACCAAATTAGTTATCAACCTCACCCATAGGTGTTAATTGATTTGTTTAGTTAACAAAGAATATTTAACCCCACCAAAGGTGGTATTCATATAAAAAAGAAAGAATCAATAAATATCAATTTATATCTTTAATAACCTAAATAATATGAGCAAACATAATTAACTTAGTTATTATATCCATAAATACTTCACTATTATAAAAGATAAAATTTGCATAAATGTTTATTGAATCTGTATCTATGTTTATTTTTATGTTATTAGATTAAAAACACAAAACTCCAAAATATCGTGACAGGATGTTTAGGATTTAATTTTTGTTTTTAAAAGTTTAAATAATAAATTAAAAACCACATATATTCTTTCCTTAGATCGACCTTGGGAGTATACTTATCATTTTCTATGAAATTATTCGTGCACTTGCGAGAGTTTTGTAAATATAAAACCAAAGTATAGGTAGGATCGACGATGCCGGTTTTGCTCATCAATATTCCTAGATATTTTTTTATATATATTTTTAGTTACCAAATCTGATTTAATTAATTATTTCTATTTACTTTTAGTTATTTTAATTTTGCTTCCTTAAATATAAAAACACAAAAAAATTAATTTTTTAGCTTTAATAATTAGTTTCTAATAAAATAATCTCTGTGTGAACGATTTTTTCTTATCATTATATTAATTTTTGCGATACATATATTTGGGTATTCATTGCACACACTTTGTGTGTGACGATCAAGTTTTTGGCACCGTTCCTGAGGATTATAAATATTAGAAATTAATAAAAAAATTATTATTATTATTTTTTTTTAGTTATTTTTCTTTACTTTAATTTTAATTTTCATTTACTTATTTTATTTTACTAACTTATTTATTTATTTTATTTATTTAGATATCTCCTTTAGTATTGTAGAAACATAATTTAGTTTATTACATGAACAGATTTTGCAAGGAAGAAATCTTACCTTTAGATCTTGAAATTAAGCATACTTTGAGATTCATTAGAAAACAACAAGTCACCCAAGAGAAAGAAATGACTAATCCATTAAAAATAAACAATAATGAAGTAAACTTGAACAATCAAATGCTTTTAATGGATGATAGAGATAGAGCTATGAATGAATATGCAATACTTACATTGGAAGGTCTGAATCCAAGTATTACAAGGCCAAACATTCAAGCTAATCAGTTTGAACTAAAGCTAGTGATATTTCAAATGCTATAAACAATTGGACAATTCAGCGGATTACCAATAGAGGATCCTCATATTCATCTCAGATTGTTTATTGAAGTTGTAGATTCATTTAAGTTCAATGGTGTGACTGATGAGGCATTTAGGCCTCTTACTCTTTACGAGATCGTGCTCAAGGTTGGCTAAACTCTTTGCCACATGATTCCATTACAACTTGGAATGGTTTGGTAGAAAATTCTTGATGAAATACTTCCCAATTACAAAGAATTCCAAGCTTAGGAAAGACATTACTTCCTACCAACAGTACGAAATATAATCTTTACATGAAGCATGAGAAAGATTCAAAGAATTACTAAGAAAGTGTCCTCATCAGGGTATTCCTTCTTGGATTCAAATGAAGACTTTTTACAATGGTCTTAATGCTCAAACAAGAACTATTGTTGATGCATCTGCTAATGGAGCTTTGCTAGCCAAATCTTACAATCAAGCTTATGATTTAGTTGAGAAAATTTCTAGCAATAATTATCAATGGCCAATAGACATACTGATAGCCACAAGAAGAGTAGTCATAGTGCTTGAGGTAAATGATATTACAACACTTACAGCTTAATTGTCATCTTTAGTTAATCTAAGATTCAGGAGTGTCGTGTGTGTTTTGTGAAGGAGCTCATCTGTTTGATAATTTTCTAAATAATCTTGAATCCGTATGTTATATGGGTAATACGAATAGAAACAATAATCCATACTCAAACACATATAACCTAGGATGGAGACAACATCCAAATTTCTCTTAGAGTAATAACAATAGTCAAGGTGGTAAACAATTCAAACATCAATCATTTCCACCACCTAGTTTTCAACAACCATAGCAATCACAAGCCCAAGTAAAGAAGCCATCTACTAAGGATAATACAAATGCTTTAATGGGGATGATGAAAGACTTCATCCAATCAGTAAATACAAAAGTGTCCTCTCAAAAGGCTTCAATTCAAAATTTGGAGAACTAAATGGGGCAACTTGCTTAGGCTATAAGTCAAAGGCCTCAAGGTAACCTTCCAAGTGACACGATTGTTAACCCGTGAAGAGAAGATAAGGACTAGTGAAATGACATAGCCTTGGGTGTGGTAAAACTTTAGAGGAGGAATATGAGACCGAAAAGGATAAGGAGGAACTATAAACTAAAAGGGATGAGAAGGAATTAGAGGATAAAGAGAGTAATGGAAAGGGAATAATTCAGCCAAAAAAGAGCAACCTCTACAATCCCACTATTCATTTCCCTTAAAGACTGTAAACACAAAAGTCAGATAGGCAGTTTTCAAAATTTCTGAAAGTGTTCAAGAAGTTGCACATAACCATATCAATTGCAGATGCACTTGAACATATGCCTTCTTATGCCAAATGTCTGAAGGACATCTTGTCTAAGAAAATAAGGCTTAGAGAGAATGAAATAATAACCTTAACTAGAGGTTGTAGTGCCATCCTAGCTAGAAAACTACCCCAAAAGTTGAAAGATCTAGATAGTTTTGACATTCCTTATACAATTGGGAACATCTACTTTGAGAAAGCATTAGGTGACTTGCGTTCTACCATTAACCTTATGCCATTATCAATCTTCAAGAGATTGGGGGTTGGTAAAGCCAAACCCACTTCAGTAATATTACAAATAGTAGATAGATCAATTAAGATACCTTGGGGTGTGGTACAAGATGTCCTAGTAAAAGTAGAAAAAAATCATCTTTTTGGAAAACTTCATTGTGTTAGACATGGAGGAGGAGCATGACATTTATATCGTACTTGTCAGTCCATTATTATAAATTGGAAGAACACTCATTGATGTACAAAAATTGTGAACTTACAATGAGAGTGCAAGATGAACAAATAATGTTTAAAGTTTTTAAAGAGTATGAACCCCTTGATATTGATAATCTTAATGAATGTTTAAGGATAAATGTTATTGATTGTGAGAATAGCTTAAAAGAATCTGTTGAGTTGCACACACTTAAGGTTGTTACACATAATGGTATGAACAAGGGCATAAACTCACAAGAAAATAACAAAACCTGATTTAACTTTGAAAGTATGGCATTGAAGGTTCATATTGTGGACAGTGTGAACTTTTTAGAGGACGTGGCTTTTCTGTATGTATCAAAGGCAATTATGGAAAATTTTGAGATAGGATCTAAGTTCAAACCATCAATTGAAGAGCCACCAAGTTTAGACCCTACACTTTTACCCTTCTATCCCCAGTCAAATATGAAAGTGAAAGAGTCCATTGGAGAGGTGAAAAAGCTGTTAGAAATACATAAATTGGATGAGTTACGGTGGAATGCTTATAAGAATGCAAAAAAGTTCAAAACAAAAACAAAAATATGGCATAAGAAGAGAATTGAGCACCATGTTTGTGAACCAGAACATAAAGTATTATTGAACAAGTCAAGACTCAAGCTATTTCTAGGAAAGCTCAAAAGTAAATGGATACAAAGAGATGTGCCTTAGGACTTGATATAACCATCTAGTCATAGACGTTAAACGTGACGCTGGTTGGGAGGCAACCCAACATTATTTTACTTATATTTTTCATTGTTTTTTGTTTTGTAGGTAAATAAATGTGGAAAGCAATGTCATAATAAGATTGAGCATTTCAACAATAGATGTGGTATGCCAAGACTAAGGGAGATTCTTTCCTTTTACTTTTCCATATTTATATGTGCACATTGAGAAAAAATGTGTAATTTAAGTTTGGGGGAGGGAACTTCATTCTCTACATTAGTATTTAGTATGCATTTTAAATTTTTAAGGAAGTTTTTTAATTTTTAGAATGTTTCTTAATCATGATTTAGATAGAAATTGATAAATATATGGAAACTAAATGCATGCATGCTTGATATGAAACATATGAACTCAATGATAAAAAATGGTTGTCATGATTAGGATAAGGAATGTAACATATTTGTTAAGATATTTACATTAATCATGTGATATGCTTGTTAGTTTTAATTGGATTGATTCAAATTTTTATACATATATTCATGATTGATTTTGGTGTTCTTATGGAAAGAAAATGTCTTGAGTTATGTGATTTGATGAAATCTACCAGGTTTTAGAATCTATTTGATCATCCCTTAAGGCTAAATTCTGAATAATATTTAGTAAGAGAAATGATTTAGGCCTTATTTGGATCAAATTAGCCTTTCAATCATTGTTAATATCTTTAGTCAGCCATTTGAGCCTAATAAAGAACCTTTAATATCTTTAAGCCACATTCAATGGCTAACAAATAAATATTACATTTACCCTTGCACCTTTAGCTTGTATGAAAAGAAAAAAATGCAATCATGTGTTATGCTATCGCGTAAGGTGACATGTAATACACCCTATAAAAAAATAAGAAAAACTCATAACACAATTATCCCTCTAAAGAAAATGAAAATAGAATTGAAAATAAGTTTGGAGGTGTTGTGAAGTTACAAAAAAAAAAAGATGTGAAAAAAAGAATATGAAAATAATGAAAAAAGAGGGTGCACTCACATCAAGTTAAAACTCAATTACAGTTAAAAAGTGCATTATGAAAAAAAAGAGAAAGGTAAGGTCTGAAAAAAGCCTAAGTATCTTCATTTAGCGACCCCACAACAAAACCTTACACTACAACCATGTAAAGTTCTTATTGATCTTGAGCTAAGTGCATATTTATATTAATGGAGAGAGATGTAAAAAATAGACTTATGAGACTTGTTCTAAGACTGAATTGATTAGCATACTCATATAGATTGATTTCATGAGTGCATTGGAAGATATCATGTGAAGCATATAAATGAATTAATTTGTCAAAAGCCTTGCATATCCTTGTATTGATGAAACATTGATTGATAAATATATGAACCTCTTTATCATAGGATTGTATGACTTTTGAGAGTGATAGTTTTCATGAAACATGATAATACTATTAGAATTATATTTATGAATATACTACCCAATTTATTTTATTTAGTTATATTTGGCTTTACTTGGGGACAAGTAAAGAGTTAAGTTTAGGGTGTGATGACTCTATGAAAGTAGAGTCATTAGCGCATTTCTTTACTTAATATTTACTTATTTTATTCAATATATAGTATTTTTATGGCCAAAAATAATAAAATATAAAACATTTAGTGAAAAAAGGGTGAAAATATAATATATGGAGTTTTTTGGGATTTTTCTGGAATTTTTAAGTATTTTTTATGAATTTTTAATGTAGTACTAATCACAAGCTACCACATGGCTAGCCACGTAGGTAGAGGAGTTGACTAGGCAAGCCACATGGATGCCATGCAAGCACGGAGAGTGAATCATGCTACGCTGTATGTGAGGAGGACAAAACACGTGCCATGTGTCAACGCGACGTTCAATTCGAGTACGAGCTTGGTCACACCGCGTTGCCAACTGTCGCTATACCATTGCCCCACATGTTCCCCCATGCACCACACCATCTGTTTCTGTGAATCACGTCATACTGTGTGGTGCTGACTCAACGATCGTTAAATCAAAATAGTCTCCCCTATCATGCGACGCGTTATAATTCACCTAGTGAATTTCTGATGCCACGTGTTGCTCTATGATTGGCTAGCACTATCAATTTTGCTTATTTTGATCTCAACCCTTGATCTGATGGTCTAGATCGCACCTTAGCAATATATAAGCCCCTAATCACTCTATAAACCCTAAGGCACCATCATTAGCATAATTTTGGTCATTTTTTGGAGCTAAAAAAAGAGAAAAATATAGAAAAATTCAAGAGAAGACACAATTTTGATGGAGATTCAATAGGAGATTAATACTACAATTCAAAATATTGATTATATTTCTTCTTCTACTCTTTTCTTTATCAATTTTTACGTCTTTCTTTATGAAAAATATGAGCTTTATGAACCCAATTATATGTAGTTAATTTATTAATCTTGACATCTTATGAACCCAATTTTCAACATGGGATGATCTAATACTTTATTCCAATTATAAATTTAATTTAATTATATTATTTAATCTGATTTTTATGCTATTAATTTTTTGGACCACAATTTATCTATAGAGGCAATTAAATAGATTTGAGAGAATTATTTAATTGTTTGTCATGATTAAATAACATGCATAGTTTCTAGGTGGAAATGTATGATTCTTATGTATGTGATCCATAATTGATGAACTTAATGAGTAGTATGCAATTTAATTGACATGAGAGTGTGATTAAATTAATTACCATTTGTTGTGTAATTTACTTGAGAGAGGAATACATGTTAGGTCAGATTCAATTGATCATTTAATTAATTGATAATTATATTGGGAGAATTTTGGAGATATACATGTTTAGAAAATTGGGAGATTAAATATTTCTAGATATTTTCTCATATATATTTTTAGTTAACAAATTTGATTTAATTAATTATTGTTATGTACTTTTAGTTATTTTAATTTTGCTTCCTTAAAATATAAAAACACAAAAAAATTGATTTTTATTTTTTTAGTTTTAATAATTAATTTCTAATAAAAGAATCTCTCTGTGAACGATCTTTTCTTATCATTATATTACTTATTAGGATACGTATACTTACGTATTCATTGCACATACTTCGTGTGTGGCGATCAAATTTTTGGCACCGTTGATGAGGACTATAAATATTAGAAATTAATAATTTTTTAATTATTTTTTATTTTTTTCTTAATTTATTTTTCTTTACCTTAATTTACTTATTTTCTTTTACTAACTTATATATTTATTCTTTATTTAACTTTAATTTATTTATTTAGTTTTTTATTTATTTAATTAATTTTTATTTATACATCTCCTTTAGTATTATAAAAACATACTTGAGTTTATTGCATGAGTAGAGTTTGTGAGAGAAAAATCTTACCTCTAGATCTTGAAATTGAGGGTACTTTGAGGTTAATAAGGAAACAAAAAATTGTCACGCAAGAGAAAAAATGACTAATCCATTAGACGTAAACAATAATGATCTAAACTTGAACAATTAAATGCTTTTGATGGATGATAGGGATAGAGCTATGAATGCATATGCAATTCCTACGTTGGAAGGGTTGAATACAAGTATTAGAAGGCCAAATATTCAAGCTAATTAGTTTGAATTAAAGCCAGTGATGTTTCAAATGCTACAAATAGATGGACAATTCATCTGATTACTAGCAGAAGATTCTCATCTTTATCTCAGATTATTTATTGAAGTGGTAGATTCATTTAAATTCAATGGTGTGACCAAGGAGACATTTAGGCTTAGGTTGTTCCCTTACTCTTTACAAGACCATGCTTGAGCTTGGCTAAAATCTTTGCCACTTGATTCTATTACAACTTGGAATGGTTTGATAGAGAAATTCTTGATGAAATACTTCCCACCAACAAAGAATGCCAAGCTTAGGAATGACATTACTTCCTACTAATAATACAAAGGAGAATCTTTATATGAAGCATGAGAAAGATTCAAGGAATTACTAAGGAAGTGTCCTTATCATGGTATTCCTTCTTGGATTCAAATGGAGACTTTTTACAATGGTCTCAATGCTCTAACAAGAACTATTATTGATACATCTACTAATGAAGCTTTTCTAGCCAAATCTTACAATCAAGCTTATGATTTACTTGAAAAAATGGCTAGCAATAATTATCAATGGCCAATGGAAAGAATGATAGCCACAAGAAGAGTAGCCGGGTGCATTAGGTAAATGATATCACAGTACTTACAGCTCAAGTGTTATATTTGGTAAATCTTTTGAAGGTTCAAAACATGACAGCGAGTATAAACCAGGTCCAAAATTCCAGAGTGTCATGTGTGTTTTGTGGAGAAGCTCATCTATTTGATAATTGTCCAAATAATCTTAAATTCGTATGCTATATGGATAACACGAATCGAAACATTAATTCATACTCGAACACATATAACTGAGGATGGAGACAACATCCAAATTTCTCTTGGAGTAATAAAAACTATCAATCATTTCGACCACTTGGTTTTCAAAAACCACAACAATCACAAGCATAAGAGAAGAAGCCACATATTGAGGAGAATGCAAATTCTTTAATAGGTATGATGAAAAACTTTGTCCAATCAGTAAATACAAAGTCTCCACTCAAGAATCTTCAATTCGAAATTTGGAGAACCAAATGGGGCAACTTGCTTTGGCTATAAGTCAAAGACCTCATGGTAACCTTCCAAGTGACATAATTGTAAACCCAAGAAGAGACGGTAAGTACCATTGCAATGCCATAGCCTTGAGGAGTAGTAAAACTTTAGAACAGAAACATAAGACAGAAAAGGATGAGGAGAAATAGGAAATTAACAAGGATGAGGAGGAACTAGTGAATAAAGAGAACATTGAAAAGGAAATTATTTAGCCAAAAAAGAGTAAACATCACAAACCCACTATTCCTTTCCCTCAAAGATTGCAAAAGCAAAAGTCAGATATGCAGTTTTCAAAATTTTTGGAAATCTTAAAGAAGTTGCACATAAATATACCATTTGTAGAGGCACTTGAACAAATGTCATCTTATGCCAAATTCATGAAGGATATAATATCAAATAAAAGGAAACTTGGAGATCATGAAATAATAACCTTGATTGAAGGTTGTAGCGCCATCCTTGATAGAAAACTACCATAAAAAATTAAAGATCTATGTAGTTTTGACATCCCTTGCACTATTGGAAACATTCGTTTTGGAAAGGCACTATGTGACTTGGGTTCTAGCATTAACTTCATACCATTAATCGGTCTTCAAGAGTTTGGGAGTTGGGAGTTGGTAAAGCCAAACCCACTTCAATGAAATTATATATGGTAGATAGTTCAATTAAGAGACTCGGGGTGTGGTTGAAGATTTTCTAGTAAAACTAGACAAATTAATCTTTCCAACGGACTTCATTGTGCTAGACATGGAGGAGGACAGTGACATTCCTATCATACTTGGTTGTCCATTCTTAGTAACCAGAAGAGCACTCATTGATGTACAAAAAGGTGAACTTACAAAGAGAATGCAAGATGAACAAGTAATGTTTAAAGTTTTTAAAGCATTTAAACCCTCTGATATTAATAATGCAAATGAATACTTAAGGATAAATGTTACTGAATATGGACCAACTTAAAAGAATTTGTTGAGTCGCCCATACTTAAGACTATTACACATGATGCTATGAACAGGGACATAAACTCACCAAAAAACAACTCAATCTATTTTAACTTTGAAAGTATGGCATCGAAGGTTGACATTGTAGACTGTGTGAAATTTTTGGAGGTTGTTCCATGCCACGTGGTAGCTCCACCGGTTATGGAGAATTTTGAGATATAATCAAAGCTCAAAACATCAATTGAAGAGCCACCAAGTTTGTACCCCATACTTTCACCCTCATATCCCTAGTAAAGTATGAAAGTGAAAGAGTTCAATGGAAAGGTGAAAAAGCTATTAGAAATACATAATTTGGATGAGTTACGTTGGAGTGCTTATAAGAATGCTAAAGAGTTCAAAAAGAAAAAACAAAATATGGCATGAGAAAAGAATGGAGCACCGTATTTGCAATCCAGAACATAAGGTATTATTGAACAAATGAAGACTTAAACAGTTTCCAAGCAAACTCAAAAATAAATGTATACAAAGGGATATATGCCTTAGGACTTGATATGATCGTCTAGTCAAGGACATTGTGTGTGCAACACATACGCAAGTATACGTATTACAACAAGTTATATAATGATAAGAAAAGATCATTCTTACTGAGATTATTTTATTAGAAACTAATTTTTAAAACTAAAAAAATAAAACTCAATTTTTTTTTGTATTTTTATATTTTAAGGAAGCAAAATTAAAATAACTAAAAGTAAATAGCAACAATTAATTAAATTATATTTTGGTAACTAAGAAGATATATGAGAAAATATCTAGGAATACTTAATCCCCCCAATTTTCTATACATACAAATCGCTAAAATCACCCAATACAATTATAAATTAATTACGTGATTAATTGAATCTAATCTAGCATGTATTTCTCTCTCAGGTAAACTACACACCATATAGTAATTAATTTAATCACATTCTGATGCCAATTAAATTGCATATTACTCATTAAGTTCATCAATTATGGATCACATACATAAGAATAATACATCTCTGCCTAGAAACTATGCATGTTATTTAATCAAGACAAATAATTAAATAATTCTCTCAAATCTATTTAATTGCCTCTATAGATAAATTGTTGGCCAAACAATTAATAGCATGAAAATCAGATTAAATAATATAATTAAATTAAATTTATAATTGGGGTAAAATATTAGATCATCTTATGATGAAAATTAGGTTCATAAGATTCCTAGATTAATAAATTAACTACACATAATTGTGTTCATAAAGCTCATATTTTTCGTTAAGGAAGACAAAAATTGATAAAAAAAAAGAGTACAAGAAGATATATAATCAATCTCTTCAATTGTAGTATTAATCTCCTATTGAATCTTTACCAAAATTGTGACATCTCTGGAAGTTTTCTGTATTTCTCCTCTTTTTAGCTCCAAAAAATGACCAATATTATGCTAATGATGGCCCCTTGAGGTATATGGAGTAATTAGGGGCTTAAATATTGCTTAGGTGTGATTTGGACCGTCAGATCAGCTTCAAATCAAGAGTTGAGATCAAAATAAGAAAAATTGACAATGCCAGCCAATCATAGAGCGACACATGGCATAAAAAATTCACTAGGATAATGAGAGAGTGACATGTGGTAGGGGAGATCGATCAGAGTCAATGATTGTTGAGTCAACACCATTCGGTGCGACGGGATCCACAGAAATGGATGGTGTGGCGCATTGTTGGAACGTGCGGGGCAATGATATAACGACACGTGGCAACATGGTTTGACTGAGCCTGAAATTGGATTGAACGTCGTGTTGACACATGACATATGTTTCGTCCTCCTTATATGCTGTGTAACGTGATTCACTTTATATGCTTGCGTGGCATCCGCGTGGCTTGCCTAGTCAACTCCTCTGCTTACGTGGCCATAAAAATATTATTTATTTTCACCATTTTTCACTAAAAATTTTATATTTTAATATTTTTGGCCATAAAAATACAATTTATTGAAAAACACAAGTAAATATTAAGTAAAATAATGCGCTAATAAATAAATTGGGTAGTATATTCATAAATATAATTCTATTAGTACATGCATATTTCACGAAAACTATCCTTCTCAAAAGTGGTACAATCCTATGATAAATAGGTTCACATATTCATCAATCAACGTTCCATCAATACAAAGATATGCAAGGTTTTGACAAATTAATTTGTGTGTGTGATGCACATGATATCATCCAATGCATTTATGAAATCAACCTATATGAGTATGCTAATCAATTCAATCTTAGAACACTTTCCTACTAGACAATAAACGCATTTATCCAAGTGTATTTCATCCATTTTGAGCAATATATTTTTCCTAACTAGACTTGTCTACCTTTTTAACCCATATGATTGAGTATTATGTGCCATAATTTAGCTGCATTGTCTTTCTCCACAACATTTATTGTGTCGTTGGAGAGCTTCACTTGCATTATATACAAAGTTGTATGTTTCTCACCTCTAGCCATTACTAAGGAGCCTTTTGTAAGTTTCCATTTGTCATAAATGAAAGAGCTACAATATCATTCATTTACAAGTTTGTATACAAAGATCAAAGTCTGGCACGTATCTAGAATATATCTAACATCCTTCAAAAGTAGTCTACTTCCATTCTTTGTTTCCAAGCAAACATTTCCTCTACCAACAACCTTTGACAGGCCTTCATTTCCCATTCTAACAATACCAAAACTTTCTGGTGTGTACGATGAGAAAAATATTATACGCGATGTAGTGTGAATTATAACACCACTATCATTCATCCAACTGGTCTAGTGTGATGCAAGATTGACAAAATCTTCATCATAAATGACATTGAACTCATCTATGGTATTTGTTTACTCATCATCACTATTTTAATCTTTCTTCACTACTTTGCTTTTATTCGTTTCTTGTTTCTTCTTAAACACCTAGCAAAATTTCTTGATATGACCCTTCTTCTTAAAGTGATGGCATTCTATAATGACATAGTTGTTTGATTTGCCTTTACTCTTACTTCGGGTTTTTGTTCATTGTATTGTCTCTTTCCTCTGGACTTTGTAATAAGGGCTTGTCGTTTTGAATCTCTCTCCCTATTCTGTTTCTCATATGAAAACAATGCTTCTATAGAAACTTCAAACTCCATATTGTTTTTCGCATAAATCAGAGTTGTTATGAAATGATTTTTAATGAGGGTGGTGATGCCAGCAACATCACAACTTTCTCTTCATCGCCGAAACTCACATTGAATCTTGCAAAGCGAGAAAGCTTGCTGTTGAATCGCTAACGTACTGCATCATGCTCACATTATCTTCCTTCTTCATCTGATATAACTCCTTCTACAAATAAAATTTATTGGCAAGATTCGTTGACTTGTATACGTTTTCTAGAGTCTCTCATGTTTCTTTTGTAGTCTTGCAATTTTTTGATTCAATATTTTGAAAGACACTATCTGAGTGATTTAGATGGATTGCACTGGCTGCAATCTTATCTATCTCTTCCAATTGTTCCTTGGTGGCGGTTGCTACCTTCTTTTCTTTCCCCAACAATGCCTTATGAACCTTCTATTGAACTAGAATATCCTTCATCCTCCTTTGCCATAAAGAGAAATTATTATTACCATTATATTTCTCAATATCTACCTTCTAGCTTGACATATTTTTTCTTCGTTGTATTTCTTTTTCTACAAATAAATACACCTTGGAACTAATAAAATATTTTCTGATGTGGTAGATCAGTCTATGCTGCAACCACAGAGCCTACTAAGAATTTTACTACACCAACTATGATATCAATTGTTGGGACACAACGGGTAAAAATAAAATTATGACACTTTTAATTTAAAGTGGTTAATCCTTTAATTTGGGCTACGTCCATGAGATAAACTCTAAAAATATTTCTTCCACTAATAAAATTAATGGGTACAATATAAGAGGCAATACAACAAATTAAGATAAACCCAAAATAATGACACACAAATATTTCCTAAACTTACTATTTTGTCACTGTTTCATTCTCTTACACGCACAACATTATTTTTCGTCAAATAAATTTTTTTTTTTAGGTTTACTTTGCTTCTCTTTTTTGATGTATCTTTTTAAAGTAAAAATATTATCTATTTATAGGTAAAATTATTTATCCTTTGTGTGACCAAAAATTGGCCAAGATACTGAACAAATTTTAGTCACAAATATATATATATATATTGAATTTGTCAAATAAGATTGTATTTAAATAATTTATTTTCTTTCCTTCCATGTTAGCGTAACCTACGCTTCCCTCCGAATCATCCGAGGAACTTGAATGTGCTCCATATAAAAAATATATTAGTAAGCTAAGTGGATGGTAACTATAGGGAATTAGACTTCAGTATTTCTAAGAAGACTTCAAATCTCAGCCACTAGTGGTATCAATCACATGAACAAAATTATCGACTTTTATGAAATAATCACCATTTTTCCGAGTTACATCACAAATGAAGCAGCCAGATGGTGAAGATTTATTACATCAATAGTAAAATTACACAAATTTAATGAGCATTAAGAGAAGGAGGTGAAGAAGCTGATGAACTTTCTTGGCTACAAAGCACAATTTTGGGTGGGTTACTGACACTACTTATTTTATTGCTTCCGCATTTTATTTATTGTTAATGTTTTAAACCTATAAAAATATCCTTTTATCTTTGTTACATTTCTTATATACAAATTCAATTAATTAAAGGATATTTTTATAAATTTTTAAAACTTAAATTAAATAAATCCATTCTTAAATTTACAAAAACTTTTGCATCATGATGGATATATGATAAAGCAATCAAGATGATACAATTTAACTGGTCCAATGATAAAAGTTCTTACAATTACTTCGTCATTCTATATTTTTATTTTGTATTTAATTATTACGTGACACATCAATTAAGGTAAAGATATAAAGATTTAAAGTAGGTTATATCATCCTATCACATATCTTATTTAATTTCATATCATAGTTCAAAATTATCATATCACATTTAAATATTATCTCATCATATAATATCTCATAACATTTAAATGTAGTTTTTATAATGAAAGTAACATTTTCTCGTATATCTTTCTTTATTAATCTTACATAGATAGATTTTTTTATTTTTTTTATTTTTATTTTTCTTATTTAAAGTTATTTAAAACAAATAAATTATCTCAATTTGTATTATCACTTTACGATCTCATACATACATAAAAAATAAAATAGAATGATATAAACTAAATGATTAATTAAAAACAATAGATTGTAACTTACACTAATGGCATCTCAATTTATACATCAAGTGCATCCATGCATATAATTTTCACTTAAATGTAGGGTAAATATATTTTTGTATCATAGAATCTTGGATATTATTATAAAAATATCATCAATTTTTTTTTTTACTTTCATATCATTAAATTTTATAAATATTATAAAATATCATCGAACTTATTTTTATTACTTTTATACCATTAAACTATGTAAATGTTATAAAAATATTATCGATGTATGTGTAACTTGTCGTTAACTCACACTAAGTGATTAATTTTGATAGTATTTTTATAATATTTATAAAGTTTAATAATATATATGAAAGTAGCAAAATAATTGATGATATTTTTGTATTGATCTAAAATTTGTTGATGAAAAAATCTATTTATCTTAAATATATGATTTCAAAACCTCATTCATATATATTATTTTATTATTAAATATTGATTAATTTTATCAAGGGAGAGTACGGTCTACAAGTAACATTTATAAATATAAAAATGGGAAATTTAAAATTTTCTCATATATTAAACAGTTTATATATTAAATACTTTATACATAGATACTGTTTCTATTCCAATCATTTGTGCTATTTATTTTTATTTTAGTAACAAATACATGTACATATATACTACAATATTGTATATACAATACAAATTGATAGGGATAAGAATGAGACGTCTAAAAAAATAGCAGCAATGAATCATGACTCAAAGATATCTTATATATATAAAGATATCTATTTTATTATAATAAATTTTGAAAAAAATAATAATAACTTTAAAACACCGTTAAATTATGTTATTTAAATATTTATATATAATATACTTTGAGGGAGGGTCTTGGAGACCAATGATGTTAGTTAATAATTCTAAGTAATCTTATTGGTACATGTAATATCATAATTTAAGATTAATTATTAATAAATTAAAAGAAAAATCAAATTATACATGATCAAATTCTCATAATTAGATTTGAGTAATTGAACAATGATATATAATTGATTAAAATAATTAGTTAAAATTGTTAGTATCCGATCCTAACTCATGCATTTTACGTATGCTTTTCAGCATTTTTTGTTTTTTGTTTTAATTTCAGTTTGATTGAACAAAAATATGGAGATGCAATTAAAGTGTGCAATCAAGAAATAACGAAGTAATATTTTGACAATTGGTCAAAAGGATCGACATAAGAAAAACACAGAATAACAATGACTATCTTCATCATTCATAATTCCTTAAATTCGACTTTTATCTTAACTAGCTATTGTTTTTATTGTTTCTGTTTGAAACTTTTTTTTATTTGAATAAGAGTATATATAGTTTATTAGAATGCAAAATATATATCTCAAACCATGTAATACTTCATTAGCTATTAACAAACCACCTTATTGAGATGGGATAAATTGGGCAAGCAATTAATGTAATAATTGATAAAATTGTGAATATATTTGGTGTGTCACTGGTAGTTTGTACGTAGGGACATGGAAATAATGTTCATTTTTTTATCCACTTTCATTTACTTTCTTCGCGTATATGATGCGCATTGATAAGCATATACGTATTGATAACACATGGAGTAATACATGCTATAAACTTTAAATTTTAAAATAATCCTAATTCATTAACTTATCATACTAACTTTTTTATCTAGCTATTAAAAAACATATATATAGTCTCGAACATTTAGTCACGATTATTAAAAAACTGAGATTATAGAGTTTTGACCTCGGTTTTAAAAAAACCGAGGCCATAGACATATTTTATCAATTTTTTCTCTTTAATTTACATCAAACACCAAATTTGTTTTCCCCTTTTTTTTCCTTTCAATTTTCTCTCTTTTACACTAAACATCAAATTTTTTATCAATTTTTTCTTATTTTTTTCTTATTTTTTGTCGTATATATATATAGCTCATATAATTTCCCTCACTGCTCGCGCGAAACCCTAGTGCTGTGTATATCTTCTTCTCTACTCGAAACCCTTGCACCGTGTTCCAGGCTCGCGTCGTCACGTTCTAGCCTTTGTTCCACTCTCGCACCATGTTCCAACATATGTTCCACTCTCGCACAGCGTTCCAGTATCTGTTCCACTCTTGCACCGCATTCCAGCCTCTGTTCCACTCTTTCTATAGTACTTCCTTGGCCACTTCTTGAATCTTTGTGGTAACATCAACTCATCTTTTTCGTAACATCAACTCATCTTTTTCTTTATAAATAACTCTCGGTACCAAATCTCAATCGATACGTAGAGGTTATTTCTAGCTACCTAAAGGCTTGCTTACGTTGAGAAATTTGGATGCTGGATATTTCTTAGATGGGTTATGAAAATTTGTTAGAAAGGTCGCTTGGTATGGTTTGTGGAACATGTGGTCGTCTGGTGCTTGGCTTGGTGCTGGTGCTGGTTCGTTGGGGTGGTGTGCTGGTGCCTGGTGCTTGGCCTGGTATTGGTGTTGTGCCTATTTCACCCTAGCATTTCTGTAACAATAAACAGAGAGGACCAAAAACAGTATTTTTAGAAAATTTTATTGATATACTATTTACCAATTAACTTGTAATGAGTAATTGTATATTTTCCTATTTCTGTTGCAGAACAGTTTCACCAGAGAAGTTTTAGCTGGCCATTGTGGCTATTATGAATGTACTTTGAATGGGCTTTGGATCATCAGAATTGAAAACATAAATGAACACCTTAATTGAACAAACATTGAAAGCCTTAGATAAGCAAGTTAATTCTATTTGAGTCAGTGCTATTAAAATTTCAGATTGTCTATTTCTTTTATCAGTGTCTCCTTTTGCTATCTCACCATAGTTGTGCTTAATTAGTTTTATTAATGAGAGAACCGCCCAATTTGTTGATGATAACAATTCATTTATGGTAATGTTTGCTTGAAGTCCCTTGTTAGATTATTTCAATAATTACACTGCAAATTGTTGTTGCTATATTATTTTCTGGTAAGTACCTATGTGCACTGTGTTTTGAGCATATATTATTTATTTTTATCTATTTTGTTACTGATTTCTTTTTCCTGGATCAGAATGTAGTGCATGGAGGTATCAAACCTGAAAATCTTTTAGTAACTCGAAATGACAATGTGAAGATTGCAGATTTCAATGTCAACTAGGTTTTTGAGGTAATCATATTCATCAAACATTTTCCACTATACAATAGCATTGTGTTGAGCTCCTTCTAGTGAATGTTTTATACTAGGAAAATACTTGTGTATTGTTGATTTAGGTGTTTTTAGTTATACCTTGCTTTATTCTTGGTTTTCATTGTATTTTTTGATAATGCGTGAAAATATTTTTGTCGCTTATTTTATTAACTTAAGTTTTTGAGAATGTTGATTTCCTAACATTTTTTAACATTGTCTTGCAGGAGGACGAGGACACACTTAGGCAATCCCCAAAAACTCATGCATTCACTGCACGTCTATGCCTGAATAATGTGTAGGTTTGAATTTACTCTTAACTAGAAAACTGCCTTGAGTCCTACTGTTTAATACTTCCATTGTATATGTGGTTTTTCCCATATTTTTCTGGTAAGAAAGTTAATTGTTTCTATTGTTTCAGTTTTGTTAACTGAATGAAACTCTATATTCATGCATTTAAACCAATTATGGTAAGATTAGTATGGGTTATGTTTATTGGGCATTTTCTATATAAAATAACAAATCATTTACAATAGACGTTGTCATATGTCTATTTCCATAGCCTTATATGCACCATAACCAATAGAAAAAAAGAAATACCTATGTAAGTACCTATGTACACTGTGTTTTGAGCCTTAAAATAGATAAAAATAAATACTATGCTCAAGTTATTTCTATTGTACACTGTGTTTATGGTTCATTCTTATTACTTATTTGCATAGCCTTATAGGTACACCAGGCACCAGACACTAGGCGCATAAGCACACTAGTGTAATAGGCACACCAGGCATCACGCACTAGGCACACCAACACACCAGTTCACCAGGCGCACCAGTAGACCAACGCAGTAGACACAAGCATACCAGAGTAGCAGGCACCAAGACACCAAATAAAGAAGCTCCCAAAGACACCAAAGACAAAGCACTGTGCCCACCAAAGACACCAAGCAGTAAGTGAACTATGTTTTGAGTCTCAAAATAGATAAAAATAAAGACTATGCTCAAGTTATTTCTATTGTACATTGTGTTTGTTAATTTTTAGTGTATAATAAACTCAAGAATGTAATTATACTTTTAATTTTAATATAATATAATTTTAATATTATTTTTAATAAATTTATTGTAATTTATATTGATTTTTAATATTATAATTAATATATAATTGTATTTTTTTTAATTTATGTATACCCTATGGCCTCGGTTCTTATAACCGTAGCCATAGACCTACAGTCACCGTTAAAAACCGAGGTCAAATGTACTTTTTATAGTAGTGTCCAAATATATTCTTAGTGAAATATTCCATACTCTTCATTAACAATCACTAATGTAGAAACATTCGTAATTTGCACAACAACTACTGACAACAATCAATTCACTAATGAATGAACAATTTATAAAAACAAATATATCAATGTAAATATCTCTATTAGTCGAAACACATAGCCTAATTAAGCTTAAACTATAAACTCTATTGTCTACATAGCAACCTGATTAAAGTGATTTAGGCCTCCTCAGAGCTCCATTAGCATGTAATGTGGTACAATCACTAATGCTATAATAAAGTAAACAACCTAGGTTTGAGCAACTCTCATGCACATGAACCTAGATAACCAAACTACATTTTGATTTTAATTATGTAATGCCCCCAAATTTTCCTCAAGAACAAACTTGGAAGCATACCTTTTTGACTACTTTCTTTAATAAAACTAATAAAAACTTCTCTATGTATTCAATAAATATCAAAAAGACCATTATATCATTTATCAACAATTTTGTTCTAAATAAATTGTGGCATAAAAATTCTAACAAAAACATAAAATAAATCACAAGAAAAAGGATTTGAAGCTAGCTAAGCTTTTAGAGGTCTCTTGGTTTTGGAAATCACTTGTTCTCCACACATCACCAATCATCCTCTCCTTGCCATCTAAGGTCACTATTTGTCACCTGAAAAATTTGAAACACATATGAACAAAATAACACTCAGTAGGTAAATTTGCATACAATATGCACCATGATGGTTGTACATAGATTTCATACAAATGTTCATTTCTTATAGTTAGTATACATATAGTTTTTTTTCATTTTTTTAGTTATAAAACCATTTGAAAGAGTCCACGACTTAGTGTACGATCAGGGTAAGGAGATACAGATTTCTAAAAGACTTAACCCTTACTCGTAAGGAATAGAACAATATAACACATGCAGTTTACACAGTAAAAGCACAAAAAGTTAAGTATCTAAAATAGAAAACTTTAATAACATATATTTTATGTCAAACAAAGCAAGTAAATAACAAATACTTTCTAATCAAAGTTTAATCCAATAGTGTGTTAAAACATACACTTCTTAAACTTGGATTGTACTAAAACAAACATATATTATGCATAACACTCGATATAACAAGTTAAATCCATATAGAGACCTTATCTATATGGTACATCCTTAGGTTGCCTAAGGCAACCACCCAGCAACAAATAATTTACTAACCAGTAAACATGTTAAAACACTAATAGATAGTAAAACTACTATTACCTCTATTAGTTAAGACTTCAATCCAACATGCCTAGTCTTGCTCTTCACTTACTACTTTCATAACTATTTAATGCTCAAGCCGGATTGTTCTCCATAGCCAATACTATCCAATGTGATGTGATTGAAAATCAAAGATTTGTAACAATAACTATATCAACTCATAACCCTATGGGATAAATAGTCCACTACTAATATCAAATAACATATGGGAGACACACAATCAAATCACGTACTCGCACAGATAACAATTTGATTTCTAAACTCACAAAAATGACTCATTGTAAAATATAAGCTCTCGAAGATGATTTCAAGAGCAAATATAAATCTCAGTGTGTATTTTGATAGAATTTCAATTCTTGAACCAAGGGTAAAGAAGAGAGAAAAGAGTGAGGTATTTATAGAGCTCTGTTTTGCCACCTCGTCGGCTACCTCACCAAGGGTGGCGACAAGGGTTGATAGTGAGCTTGGTGGTGAATTAGTTGGCAAGGTGCTAAAGATTCACATTTTTTTATTTCCAAAAATTACCAAGTAGACTCCATAAATACCCGCACTTGGAACAAACAAATGTCAGCTCCCTCACAAGCTCAATTGTTGAAAACCAAAACTCTTAACCTAGCATGCACACTACTAAAACCAACACTGTGGTATGCGTAAACAAGCTTATATACAAAATGTATCTAACTCTGTGCGTGTATGAATTACTGATTCATAGTGTTTTCTATATTGGAAGTCAACTCATAGACACAAGTACAACATGACTTATGCCATTGTTAGCTTATCATTTCATTTCCTTTCATAGTGGGACCCTTAGGTGATACATATGATATCAGTAACCTATGGGCCATGGTTCTCAAAACCTATTTCTACTACCACATCCATGGTAGTATTGTACTTAGGGCATGACATGGGTGTGGTCTAACCATATTTTCACACACACACATCGATGATCCCAAAAAAGGAATATCGTCTCTTGTGGCCATAAGGAAAACCTCCCTACATAAGATCATTCATTCATTTCATTTAGCATACCTTTACCACTCAACCCTTAAGACATAGGTATACACAAAAAATTTAACATTTTATTTGAAACTTTTATGATAATTTATTTTTATAGATCTCTTATTTCATACATTCATGGTAACTTTTTTTTATAATATATGTATTTTATTTTATGTTCTTAAGATGTGTTTAATGTTTCAATGTCTGTGTATGGCATGAATATTTCATAATAAGCATGTATGCATAAGCATGTATCATTTTATCTTATAATTCAATGATAACATAATTCCACATAATCATATAACACATTATTATAAAACTACAATTATAAAACAAGGTTAGATTTACTTGGTTGAATTCTGTAGCAAAGAAGAAAGAAAATAAGGTAGTAAATTCAAATTGAGCTTTATAGCACTCTATAAAAATGTATGATACACTTAGAAATAACACTTTGAAAACGGAAAAGGAGGAGCTTTGGAATGGAATAAAGAAGGTTTATTTGTGCCCTTTTTATAGAAATTATTTGCCCATCGTCGCCCCTCGCTTGCCTTCTCGTCGACCATCATCGAGCCTCGTCGGTCCATCGTTAAGGCCTTGCCTTAGTGGATGGCGAGCAGGCCTTTTCCAGCAATTAGGAACATGTTATTTGTTTAAAAATTTGTGAAATAAATTGTTTAGTTTAAGTTAAAAGACAAAAATACTTTTGAGAAAATAAACGAAGTTAGGGATCTTACGATCATACCAGCTTAAAAGAAGTTTTGTCCTTGAAACATAAATTACTAAACAAATGAGGATGTTTTTCATGCATCTCGTCTTCACTTTCCCACTTTTCTTCCTCAACTACATGATTTCTCCGAAGAACTTTAACCAAATTAATGCTTTTGTTACTTAAGTTCTTTACCACAAAGTCCTAAATCTACATTTTCTCCTCTTTATAAGAAGGAACCTTGCTAACATGCAACATCTCATAGGTTAGAATGTGAGAAGTTTCCTTGATATATTTCCTTAACAATGACAAATGAAATATGTTGTGTATTCCTCGCAAGGCTATTAGTAGTGATAATTTGTAAGCCAAATTTCCAACTCACTCTAGAATCTCAAAAGGTCTAACGAAGCATAGGCTAAGCTTACCTTTTTGTCCAAATCTCATCCATCCATTCAATGGTGATATCTTGAGGAATACCTTATCACCAATTTGAAAATCTAGTGGTCTTGTTAGCTTATATGCATAACTCTTTTGTCTACTCTAAACTGTAAGTATGCACTGATGAATCTGAAACATAACATCCATTGTCTATTGTACAATCCATGTTATTAGTAATCTTATCTCTCTTACCTCATCATAATCAATTGGTGATCTATACTTCCTTCCATATAAAACTTCATAGGGTGGCATCCCTATAGATGCTTGGAAACTATTTTGTAGGAAAATTCTACCAAAGGTAGGAACTCATCCCAAGGGACTTGGGAGTTAATAACACCAACTCTCAGCATGTCTTCAAGGATATGGTTTGTTCTTTCTGATTGACCATCTATCTATGGGTGAAAAGTAATGCCAATTCTCAATTGCATATCCATTTTACTTTGCAAGCTTTACCAAAAGGCAAATTAAACTTGGAATCTTGATTTAACATACTAGACTAGAACTCCATAATGTATTCCAATTTCTACCATATATTGTTCAGCATATTGGTCTACCTTAGAGGTCTTCTTAATTGGCTAGAAATGGGTTGATTTCATGAGTCAATCTATTATGACCCAAATCAAATCGTACCTATTTTTGTTATGAAAATTCCAAGAATAAAGTACATTCTCACATGCTCCCATTTTCCCTTTAGTACTAAAAATTAGTTGTAAAAGACCAGTAGGTTATTGATGTTCTACTTTGACTTGTTGACAAGTAAAATAATGTTTAACAAAAATCACCATCTCTCTCTTCATACCTATCCATCAATAGCACTTTCTTAAGCCCTTGTACATTTTTGTGTTTCTTGGATAGATTGAATATAGAGTACGATGGGCTTCATGTATGATTTACTTTTTCATCTCTTGGTCATTACGAATGAAAAATTGATTTCCAAATCTCAAGACACCATCTTCTGAAAGGATGAATTCTATTGTTTGTCATTTCCAACTTTATTTTTTAACTTCTTAATAATTGGATCTTTGTCCTGAGCTTCCTTAATAATGTTGTTGAACAACACTCTCGAACGATATTACATATAACTAGAAACACAATCGTGCCACAGCATGAGTTGACGCATACCATGGCCCATATCCAAATATGTACTTAATCTCCTTATTTTCAACACATCTCTATCCAAAGTGTTCCAAATTTGTTAGATTTTCATTTTAATTATTTTAAACCTTTATTACCCTAATCCTAATTACATTGTAATTCTTTTATTATAAATATGTAGCTATAGTTAACAACAAAAGGAAGCGCAGATTGTACACACAAAAATTTACATAAAGTATGTAGATCTATTGAGAAATTGAAGGCTAGAGGCAAGACATAATTCAAAGAGGCAATTAAGGAGTTGAAAATCAGCCATTGATACTAGTCATTGGCTTCTTCTTCTTATTTTTCTATTTTTTTATCATGATTCTTTCAGAATACATGCTTAACTAATTTATTTATATAATTATAGGCAAGTTCCAAGCACTAGACTATGATTTTAATCAATAAAATGTTATGAGGAATTTTTAGATTTCATCCTTAAATTTTGCTATGTTCAATTCTATGTTTAAATGTCATACTATGCTTGTATAAATTAAAGTATCTAACTAGTTTATTGCATGTATATGTTTAATGCTAGTCTATTAGTATGTAATTGTTAATATTTTTATTCAAAGTGGCCTTTTTTTTGCATTAAGACAGTGTGATAAGTAGGGTTGATACTTCGCTAAACGTTAATAAGAAATGAAATCTTGCCTAGTTTAGTCATCTCATTTTTAAAACTTAATACAATGAATAAATTATTTAGCAACTATGTCTAGGTTTTTCATGATTTAGGTTGATTTATGATGGGATATTGAATCAATTATAAAGTAAGAAAAGGTGCATATGAGGTCTAGTCTTAGTTGTTTAGATTTTTCAAGTAAAATTTAACAATTTAAAGATACTTTTAATATTGATTTATGACATAATTTATTAGATTATAGGCTATTGGTGAGGATAATATCATAATCATATGTTTATTTTAATCTGTGTACTCATGTATTTTAGTCATTTCTTTATGTTTCATTTTTAGTTATAAACAACTTTTGAAACCTCTTTTACTATTTAGTAACAAGATAATAAGTAGTGGTATTTAAAATAAAAATCATCATGGGATCAACAATCTTTGTTCTTAAATTACTTATCACTTGTATAATTTGATCATGTGTATTTACGTATTTTCAAGCGTATCAAGTTTTTGGCACTATTGTAGGGAGATTGATTTTTCAATTTTATCACTAATTATTAATTTTATTTTTATTTTATTTTTACAATTTTTTTAGATTTTAGTTTAACTTCTATTTATATTTTTAGTTAACTAATTTCTTTTATTTAAAAATATTTATTTTTTTAGATTACTCTGTTTTAATCTAATAACTTTTTTATAACATATAGGAACATACTTCATCGTGCTGATGAATTAAACAAACACAAAATGGGAGATTACCCATTGAGTTTTCTTTCCTTCTTATTTTCTTTTTATCTTTGTTTCATAGTTTGTTTATTTTTATTTTCGTTCTAGTGTCATTTGGTCGTAATGTGAATACTACTTAGATTAGATCATGCATTATCATCAAATATAGTTTTATTTATTTATTTATTTTTAGATTTTGTTATTATATTTAGTTGAATCTCTTAACTTTAATAGGGATGTTATTATTTGTGAGGTACACTCAAATTCTCAATGCATGTTGGAATTGATAAATTTGATGGAACGAGAATGTGAACCTAATGCTCAAATTAGCCATAATTCACCACTACAAGGAATATAAATTTTCTCTTTCTATCTTCTCTTTAGATACATTGGAAAATTGAGGAAAATCTAGATTTTAGGTAGGGTGAGAAAAGTGCATTTTATTTTTTATTAAGAGTTCAAACAAAATTTTGGATACAATTTTTCAAAATTTTTACTTTTTGTTAAGTCAGTTTTTACTTATTTTGTTTGAATAATTCAAATAAAATTATATGTCAATGATAGAAATATGATTGTGATAGCTTTAATGTCTAGAAGACTCTAAGTTTTACTTCAATTAAGGAGCAATTTGAATGTGAATTGAACCTAGTATAAAACTCTTATGGTTAATGGTAAGAATGATTGAGTAATCTAAGTATTTAAGACTATTTTGTGTATGAATATTTCATAGACATATTTGAGGTCTTAAAAAATTCCAAAACTTACTTTGAGAAAAACTTAAAGAAAAATTATAGAATACATAGTACTTAAAAAACGATTTTAGCCATTTTTGGGCAACATGAGCCTTTTCAAGCCTACGACTTGTATCTTAGTCACTAGTATCCCCTTGATCTTATATGAATTATAAAATTTGTATTTCTTTAATATGCTATAACCTACCCTTTTATAAGTTCAAAAAAACAAATTATTCTATCCTTCTACTTTCTAAGACAACTTCAAATTAATGCATGTTTGGTATGAACTCTCTATGGAGAAATGGTGGAAATTTCAATAAAATTTTACTACAACCCAAAAAATATTAAAATTTGGAGTTGTTGAAAATTAATTTTAAATGTGAAAAAGATGAGAAATAAATAAATAAAGAAAAAAGAAAGAAAAAGGAAAAAGGAAAAAGAGTTTAGTGATATTTTATATAATGTAAAATTGTACCAATAGTGTATTTAGCTATAGATGTGAAGGTAACTACTACCTGGATGAGCTAGATAACATATGGAGCTATTTTAGAACATAAAATATGGTGTTTGAATTTAATAAAATTCTCTTATTTTGTGATCATTCTACCTTAGTGGGGAATGAATTGAAAGGTAAGCCTATGGAGGTTGTGATAACAATGCTTACATATGTCATACTTGCATAACCTACAGACCAAGAATTTAGTTCTATGAATGTTATGCATAAGATTATCAGATATGAATATTATATGTTTGTGTTTAGATGAATGTCTAAGAACTGATAATAAAAATAAAATTAATATTTGAATTAATCTTTGATGAAGAGTGGGATTTAGATCATTTATATGTTGAATACTATAAGAAATCTTTGAGACAAATGTATAATTGATTTGATAGTTAGTGTCTTTATTTGTTTTTTCTCTTTTGTTTATTTTTCTATTTTTTATGTGATTTTAATTTAGTTTAGTTGTGATATTTGTGGGTATCAACATTGAAAACCCTCGTAAGGCTATAACTTGTCCACTATGACAACCTAGGGATTTAAAAGCTTATTGCATATACTAAATACAATCGTGTTAATTTATGAAAATAATTTAGGTTAGTTCAGTATATAATAGTTTGTTTTCTTTTTGAGAACCTTTTTTGATCACTTAGCTTGCTAAGGACTAGCCAGAAGCTGATTGGGGATTGTGATACATGCCTAAAAGACATGCAAATATTGTGATTTATCATAATTAAAATAATGAATTAGGTTTTAATATTGTATTTTTACCTAGGTATTTTATAAGTTGTATTCTCAAAATCACGTGATATATTTTGCTGTATTTTAAGTATTGTTGAACTTAAAATATGCAAATGAAAAAAGATCGAATAAATTCATCACAATCATAAGAATAATTGTCATACATTGAAAGACCTAAATGCAAACATTTGTACAAGATACATCAAGGCGGGACCATAAAGTTAAAAAGCAAAAATTAAAGGTGTGTTACAACATGATTATAAATGCGTCGTAGCACTGTACTCTCAAACAAAAGTACACAAAATAGGAACCAAGGTTTCATTGTGACATGAGTCAATGTACGTCGCGGCCCGTGATCTAAATAGGCACTTAGTCTCTAGATTTTTAGCACATATCTATCCAAAGTGTTAAAGATTTGTTAGATTAGAATTTTAATTATTTTAAACCTCTACTACCATATTCCTAATTAATTGTATTATAGGCATAGTAATTCATAGAAATATGTAGGTCTATAGAGAAATTGAAGACCAAAGGCATGATAGATTTCAAAGTGGCAATTAAGGATTTGGAAATCAGTTATTGACACTAGTCATTAGCTTATTCTTCTTTCTCCTCTTCTTCTTAGTTTTTATTATTTTAATTATGATTCTTTTAGAATCAATTCCTAGCTAATTTACTTATGTGATTATGGTCAAGTTCTAAGTCCTAGACAATGATTTTAATCAATAAATTTTATGATAAATTTTTAGATTCAATCCATAATTTTTTATGTGCTCAATTATGTGTTTAAATGCCATGATTATACATGTATGAATTAGAGTAGTGATGGCTTGCATAATTTGACATAATTTATTACATTTTAACTTTAACTTTAGTCCAAATTTTTTTAATTTTTATTGATTTCAGCGTTCATTATTATTATTTAAATTTTATTGTAGTTTTGAAGATAATGAATATCCAAAACTTTAGAAGCATATCATCTAAGGACTCTCGATTTTAAATTAAGATTTATTTAAATCAAATTTAAATTAATATATATATATATATATATATATATATATATATATATATATATATATATATATATATATATATATATATATATATATATAGATAACGAAATCAAAAAGTAGGATAAGAGAAAACACTGGTGGAGGGAATAAAAAATAAAAAGGAGAAGAGATTGAAGAAAGAAAAAGGGATAGAACAGATAAAAAAAGAATTTAGAAGTTGCACAAACGAGGAGAAAAAAAGAAAGAAAAAGAAAATGCCAAAGAAGACACGAAAGTAGATTCTTTTTGCGATTTAATTTTCTTTCAATTTCTCTCAAAAACTTATGGTGAATTCGTTTATGTTAAATTTAATTTTTAACATGAACTCATTTTTCTTTATTCTAGGAAAAAGATGTAATTTAATTATGAACTATACTTGATTTTCTATGTTAATTTGAATTATTTCTCTTCATGTTTGTCGAATTTATTCTGAGTTTATTATTTCTAACTAACTGGCTATTAATTAGATGATTTTAGTCTTGTGATTTACTATCAAAATAAGGAATTATAGGATAGATATGGATTATTTCGGCATAAGTAAATATAGAGATAGAAAGACTTGTATGAACCTGTGTAGTTTAAAAAATCATTGGTCTTAATACTTTCTTTCTTTCTTTATTAAATTGCATACTCTTGTGTAAATTAATGAATAAGAATATTTTCAATTGACTATCGAAAGAGGCGTTTGGATATTTTTGAAGATTGCTAAGAAATACAGAAATTTAAATTCAATTAACTAGATGAGTAAATCATAGTGAGGGATTAGGTGAAATCGATTTTCTATAAGTTTTTTCCTATTAATTTGATCTTTGAACAACATCTTTATTTTCTTTTGCATATTTTCATTAAATTGATTTTATTTTAAAATCCAATTACAACAACCTTAGTGATTTTTCAAGATAAAATTGAGATTAATAAAATTTTAGTATTTTTTTAAAAATAATTTACCAATGCTTAAGGACGATACTTTTCTCATTACTTTATTATAAAACTACGATATTGTGCACTTACAATTTTACACCAATCAAGTATTTGGCGTCGTCGCCTAGGATTGATTTTTTTCTTATTTTTGCCAATATTGATACAAAGTAATCTTAGTTTTAATTTAGAATTATATGATATTTTATTTCATTTATATTTATATTTTTTATATTTTATCGCCACCCACCTTAAAGGATTATGTAAGGCCAATTGTAAATGACAATTATTCAGGTGTAAGATGTCAAATCATTAATGCCAATAATTTTGAGCTTAAACCAGCGTTGATCAACATGGTACAACAAGCCTAATTTAGTGGATCACCACTTGATGATCCTAATATTCATCTAGTGATGTTTTTGGAGATTTGTGATACTGTAAAAATGAATGGTGTTACTGAAGACACCATTAGACTGAGATTTTTTCCTTTTTCATTGGGGGACAAGACCAGAGGTTGGCTACATTCTTTACAAACGGAAAGCATCACTAGTTGGTAGGACATAGCAGAAAAATTTCTTGCTAAATTCTTTCCACCTATAAAAATAGCCCAACTCAGGAGTGAGATTGGTCAATTCAGACAAAATGATTTTGAGACACTCTATGAAGCATGAGAAAGATATAAAGTTATGATTCAATGTTGCCTTCAACGTGGATTGACGGATTGGTTGCAAGTTTAGATATTCTATAATGGGTTAAATGGGCAAACTAGAACCATAGTTGATGCTCCTTCTGGTGGAAATTTGATGTCAAAGACACCTGAAGGTGCTACTTCTCTTTTGGAAGAAATGGCCTCAAATAATTATCAATGGCCAATTGAAAGATCTATAGTTAAGAAAGTTGTAGGGATTCATGAATTGGAGTCGTTTTCTACCCTTTCAACTCAAGTGGCTTCTCTATCTCATCAAATTTCAACCTTGACAACTCAAAGAATATCACAAAGTGCAGAATATGTTGCAACTCCAAGTATGACAGTTCCGATGAATGAAGCAAGTCAAGAACATGTTCAATACATCAACAATTATAACTACAACTATCGTGGTGATCCTATTCCAAATTACTACCATCTAAGGCCCCAAAATCATGAGAATTTTTCTTATGGAAACACAAAGAATGTGCTACAACCTTCTCTAAGGTTTGGTAGTCAACCAAGCGAGAAGAAGATGTCACTTGAGGATGTCATGGTTTCTTTTGTTGAGGAGACCAATGTAAGGTTTAAAAAGAGTGATTCACGAATGGATAACATTGAGACTCATTTTAACAATATGGGAGCCACTATGAAAAATCTTAAAGTGCAATTGGGAAACTAGCCACAACCATCAATGCTTAACAAAGAGGAACTTTTCCTAGCAATACAGAAGTGAATCCAAAAGAACAATGCAAGGCCATTACACTTAGGAGTGGAATAGAAATTGAGATGTCACCATCAAAGGAAACTGAGTCCACCCCTATAGCTCTAAAAAATGGCCAAAGTAATCATAAAGTAGAAGAAAAGGAGATTATTGATGATACATTAAGAGAGACTGACATGCCTTCATCAATTTCATTTCCTGACAATCCTCATATTATTTATACTCCACTTCCTTATCCTCAATGTTTTCAAAAACAAAAATTAGATAAACAATTCTCTAAGTTTTTAGATATTTTTAAGAAAATTCACATAAATATTCCTTTTGTAGATGCTTTGGAACAAATGCCAAATTATGCCAAATTTTTGAAGGATTTCATTTCCAAGAAGAGAACATTGGAAGAGTTTGAAATAGTAAATCTTTCTGAAGAATGTAGTGCCATTCTTCAAAAGAAATTACCTCAAAAATTAAAAGATCCAGGGAGTTTCACTTTGCCTTGCACTATTGGAAATTCATTTTTTGATAAAGTTTTATGTGATCTTGGTGCTAGCATTAATCTTGTCACTATTTGTTTATAGGAAATTGGGACTTGGATAGATGAAAGAAACAACAATTTCTTTGCATCTAGTAGATCGATCCATCAAGTATCCACGTGGAATCATAGAAGATGTATTGGTAAAAGTGGATAAATTTATTTTTCTTGCTAATTTTGTGGTGTTAGATATGGACAAAGACCAATATGTCCCACTAATTCTTGGCCGACCATTCTTAGCTATCGGAAGGGCTTTAATAGATGTTCAAAAGGGTGGGTTAACATTGAGATTGAACAAGGAAGAGGTTACATTCAACATCTACGAAGCTACGAGATTTTTAGAAGATCCAAGCACTTCCTTTCAGGTAGATGTCATTAAGAAATATGTAGTAAAAGCCTTTCAAGAAGATATGTTGGCCGATCACCTAGAATGATGTATCACCACTTCATCTCATGCTTATGATTTTAATAACTCTGATGTTTGTGAACCTGATTTACCTTTTGTTAGTGAAGAATTTCTCCACTATGTATTTTCGTTGGAAACATTATAGCAGGTTACATCATGTAGCATAGAAGTGGTGAGGTTGGAGGCAATGGTAGCAAAGACAAATTCTATAATCTCTACAAAAAAGGTGCACCAAACTACAACTCCAGAGTTGAAGCAATTGCCTAGTCATCTTCACTATGTGTTCTTAGGTGATAATTACACCTTTCTAGTGATTATTACAACATCACTTACACCCAAAAAGAGGAAAAGTTACTATGTGTGTTGAGGAAGCATATAATAACCTTGGGATAGACTTTCTCTGACATAAAAGGTATATGTCCACCCTTTTTCATGCACAAGATTCTAATGGAGAAACCATACAAACCATCAATTGATCCCCAATGAAGATCAAATCCAATAATGAAGGAAGTTATGGGGGTTGAAATTTTCAAGCTTTTCAATGTTGGAATTATTTATGCTATTCTAGATAGCTCATTGGTAAGTCCAATGCATGTTATACCAAAAAAGGATGGAATGATAGTTGTGAAAAATGACAACAATGAGCTTAACGTGTATGTATGGATTACCGTAAGTTGAACAAAGCAACAAGGAAGGATCATTTTCCACCTCCATTTATTGATCAAGTATATCGATTGGTTAGATATCCCTATTATTGCTTCTTAGATGGTTATTTGGGGTATAACCAGATTTCCATAGCCACTGAAGATCAGGAGAAAACTACATTCACATGGCCCTATAGAATATTTTCTTTTAGAAGGATGCCCGTGGATTGTGTAATGCCCCAACTTCATTTCAACGTTGCATGATGGCTATTTTTTCTGATATGGTGGAAGATATAATATAAATTTTCATGGATGACTTTTGGTTGGAAAAGCATGTCATCTCTCTGTTGAGTTGGAGCATAAAGCTTATTGGGCTATAAAGAAGTTTAATTTTGATTTGATGGCAATATGGGAAAAGTGACTTCTTCAATTGAATGAGATGGATGAGTTTTAGAATGATGCTTATGAAAGTGCAAACATCTACAAAGAACGCCCAAAGAAGTGGCATGACAAAAATATTCTTTGGCGTGAGTTTTCTCCAAGACAACAAGTTTTGATCTTCAATTAATGACTAAAAATTTTCCTAGGCAAGTTAAGATCAAGATGGACAGGTCCTTATATAATTGATAAAGTTTCCACTTTTGGAGGAATAGACTTGAAGGACAAGGTAGGGAATATATTCAGAGTTAACAGTCAGAGATTAAAACTCAATTATGGAGAACAAATGGATAGGAATTGTGCATTTATTCCTCTTCAAAATCCTAATTGATGAATATTGAAAAGTCTGGTTGTAGACTATAAAACAAGCGCTTATCGAAGGCAGCCCATAAAACTTTCTTTTGTTCTTTTGTTTTATTTTATTTTTTTATATTTATTTGAATAATTTGGATTTTGATGCTAGTTTATTTTGTAGGAATAAAAAGCTAAAAATTACAATCTAATATGGATCTACCATAAAACTAGGCAAGTTCCTTTCATTTATTCTATCTATCTCACTTTTGAATTAAATTGAGGACATTTTTTAGTTTATGTTTGGGGGTGCCAATTCTTATATTCTTGACTTGTTGAATTAACTTATTATGCATGCATTTTAGTATGATTGAATTCGCCATGACTATGAAATTTGTGATTGAGGATGGTTTTGAGAAATTTTTTCAAAATGTTTTTCAAAATTTTCTATTATATTAGTCAGAGTTTTGTGAGTATATAGTAACTTTTTTTCTACTTCATTTTTCCTATGAAGAGAAGGAGTTGAATTAACTGGGTTAGGAAAGTTTAATCTTGCTTTGCTCTAGAATCCATTGATGGATCCTTGAGGCGAAATCTTAGTTGATACCAAATATTAGAGAAATGATCTAGGCAATGTTTTTTTTTTATTACAACTAAAAAGCTTTCCCAACTGCCCTAATTATCATGCCATCATTGCATGATATATTCTCATAGTCAACCCCCTTAAGCCTTATTTTACATAAGCTTTATTTGTTCTTTTAACTACATAAACCATTCACATTTTAAACCTGAAAAACCATGAACTTACCTTAAATTTTGAGAAAATACTTTGGTGGAAATTTTCATTTAAAGAGAAATTTAGTTCAAATTAAATAATTAACATTATGTTTGCTCTATTTGATCAAAGAAAAAAAAAGAAAAAAAAAAGAGAAAGTGAAAAGTAAGAATCAAAAAAGGGTTAAAGTGATTGAAAAAAAAGGCTACGAGTATCAAGATGCTAAAAATAATAGAAAAAAGAGCACTCCACTCATTAAGTATGGTAATAATATGGTCATCAGTATGAGCATATTGTCAGGAAAGAGTTATGGTGTGAATACTGTTGATATTCTTTTTATTGTTTCTTTCTACCAAGTATTTTCCCAGTTTGCTTTTATTTTCCATATCCATTTATTTCTTAACCCTTACCCTATGGTCTATCATTATAGTCTTGATTAAAGACCTTTTGATCTCTGAATTTAGTATTTGATTACATTAGTGGAAAGGATTTCGGAAAATTGGACTTATAGAGTTAAGTTTTGAGAGAATTCTTCTGATTTCATTTGTTCTAATTTTATCTGAATTTTCTGGTGGTTTGGAGTTAAATTGACTGTCTCACACACACACACGCACTTAAGGACCTAGCTTTAGGTTGAAGTAAATGCTTAACTCTTGCTTAACAAATTGCGGAATTTTGATTGATTTTTCTGCAATCTTTAATGTAAAAAGAGTAAGTTATTAGTGATAAAATCTAAATTAATATCATGGCTTGATGAGTGATGATATGTTTTTATGGGATCTAGTTGATGTTGTCGAAATGGTAACTAAGGATTTGGAAATCAGTCATTGACACTAGTCATTAGCTTCTTCTTCTTCCTCCTCTTCTTCTTAGTTTTTTATTATTTTAATTATGATTCTTTTAGAATCAATTTCTAGCTAATTTACTTATGTGATTATGGTCAAGTTCCAAGTCCTAGACAATGATTTTAATCAATAAATGTTATGATAAATGTTTAGATTCAATCCTTAATTTTTGATGTGTTCAATTCTGTGTTTAAATGTCATGTTTATGCATGCATGAATTAGAGTAGCCAACTAGTTAATTACATGTATATATTTAATGCTAGTCTAAGATGATAGTGTATTATGAGTATATAATTGATATTATTCTTATTTAAAGTGGTATCTTATTGCATTGTGGAAATATGACAAGTAGGGTTGATTCATGCGTAAAAGGTTACAATGAGTTGTAATCTTGCATAGTTTAATCATCTCTTTTTCAAAACTTAATGCAATTATCTAGCAACTATGTTTAGGCTGTTCATGATTTAGGTTGATTTATGATGACACTACTACAAAAAGAGGTATTTAAGTCGCTGTGTAAAGTTGTTTTTTTTTCAAAAACCGACTTATAATGAATTTAAAGTCGGTTCAGTGTAGAACCGACGCTATCCACGTTGGACATAGCGTTGGTTGACGTGGCAACCCGATGCTACCCACGTGGATAGCGTCGGTTTGCCACATCAACCGATGCTACGTCATGTGGATAGCGTCAGTTCTCCACCTCAACCGACGCTATCCACATAATATATCCTAATATACCCCATTTTCTTCCTCTCTTTCCTCCATTTTCTTCAAATATCTACACCGCATGCCACCTTCTTTCTAAATTTCCGGCCACCTCCGACCACCATTTGCAACGTCATTTTGTAAGTTATATTCCTCTTCACATTATCTTTCAGATCTACTATTTTTTTGAGCGAAATATTAAAAACAATTTATACCCATTTTTTGTATAAATTTTTGATTTAGGTATGTTTTTTATTTTGTTTGTTATTATATTTGACTTATTTTATGTGGAAATAATATATGAAATGTTGTGGGTTTGATGGATTATATATATTTACTGTACGTGGATAAATTTATTTATATATTATAAATAATTATATTTTATTAAGTAGAATTTTGCAGCTTATTATTCAGTTTGTTTTATATTTTTTATAAATTTTTTATTTAGGTATGTTTTTTATTTTGCTTGTTATTATGTTTGACTTATTTTATATGAAAATAATATCTAAAATGTTGTAGGTTTACTATGCGTGGATAAATTTATTTATATATAAATAATTATATTTTATTAAGTAGTGAATAGAGGAAAATATATGTTTTTTTAAATTTGTAAGAAATTATATTGGTATAAAAGTTATACGTGCTATTTATTGACTCTTAAAAAAATTATAAATATATATATATATATTAATAAAATCAAATAATAACTAAAAACTAAGTAGTATTATTATTTTTATTTATATATGCTACTTATGTGTTAAAATGTTAAATATGTTACTATATATAGAAGTCCCTATATACTTCTATAGAATGTTATATACGAATAATTAATATTACTTTTTAATTATGATATAGTAACATGCTTAGAAATTAGAATCAACCAAAGTGAATTGTTTTTATATATTCATGCTAACATGTTGCTTATTTTTTAATTTGTATAGAAATGGTTTTGTAAAATGATTAAAATGATAACTGTTTTTGTATTATGTATGTTTTGATATATATTCTAAAAATTAGGAAATTTATATATAATAATACTTGAAATATATTCATTGTATACATAATTAAGTAATATGTTTAATTAATGTCATTAATAGAAAATAGACAAATCTTGGATGTCAAAGTGTAGAATTGAGTAAGACTATATTTCTGGAGTTGAAAGTTTCATGGAATTTGCTTATAGAAATAGTAATACTGGAACTAGTATGATTCGGTGCCCATGTGTTAAATGTAAAAATGAGAGATTTCATGAATTTGATGAGGTTAAGTATCACCTTATCCGTAATGGTATTCTATTGAGCTATAAATGTTGGTATTATCATGGAGAAACTATTGATAATACTCATGGCGAAAAGATAAATAAGAATGTGAGTGGATTACATACATCTTATTATAATGTACAGACAGAAAATATGTTTCATGGTGTTGAAGATGAATTACGCGAGGATGATCCCAAAACCTTTAATAAACTTATAGAAGATGCCGAAAAACCGTTGTATCCAAAATGCAAAAAATACACTAAAATGTCGAGATTGGTTCATTTGTACAATGTGAAGGTAAAACATGGTTTTTTTTACAAGGGATTCACATAATTACTAAATCTACTAGTCGATATGTTTCCTGAGGGTATTGAATTGCCATCTTCAATGTATGAAGTGAAGAAATCTCTTAGTCGATTTGGCATGGAATATCATAAGATTCACGCTTGTCCTAATGATTGCATTCTTTATAGAAAAGAATATGAGACATTACATGATTGTCCTATGTGTAAAGAATTGAGATGGAAGCATGGTACAAATGAGAGTACAACACATAAGAAAAGCGTGCCTGCAAAGGTTCTTTGGTACTTTCCTCCAATTCCTCGATTTCAAAGGTTGTTCAATAGTAAATATACATCAAAGATGTTGACTTGGCATTCAGATAATCGATCTGATGATGGGGTGCTACGTCATCCTTGTCTCTTCAATTTTCATCTGATTCGCGCAATCTTTGTCTTGAAATTACTGTTGATGGAATTAATCCACATAGTTCCCTCAGTAGTAGATATAGTTGTTGGCCAGTAATTATGGTAACATACAACATTCCTTCCTAGTTGTGTATGAAAAGAAAATTCATGATGTTAACATTATTGATCTCAGGACCGAAACAACCCGTTGTTGATATTGATGTATATTTGCAGTCTCTGATAGATGATATAAAGATGTTGTGGAATGATGGTGTAAATGTTTACGATGCACATAAAGAAGAATACTTTAACTTGAAGGGGGTCCTTTTATGGACAATTAATGATTTTCCTACCTATGGAAACTTATCAAGACATGCAACAAAAAGGTTACAAGGGATGTCCTATATGTAGTGATGGAACTTCTGCAACTTATCTTGTTCATGGATGAAAGATGTCTTATAGAAGACATAGAAGATTTTTTCCATCTGGACACAAGTTTAGATACCAAAAGAAACCATTCGATGGTGAAGAAGATCATGATCATACAACTTGACCTTTGCGAGGTATTGAGATATTAAGGCAATTGAATGGGATGGCATTCAAATGATATGGAAAGATGAAAAAAACTCACTAAGGTAGGGAAACGAAAGAGGTCAACTAATGAAATGGGTGAAAATGAAAAAGAGTTTGAACCGACTTACAATGGTTATTGGAAAAAAAATTAATATTTTGGGAATTACCTTATTGGAAAGATCTACACATTCGTCACATCTTAGATTTCATGCACATTGAGAAGAATGTATATGAGAGCTTGATTGGTACTTTACTTAATATACCTAGAAAAACAAAGGATGGAATTAAAGCAAGATTGGATTTAAAGAAACTAGGCATACGACCTGAATTGGAACCAAGGGTGGAAAATGATAAGAATCGAACATACTTACCACCAACATCATATACAATGTCAACAAAAGAGAAGGATGTGTTTTGTAAATGTTTGGAGGGTGTGAAAGTTCCTGATGGTTACTCATCCAATTAAGAAATTTTGTGTCTATCACCGATAAGAGACTGTATGGATTGAAATCACATGATTATCATATCTTAATGCAACAATTATTACCAGTTGCTATTAGATCAATTCTTCCAAAACATGTTCGATTATCAATAATTTGGCTTTGTTCATTCTTGAATACAATATGCAAGAAATCTATATCCATTGGCGAGTTAAATTCTTTACAGAAAGATGTTGTAGAGACTTTGTGTCTAATTGAAAAATATTTTCCTCCTTCTTTCTTCGATATAATGATTCACTTATGTGTTCATTTATTTCGAGAGGTTCAATTGTGTGGTCCTACTTACTTAAGGTGGATGTATCCTTTTGAGAGATATATGCAAGTCCTTAAAGGATATGTAAATAATAGAAATCGACCTGAAGGATGCATGGTGGAACGCAACATTGATGAAGAGGTCATTGAGTTTTGTTCTGAATACTTTAGTGGTTGCACTGAAATTGGTAATCCTACGCACAAGTTGTTCTTAGAACGTCACATGATCGAAGTAGGTAACCCTATGCTTGGTGGAAGTAAGAAATTATTTATTGATCGCATGATCAAAGTAGGTAACCCTATGCCTATTTCTGTAGTAGTGTGGTATTCTAAATCAATTACAAAATAAGAAAATGTGTATTTGAAGTCTTGTCTTAGTTGCATAGATTTCCCAAGCTAAAATTAAGAATTCAAGGAGAGTTTTAATATTTATTCATGACATAATTGATTAGATTATAGGCTAATGGTGAGGCTAGTGCTATTATCACATGTTTCTCTTAATTTTTGTGGTCATGTATTTTAGTTATTGTTTTATGCTTTGTTTTTAGTTAAAAACAATTTTTAAAACCCACTTTACTAATTTATTGACAAGCTAATAAGTAGTGGTATTTATTATAGCAATTCTTGCATGATCGACAACCTTTGTTCTTAAATTAATTTTCAATTGTATAATTTTATCACTTATACTTGCATGTTTTCAAGCATATCATTCATCAAATCCATCAATGCAGCAAGGGCATTTTTTGAACCGAATGACATAATGAGAAATTTGTAATGTTTATATCATGTCTAAAAATCCATCTTTGGGATGTCCCCTTCATTGATCTTGAGTTGATGATATCCTGAATGTAAATAAATTTTAAAGAAGTAACTACCACCTTGAAGTTAATTGAACAAGTCATCAATTTGAGGCAAATGATAATTATTCTTAATCGTGACCTTATTCAGCTCACGATTGACAATGCATAGCCTCATCATTCCATCTTTCGTCTTTATAAATAGCACAAGTGCTCCCCAAGGTGAATGGTAGGGCTAAATTAAATTCTTATATAACAATTCCTATAAATGATCCTTAGGTTCTTTTAATTTGGAAGAAGTCATACGATAAGGTGCCTTGGAAATTGGTTTTATACTTGGTACTAACTTGATAGCAAAATCCATCTCTCTATCGAGAGGAATATCTACTAGGTCATTTGAAACAACTTTTGGGTATTCGCAAAGCCCTCGTATTTGATCTTAAAGCAACTCTTTCTTAGGTATCTCAGTGATAAATTCTAGATATTTGATCGAGATGATTTTATACATACATTTGTGCATCAATTCTCATATATTTACAATGAATTATTGTTCCCTATATATTTCATGTGTTTATTCTATGTTATACAAGTATTTAGGGCCGAACTTAGAAAAAATAGGCAAAACTATAAATTTATAGAAAAATAGGATAATCGATTGATTTAGCTTTGATCAGGATATATCAAGGAGTTAGGGGAAGGACAGAAAGTAAGTGTTGATTGATCCAAAAAGGAATTGATTTATTAAGCCATAGGTTGATCGATCAAGTTTCAATCGAGATTTGATTGAGAACTCTTGAATTGCAAATTGTTTAAGGTTAGATCAATTGAGAATGGTCTCAATCGATTGAGAGCTCTTAAATTACAAATTGTTTAAGATTAGATCGATCGAGAAGGGTCTCGATCGATCGAAAAGTCCAATTAGTAGTCAAATCTAGTATTTCTCTACACCAAGTTGTAATCCTGGCCATTGGATCAAGTAAATTCTAATCCAACTCGGATTAGGCTAAAAAATAAACTATATAAACAACTCAAGGGGTCTTCAAAACACAATAATTGCAACAAGGAACTGAAGAGATCAAAGAGAATATCTAGGGAAAATGTTAGAGGAGATTTTAGAGATTTTCATAAACTTTTATTAGTCATCTTCGTTTTAGTTTTCTTTGATAATAATGTTGATTCTTTTAGAATTTAGCTAATTATAATGTGACTGTGGGAAATTCCAAGCCCTATATTATGATTTAATTAATTTAATGTCGTGATAATTTTAATTTCAATTCTTGATTTTTGATATGTTCAAATCTATATTTGAATGCCAAAACTACATATGTATGAGTAATTTACTAGTTTATTGAATGAATATATTTATATCTATTCTAAGATGTTAGTACATAATCGATAATATTCTTATTCGAAGTGGTACCTTGTGGTTGCTGCCTAGTTTATTCATCAATATTTTAGATCTTAATGCAATAAATAAATTAAATATAGTAAATATACACCTTGGTTATTCAGGATTTAGCTTGGTTAATAAGCAAACCTTTAATCAATTACACGATAAGAAAAGATTGAAGTCTTAAGTGGACCTAGATTTCTAAAGAAATATTTAAGAATTCAAGAATGGTTTTAAATTATGAAAATGATTTCAAAATTAAGAAATTAATTTATATTCATGACATGTTTAAAAAAATTGCAGGATAGTGGTGAGGCTAGCCCCATAATCACATTCTCTCATAATTATTTTGCAATGCACTTTTATTATTTTATGTTATTTTCTTCAAAAACAATCTAGAACCTCATTTTACTAATTTTAACTAACTTATTAACGAGCTAATAATTTTGAGTAAATATTATTATCAATCCTCGTGGATACGATAACCTATGTTCTTAAATTACTTATCACTTATACATGATCATGTATACTTGTATGTTCTCAATCATGTTAGTATCCCATGCAACCTTTATGCAACAATTTATGTGCTTTCATTACAAAGATTATGAGGACATTTATCATTTACTTTGTACCATTGAAGGTACAACTAGACTTGTTAAGTGGTTGGAAGGTTACAACTTTTTAACGATGGTGTAGAAGAACATTATGGATAGAGGGCTAATCCATGCCAAGGTTAACATCAAAATCATGTATATTTAGAATGATCAAATTAGCATGTATAAAATGGTGTTCAATTATCATAAGGGAGGCTATCAAGCTATATCTAGATTCCATTACATCATCATATGGTGTAGAGACACAAAACTATTCATTTAAGAGAGTATATTTTTTGTTGAGTTGTTTGGTGAATGGATAACTAACAAACGAGTGTGTGTTATTGGGTCAGGGAAAATATGCAAGCTAGGGTCCTCCTTTGAGATTTAGGGGAAATTTTATTTGGTCTTTGGCCTCCATCACAATCCCGAACCATATGTCCAAGCTTGTCATATTTGAAACACATATTGGTTTCCACCCAACATTCTCCTCGATGATCATTATCACACTGGGGCATACTCCCCTAGGTGCTTGTACTAGTTATTCCCCATACTAAGGTCATAATCTTTACCCTCATACTATTTTTTCCTCTTCTAGTGTTATTATTTGTCTTGTCAAAATTTTCTCTTATGGTCACTATTGGTGCACCACAAAGAGGGTCTTTATTTGCTCCAAAGGTCAAAAGTTTTGCTCTCTCAATCACTATTTCTTTGTTCAACACTTAAATGTATGTGGACAACTCAAAAGTATAATTTCTACCTAGATCTTGGTCTCAACCCCTCCTTGCAATGTCGAGTTCTCCTTGCTTCAGTTTCCATTAAGGTTAGCACAAACTTTACGAGTCAGGCAAACTGTTTTTCATATTTAGCCATAAATATGTTTCCTTATTATTGCTAGAGGAATCAGTACTCTTTCTACCAATGAACACTCCTTGGAAAATATTTTTCATGAAATGAATTTAGAAACATTTCCCAAGTAAAAGTGACCATGGTTCCTTCGTGCTATGGAAAAATCATCTTCCACCTATCAAAAGCATCTACTTAGAGCGTATAAGTAGCATTTGCTACTTTTTCAACCTGGAAGCATCATATTATTGAAAAGTCTTTCTCCATCTTGGATATTCATCTTCTTTCTTCTTGTGGATATGTGGTACCTTCAAAAATCGGGGGAGACAACCTCTTGAATTCAAAGAAGCTACTCCTTTTATATTGTGGTCTAAGATGTTGCTATTATTGTACACATCCTAGTGTAGTCATCACTTACATGGACATTTCCATAGAATTAATTTGTAGGGTTTCATCCTCAGTTTTTTTTCAATGGTTGCAATTTTCAAGTGATCTAGTGCTTTGTTAGCCATGCTAACATTTTCAAGGGTAAGTTTATAATTACTAACTACTATTTAATTGTGTAACAAAATATCAATCAACATGAAATTCTATAAACTAAGTTCAATAAATTATAACTAGCCTAGATGACATTGAGTTGACTTCCAATGGTGTCATCTCATGATTTCACAAAGTTTATAGAATTAGTTTAAATCGTTGCTCTGATACCAAATTATAACACCCTCAAATTTGCGTCAAGGACAAACTTGGAAGGAATAGCTTTTCGACTATTTTCTTGAAAAAAAACTAACAATAATTTCATTCTTTATTTAATAAATATTAAAGGAACCATTGTATCAATTGTCAAAATAGTATTGTTCCAAATAAACTATAGCAGCATAATTAAAAAAAACATAAAATAAATCACAAGAAAAGGGATTTAGAACTAGTTAAGCTTTTAAAGGTCTCTTTTTTTGGGAAACCACTTCATCTCCACACACCACCAATCGTCCTCTCCTTGCCATCCATGATCACTATTCATCATCTGAAAATGTTGAAACATGCATGACTGGGCTAATGCATAATAAGTAATCCACATGCAATATGCACCATGGAAGATGTACATAGATTTCATACATATGTTTGTTTCTTATACTTATGTGTACTATTTTTCGTTTGTATAGTTATATAACCATTGTTAGCTTGCCATTCCCATTTTCTACATTGTAGGACCCTTGTGTGATATCTATGCCATCAGTAATTAGTGGGCTACGATTTTTGAAACATGTTCTAACTACCGGATCCATGGTAATATCATACTTGAGGCATAATATTAGTATGGTTTAAACAAGTTATCACACACACATATTAGTGATCCCAAAAAGGCCTATCATCTCCTATGGCCACAGGGATAACCTTTCTACATTCGATCATTCTTTCATTTATAGGTTTCATAACAAAATTATGGAGTCATGCGTGGTTACTTTGTCATGAAATTTATGAGAAAAATCATCTCAAATATCAACATGTCAATTAAAGATGTGGTCATCTCTTTTACTAATATACTCTTTTAACATATATAAATTATTTTTGTGAAATCATGATATTACATTCTTATTTTAAATTTAAATACATATAGTTCTTTGGTAAGAGTAAAACGGGCTATGATATGCAAATGTTTTATGATTTATGAGAAAAATGGGTATAACACATGCTTGAAATTATAAGATCTCAAGAATAATCAGAAAAAGAATATGATGATATTAAATAATATAGGTACATCTTATAATATTTAGTGATATTGTAATTAAGTTAAATTTATATATATATATGTATTGTATATAAATTATTTTTTTGTTATAAATTTAGTTCTTAAGTTATTAATTAATATTTAATTTTTTAATGAATAAAAAATTTGAAAACTATTTTAAACATATTTTGGTTTTTTCTGCAGTTATGTAATCGAAAACATGCAGTGAGACTAGCAAAAATAAGCAATATAAGTTTAAAAGGATTATATCTTTTTAAGTCAATTGATATGTAAGATCAACTTAAAATTTAAAGTCGATTCACGGATAGAATTGACTTAAAATTTAAGTCACCTCGATTTAAGCCAGTTCACCAAACTAACTTAAAATCTCTTTTAAGTTGTTTAATAAGTGACTTAAAATCTCTTTTTAGTTGGTTAATAACTGACTTGAAAGCCTTTCTTTATAGTAGTAATAAAATTAAACATATCACGAATCAAGAAGAAAAATAAAAATTATTTATGACATTAAATTAATTAGACCATAGTCTATGGCTTAAAAATTGCCCACAATCACATTATTAAATTAGCTAGATTCTGTAAGAATCAACATTATAATCATAGGAAAACTAAATAGAAGAAGAACAGAAAAGCATATGAAATATCCTCCAAAAGGTTCCTTATATATGCTCTTTTATCTTCCTTATTTCTTGTTGCAATTGTTATATTGATTTTATTAATTCTGACACTCTTCTTATTCTATGGGATGTTATTTTGTATTTATAAGAGGAAAAATCAAATAAGGATGTTAAAAGGATTGGTGGTATTTTGGTGGGGATAAAATTAGTATGTACTGTGTCAAAATGAGGGATACGCTACAATGGTCAATAGGAAGGATAAGTTGTTATGAGGATAAGTTACGATGAGTTTCTAAATACATCCATTTCATTTCTATGTTAATCCATACATGAAATAAAAAATAAAATTCATAAAAATCCCCCAAAAAATCCCAAAAATAATATTTTTAATAAATATAAAATAAATATTTTTAGCTCATTATAATATATATAAATGAATTGATATATAAAAATGTGTATAAAATAGCATATAACTAATAATTAAAAGTAAAATTATTACAAATTCTCTACAGGTTTGACCATTTCTTGCAACTATGTTTATATCAACCCAATTTTAAGAGAATGTATTAACTTTTGACTTTCCCTTTCAGGGTGTGTCAAAATTTTGGCACCTTGTCGCAAGGGATTGAATTCTCAATTTTTCTAATAGTTACTAATTTTATTTTTCTTTAACTTCTAATTTTTATGTTCTAGTTGTACTAGTTTTTCTAGTTCCTGATTGTTAAGATATCGATGAATGTAACAACAACAACACTCTTACATTTGAGATCAGGAGGAACAATCAACCTACTACAAGAAAAGACAACATAATCTACTTTTCAAGTGACTTAGAACTTGAGAAGGAAGATATGGTAGTGTTCGACTCAACTCTTAGGAAGCTAGTTGTACCTTACTTGGAGGAATAACTCTTATGTATCATATATCCCAACTTGGAGGTAAATATAGACTAATTCATTTGTTACCTTTTTTCAACGGTGTAGTTGGAGAACACTCAAACAAACAACTAAAGAAATTTCATGTAGTCTACTCCAACATGAAACTAGTGGGGATCATAAAGGACCAAATTGAGCTTAGGGAATTCCCATTCTCACTTACTGATAGTGCCAAGGAGTGACTCTATTACCTCTCTTTCCAGTACCATTATCACATGGGATGATATAAAAAAGTTATTTTTAGAGAGGTACTTTCCACCCTTTAGGGCTACCCTCATCAAGGAAAAATACTTGTGGCATATGGTAACTCAATTTGTAAACCCTAAATTATAATTGGGAGAGATTCAACAAGTTATAGGCCAATTGTGAGAAACTTCTTCTACAATAATTTTATGATGGAATTTTTCCCGTAGAGAGAAGTTGATATATGTAGCTAGTGAAAGAGCATTGGTAAATAAAAACCTAGTTAAGGCAAGGAACTTAATTGTAATTATGGCTACTAATTCTCAAAAGTTTAATGCGAGGACTAACTAGCCACCAATAAAGGTAGGTATGATAGGTGTTTTCAATAACCATGAACATAAATTGGATAATCTTACTACTTCAGAGCAATAGTTGGCTATTAGATAGGTTAAGACTTGTGGCATATATTCTATAGTAGGACACCCCACTAACATGTATCCTACCCTTCAAGAGAACAACTATGAACATGCCAACGTTGTTGGAAGATTTTAGACATAGAGGCCTAAGTATGATCCACATTCTAACAATTATAATGTATGATGGAAGATTCATTCAAATATGGGCTATTCAGGTAACCTTTAATAATTAACTTCTTTTACCTAACCCCTAGACCAATTTTGCAATACCAATCGAGACCTCAGCCATCCTAACAGGTTCAAGGTAAGTCTTGGAACAATTAGTCATTGCTTTGGCCACTAACAATGTTAAATTTTAGCAAGGTACCTAAGCTTAATTCAGAATCTAGAGACATATTGAGCCAACTAGCCATAACTATGGGAAAGTTAGAAGCACAAGCATATAGAAAACTCACTTTATAAACTATAATAAACCTCAAGGAGAATGTTAGTGTCATCACCCTAAAAAGTAACAAACATTTGGATGAATCCAAAAAATCCACAAAAATATCAAACCAAAAGAAGGGATCCACCAAAACGAAGAGCTTGAAGAAGATACGACCACCCCGTAAGTAGCTAAGATGGAATCCAAGGAAGTATCAAAACCTCCCCTTTTAAATTATGAACATGTCATGCCTTTTCCTAACAGGTTTAAGAATACAAAGAAATAATAACATTAAAGGGAAATTTTAAACACCTTTCAAAGATGCAAGTCAACATACTACTTCTCAACTCTATCAAGTAAGTGCCTAACTATGCCAAGTTTTTCACTTCCAAGCACAAACTAAAATTCATCAAAGTGGTCAATGTTTGGGAAATTTTTTTGGCAATGCAACAAAGGAATATCCCACCCAAGTGCTGAGACATAGCTTGTTTCACTATCCCAATAAAGATAGGTAACTCAAAGCTTTAAAAAGCTATGCTAGATTTAAGAAAATATATTAATGACATGTCCTAACAATTATGCTTCACTAAATTAAAGTCTTTTAAAAGAAACTAGAATTATTATATAACTTGTTGATAGGACTAACGCATATCCTAAGGGTTTTATTAAGGATGTTTTAGTATAAGTGGATGAGATGATCTTCCAAATGGATTTGTATGTACTGTATTTAAGTGATGGTCCCTACACCATATCCATACCATTATTGTTAGGGAGTTCATTTATGAAAATAGCTCGTACCAAAATAGTTGTGCATAGTGGGAGCTAACTCTTAAGTTTGATAGGAAGATAATTTGATTTAACATATTTGAAGCAATGAAGTACCCAGATGATATTAGAGATGACTTGGAATTAGAGTTGGCTAAGTTGGACTCATATTGTGAAACCAAGCTCTTTATGATAAGTAACCCCTAAATCTGTTTCCTATTCCTTTTTTATTTATTTTTACATTACATATATACATGTGCTTACATTGAGGACAATGTAAGAAAATTAGGTATAAGAGAGTGCTAATATATCTCTATTTTTATTTTCTTATTCTTTATTAGTTTATATGTTTTAGGATATATATTTTAGGATTAATATGCTCTAGGTAGCATAAAATTTTCCAATTTTAGGATTATTTATTGCCTTTTCAGGAAAGTTAGGATGAGTAGATGTGCTTAGAAATAACAATCACATATTCCCTCTTTATTTTTTGATATAATTGATCATAAATGCTTATACACATGAGATGTTCAATGATAATAATTGTTAGTATAACCTTGATATTGTTCTTTAGTGAATGCATACTTTGTGATAATCTAGCTTAAAAAATACATGCAAGGTAGTTATATTTTTGGTATAATGATTTATGTCTTTGAAGTTGTTAAGTGTTATGCTAATTTCTTATAGAGTCTTTTAATTCCAATAAGCATGACCAGGTTGAAATAAATCTTTCTTAGGTTTACTATGAATGTTGATCGAGTATTTTCTAAAAAATTATTAAGACATTAGGATCAACCTTCCTGCCCAAATTTTCCTACCCCTAATGGTGTTGTTCTTATAAGGAAAAACCCATATTAGTGGACCCAATTTTAGCATACATGAGTCAATTATTTATACTCACTCCTTTTTCTTTTAACCTAACATTGACCATACTTGATAGGTCTCTTTCTCTTACTTGATGGACTTATAAAAACAAAAAATTCCTTTTCCCTTTCACTTTCTTAAACCAACAAGCCTTAGCCTTATTACAATCAAATGAAAGACTTTTTAATTTTAGGAAATACTTTCAAAAAGTGGAGATATAATTTTAAGGGAGAGTTCCTAATTTAAAATCTAGAAATATTATGACGTTTTGTATGAATGTATATGTGTTTTATTGATTTGAAATACATAGTTTGACTGTTACTAATTAGATTGTTATACATACACAATTTGAGCTATATTATTATGGAGAATGTTAGACTGAAGGATTAGTTATAGATCCCTACTAATATTTGTTAGATTTTGGGACATTAATGTTATTAGGCTCTTGAGATGAAATAATGAAAACTGTGTTCGTAATGACTTATTTTGCCTTTGCTCGAGGACTAGAAAAGAGTAGTTGTAGAGGACTTTGATTAGTATTATTAGTATCATTTTATACACATATTAGTGCATCAATTCCCATACATTTACAATGAATTATTTTTTTCTATGTATTTTTTGTGTTTATTTTATGTTACATAGATATTAGGGACAAAATAAACAAAAAGAGGTAAGAAAAAAATGTATTTAGAGTAAAAATAGCCAACTTGATCAATCAAGCTTTGATCGAGATCGATGAAGGATACTTTGATGGAAAAGTATGAATCGACAGGACTCGATAGATCAAAAAATGGGTTGATAGATTGAGAAATAAAGGCAACAAAATAATGAAAGACAAGCAAGGCTCGATCGATCCAATAAGGGACTCGACCAATTGAGCATTAGGTTTATCGATTGATCGAGCTTCGATTAAGGATCGATCTAGCTTCAATCATGAAAAGTCTAATCTAACTCAAATTATGCTTGAGAAATAAATTATATAATTAATCTAATGGGTCATTAAGACATAATAATTGATACAAGGAATAAAAAAGATCAAAAACACATCATGGGTAACTTTTGGAGGTGATTTTGAAGATAAGATTGAAAATTGAAGATTGGGTTACATTAGCTTCATCCTATACTTTCATAAGCTTATCTTAATCCTTTCTTTAACATTTTCCATTGAAATAATATTGATTCATGTAGAATATATGTCTAGCTATTTTAGTAATATGATTGTGAGAAATTCCAAGCCGTAGACTATAGTTTAATTGATTTGAGTGTCATGATAAATTTTACTTTCAATTTTTGATTCTTGATGTGTTTAGTTCTATGTTGAAATTTCAAAACTATGCATATATGAAATAGAGTCATCAACTAGTTTATTTCATGAATATATTTATTACTAGTCTAAGATATTAGTCCATAATTATCAAGATTCTTATTTAAAGTGATACCTTGTGAATGCTATTACAAGTTATATTGAATGCTTAGATTAAAGGTTATCAATAGATTTAATCTTGTCTAGTTTAGTTATTATCTTTTTAGATCTTAATACATTAAATAAATTAAATCTATTAAGTATTTCTTTAGGTTGTTCAAGATTTAGGTTAGTTAGCAATTGTATCATTAATCAATTACACAATAAGAAAAAGAATGAAGTCTTAAGCAGACCTGGATTTCTAAAACTAAAGTTAAATCATTCAAGAAGAGCTTTATTACGAAAGTGATTTAGAACTTAAAAAAGTAATTTCAATTCATAACATGATTAATTAAATTGTAAGCTAGTGGTAAGGATAATATCATGATCATATATCTCTTATCATTCTTGTGCAATTTACTTTATTGTCTTATGCTATTTTCCTTTTCTTCACAGTCAATCAAAACCCTCCCTTGGCTAACTTTAATTAATTTACCAATAATCTAGTAATTAAAAATAGAATTGTTACCAATTATTTGCATATTCAACCTTTACTTGCAACTACATCTACATCAAAAAAAATTTAAGAGAAGTAAGGTATTAACTTTTAAGATGCCCTTTTGCCAACAGTGGAGTGGAGATTATTTGTGTCACTGAAAATGACACACTTGCTTAAGTGGAGAGTTAGTTGGGTGAAAAGATGCAATGAAATCTTAGGCCAATTCCAAAAGTTGCATTTGAAGGCCATTACGAGGGGTGGTTCTATATAAGGTAGTGGGACGATTGCATGCTATAATCCAACATAAAGATGTTGATCCTAAAAATACTTTAGAGTACTTCAACGAGGATGTAGAAGGAATGAAGTGGGATAGGATATCATGATCTATATATGGGGCACTTTGGTAATTAAAAAATTATAATGATTGAATTATTTTGGGCTTATGTATCCTTAAGTAAAGTGACATTTTCTCCTAAAAGATAGGAAAATGATATAAGAGCTATTTATAAAGAGACATTATATCAAGCTCTCTACCACCCTTAGCACTCGTGGGCATGGTGTGCTAAGTGAGCAACCAATGAGCTTGATAATGCTCTTGAAGCATGCCTTGGTTGTTCCACGAGGGCACGTAGTGTCTCTCTAAATAAGGATTCATAGGGACAATTTTAGTGATGTAAAAGGGTCGATACAACACATATTTCCCATGTAATATGCTATATGAAAAGAAAGGTCTATGCCTAACAGTTTAGTCAATATGGGCACGTAAAGTTAGCTTCATGGGAGACCAACAAACCATGTGAGTAGCATTTCATAAGTGATGGTGCATTAATGTGTAATGTCATGCTAGTAAAGTAGTGTTGCTTTATGGAATACATATTATGGGTGTGGCAATACATTGTGATGTCAAGTGGGATTGTGCATTGGCTAAAGGTTTGGCCAAGCACAAAGGATTTGTACGTTGTTAGGCTTGGATGTGAATGACATTATGCTAAGATGTTAGCATCATGTGTATACTTCAAATCAATGTGTTGCTTACTTAAGGGACATGGAATTCTAGGTTAATAGAACTTGTTTCACTACTATAACAAAGGGCTTTTAAGTCACTTTAGTGAACCGAGTTAAAATATGTTTTAAGTTGGTTCATTGAATCAACTTAAAATGAGATAAGTTAAAATTTTAAGTTGGTTCTACCCTAAAACCGAAGAACTAACTTAAAATGATATAACCCCAACATATTTTTGGTTGTTTCTACTAGCCTACTATACTATTTAAATCACATAGTAACATAAAACAATGAAAATATGTTTAAAATGTTTTTAAAACGTTTTATTCATTTAAAAATAGAATATTAATTTCTTAAGAATCAACTTATAACAAAAAATAACTTATGTACAATGCAACTTATACAAATTTAACTTACATATAATATATATATATACACACACACACAAAATAAGCACATCATAATAAAATAACTATGTTATTTATTCGATATCATCAAATTCTTTTTCTAATTCTTCTTGCCACTTTATAATTTAGAGTGTGTGTTCCACCCAGTCTTCTAGTAAATCTTCAAAAAAAATTGTATCGTAACTAGTTTTACTCCAACTAAATAACTACATCTCATGGCAGCACATATACCTCACTGTTCTCGTGGCCTCAAGAGGCTTAAAAAACCAACCTATGTATGTGAAATATTATGAATATAAGATCTTTGAGGCTAAAAAGTTTAAAGTATGATTATAAAACAAGTGAGCATATAAAATAGCACCTAATAAGTATTATAATTCTAGAAACGTAAATGAACAAAAACTTATGTCATAATTATTCTAAATATTGAACATATTAACCAAAGAATTACATATATTTAAATTTAAATTATTATTTAACATCATACATTCATTAAAAATAACTTATACATTACTAGAGTATATTAGTTAAAAAGATTACCACATCTTTAATTGATATATTAATATTTAAAATGATCTCGCTCATAAACTTCATAATAAAGTAACCACATATAGTTCAGCTACATCTTCTTGTTGTGGAACCTACCAAAAGCAAGTATATATGGTTTATGAATTTAAATATATTTATACGAGTGAATCATATTTATACATGAAATTTCTCATTTATATATATAAAGTTTATAAATTATTAAAATCAATGAAAACATCTTGATACTAGGAAGCAATTGTTAGGTTGCGTGATTGCAAGACTCAATTGAGAAAAGTTCTCGTTCGTATTTTCTCAAGGTGCACAGAAGTATTCAGATAAGAGTCATGTTTTAGATTCGAAAGTTGATAGGTTGGCCTCAATTATAAGAGTCTTGACATCGAAGACTCAAATTTTCATTACTTCAACTCACGCACAATTATACATGATATAACCTCTTTATAGATAAAGTTTCATTTTTAACTTCGTCTATGCAATACATATATATTATTCCGTATAACGTAAAAAACATAAGATGTCATGACCCTTTCAAAGATAAAATTTCATTTTTAACTCATTTCAGTATTATATATTTTTTTTTTCGTAAAACATAAAAAAAAACATAAGTTTTTTCACATATTCAAAAATGTAGGGTATATATTTTTTGTAAAGTAAAAATATTTTTTTTAAAAGGATTAAAAGTAAAATTACATGAATAAATGAATAATATAAAAATTGGAGTTAAATAATGAAGTTACTGGAAACAAAATAACAAACTTAATTTCATCAACTCCGGGCAAACTTAATGGAACATTAATCCAAATAGAAATAAAAAAAAAAGGAAGAAGAACAAACGGATTGAAAATATATTTAGGCATCATTTTGTTTTGGATTCATTTTACTCGAGCCTTGTAACGATAGACGAACCTATTAGGCATGGTGATCCCTACCTGTAGAAAAAAAAATATTATATTACTTTGATACTGTGTAAAATATTAAAAGATAAAATAAGACTTTGACCTCCTCACTTCCTACTCAAGCCTTTTTAACAATGTAGTCATTATTAACTAGTTGGATCAGTAACAAAACGAATAAGAAAAAAAATTGAAGTAATTAAAACTTGTCTTTAACACTCCAACCCAACAAAACGAGCAACGAGTACGAATTTCATCTAATTTTAAACCATAATTCAATAAATTAAATGTACTTATACTTCTATAACAATATATCAAATTTTAAAATATGATAAAATAATTTGAACAAAATATCATGTATAATATTTTATTTTATATTTCATATATAATTTAAAATATCTATTATATTATTTTTGTTAATGCATTTAAAAATATGTTATAATTGCTTCGACCCTCTAAGACATAGATCTTAGTTACATCATTGCTTGTATCTTCCACAACAAAAATATAAACTCACACTATGTTGTTCTAAAATACATTCAGCTTTCTATGTGAACTTTCTCAAACTTTTGGTTTTCTCACAATTCCTTTTACCATAGTAGAGAAGTTAAAACGATATATGCGAAATAAATTATCTATAATTAAACAATATAAAAGAAAATGAAAAAGAAAACCATGTTAAACCCAACCTAAACTACCACTTTCATAATTAAAGTAACAATAATCACATTCTAATGCATAAATACACTCTACTACATTCTGCATCAATTATAAATGTTATTTTATATATTTTTTTATATTAATTGTTATATATATATATATATATATTATAAAGATTTAAAAATATTTATTTTAAGAAAATATTAATTTTTTGGATTATTTGAAATTTTTTTAATATTTTTATGATTTTTATTTTGTAAGTGTATTAACTTATATAGGAAGTAGATGTATTTAGTAAACTATCGTAGCTTACTCCCATCGTAGCTTATCATATTCTTTTAACACGTGGTGCATACTAATTTTATCTCCACCAGAATATCAGTAATCTTATTTACATCCTCATTTTATTTTTATCTCTTATAAATACAAAACAACACTCCATAAAATATAAAGAGTATCAAAATTAATAAAATCAATATAACAATTGCAACAAGGAACACAAGAGATCAATAGCACCTCTAAGGTAACTTTTGGAAAAGATTATATAGATCTTTATAAGTTTTTCTTAATCTCTTTTCTTCATTTTTTCATGATAATAATATTGATTCGTATGGAATCTAGCTAATTTAATAATATGATTGTGGGTAATTTCAAGCCCTAGACTATAGTCTAATTAAGTTAATGTCGTGATAATTTTAGTTTTAATTCTTGATTTTTGATGTGTTCCATTTTATGTTTGAATGCAAAACCATGCATATATGAACTAGAGTAATTAACTAGTTTATTACATGAATATGTTTATATATAATCTAAGATGTTAGTTCGCAATCATTAATATTCTTATTTCAAAGTGGCACCTTGCGGCTGTTATCACAAGTAATATTAAGTACCTCTATTACAAGTTAAATGGTTATTCTAATCTTATCTATTTAGTTAGATCTTAATGCAATAAATGAATTAAATCTAGTAAATATTTAGGTTGGTTAATAAGTGGATCTTTAATCAATTACATGGAAAGAAAAGATAGAAAATGTTAAGCATATCTATAATTCTAAAGTTAAAGTTAAGAATTCAAAATGGTTTTAAATTATAAAGTGATTTAGAAGTTAAGAAACTAATTTTCATTCATAACATATTTAATTAAATTGTATGGTAGTGGTGAGGACTATCTCATAACCACATATCTCTCAGAATCTTTCGCAACTGTTGGTAATAGTGTAAATTTAAATAAAAAATGATGAGAAAAAGTGCAAAAATTTTACTATTTTAAAAAACTTTGTCCCATATTTCTTTTCTACATCCCTTAGAAGGTATTGATATAAAGAAGGATTTACAATTGGGATTGGGCCCCAAGGGACACCCACTTTTGTGAAAGGGAGAGGACCTAGGCAATTGTAGAGCCACGCGCGTGTGTGCGTCAACCACCACAGTTATCCAATCGGCCACCTTGAGTAAAAATGTGTGTGTGTGTGTGCGTGCGTGTAAGAGGTGGGATGGCACTTTATTTTTGGAAAAAAATTTCATTATTAAAATTATTTTTTCCAACAGTTAGAAATTCTATTCTTATCCAAACTGAGTCACCCAAAACCTGACCATTATTTTCTTGACCATTTTCGCTATTATTGTGTGAACATTTTTGCTATTATTGTGTGAATGTTACACACACGTTCATCCTTTTTTAGCTATAAAAAGAAGGTCATAGCTCTGAGTTAGATATAACTCAGAAACTACTCTTCACAGCAAACCCAAGAAAAGAAAATTCAAAATTACTTTTTTAGTTTTCCGAGCAACATAAATACTTTAGAGGTGTAGCATTCCGAACTTCATCAATATAGTTAAAATTCGAGACAGAAAAAAGATTCTATGTTATTTTATTCTAGGGACTACGAAACTATGTTGGCTTGCACAAACTTGGGCAAAGCCACGAAACGTCTTAAAGTGAATGACTTGATCTGCAACTCAACCCAAGTAGTACTTTTTAGTATATCGGTAATAATGTTTATATCTTTTTTATTACATACCTGTAACCAAAAATTTAAGACGTTTTTTTTATGTATCATGTCTACTAAAATGTTAACTACTGATCTCAAAAAACCATTTCATTTCGAGGGTCTACACTTTAAAAGATAGAGACAAAAGATGTTTATTTTATTAACCATGAAAAAAGTGGCTTTTGTTCTTATTGCTGAAAAACCAACACTACCTAATCTTCCTACAGAAGCTACAACTAAGGACTTAGACACCTGGATAGAAAATAATTTTCTATGTAAAAATTTTATTCTTATTGGTTTAGTTGATGATTTGTATGACTATTATAATTCTGATAATTCAGCTAAGGAAATTTGGGATACACTTCAAAAGAAGTATGACACTAAGGAAGTTGGAATAAAGAAGTATGACACTGAGGAAGCTGGAACAAAGAAGTATGTTGTCAATAGATACATGAAGTACCAAATGAATGATGACAAATCTGTGGAAGCTCAATCACATTAACTGTAGAAGATAGCACATGAAATAACTTCTGCAGGTATGACTTTACATGAACAATTTCAAGTTGATGTTATTATAGATAAATTACCCCTACATGGAAAGATTTAAAGAATGCACTTAGACATAAAACTAAGGAATTATCTTTAGAAAGTCTCATAACCCATCTATGAATAGAAGAAGAAGCCCAAAAAGAAGATAAAAAAAATGAGGTACTCATTTTTTTAAACAATAATGCCAATAAGAAATCCTCCTTTGTAATTCTAAAACTTGAAAGAAGAAACATGAAACTCAAAATTGCAATAATAACCAAAATCGTAACAGCCAAAATAGAAATAGAAATCCTCCACGGTATGGACCTCAACCCTTTCAAGAAATAACACATTCATGTGTTATAGTTGTAACAAGCCTAACCACATGGCTAGGAACTGTTGGTACAAGAATTGTCCTACCTTATAGGTAAACCTTACCGAAAATCAACTTATTTCTATGATATCTGAAATCAACTTTATTGGTAGATCTGTGGGTGGTGTGTGGACACTGGTTCTTTTCGTCATGTTTGCTATGATCGTGACATGTTCAAGTCCTATTCTATGTTTGAGGAAAAGAAAGTGCTCTGGATGACTCCCACTCCACTAAAGTTGTTGGTATTGATGAGGTAAAATTGAAGTTTACTTCTGGAAAAACTATCATCTTGAAGGATGTCCTACATACTCCAAAGATGAGAAAGAACTTAGTTTCAGGCTATCTTCTTAACAAAGTTGGTTTTACTCAAACTATAAGAATTGATTTGTATACAATAACTAAGAATAATATTTTTTTGGGAAAGGGTATGCTACTAAAGGCATGTTTAAATTGAATGTTGAAATTAATAAAGCTTCTTCTTCTTATATGTTAAGTTCTTTTAATATTTGGCATTCTATAATTTTTCATGTTAATAAATACATAATCAAGAACATGAATACCTTAGAACTAATTCCTAAGTTATCTTTGAATCATTTTGAAAAATTTGATTATTTCAATCAAGCTAAAATAACCAAAACTTCACATAAATCTATAGTTAGAGAATCTGAACTTTTGGACTCAATACACTCTGACATATGTGAACTTGATGGTATTTTGACTAGAAATGGAAAATGCTATTTTATAACTTTTATTGATGATTGTCCAGACTATACTTATGTATATCTAATGAAAAATAAAAGTGAAGTGTTTGACATGTTTAAAATATTTATGACTGAAATTGAAAATCAACTTAACAGAAAAATAAAAATATTTCGAAGTGATAGAGGCACTGAATATGATTCAAATATTTTTAATGTTTTTTATAAAACTCATGGAATCATTCATGAAAAAACTACACCTTATTCTCCTAAAATGAATGGCAAAGCTGAAAGAAAAAATAGAACTTTTACTGAATCAGTTGTTGCAATTTTATTAAACTCTGGTGATGCTTCCCATTAGTGGGGAGAAATTTTACTAACTGTTTTCTATGTGCTAAACAAAGTGCCTAAATATACTAGTAAAATTTCATCATATGAAATTTTAAAAAATAAGAAACCTAACTTAACATATTTTAAAACTTGGGGTTGTTTAGCCTATGTTCGGATCCTTGATCCTAAAAGAAATAAGCTTACTAGTAGAGCATATGAATGTGTTTTCATAGGATATACTGTGAATAGTAAAGCTTATAAATTCTATGACTTAAATGATCATGTAGGTATAGAATCAAATGAAGCTAACTTCTATGAACATAGGTTTTCTTTTAAATTGAAGAATAATGGGGGCTCATCTTCTAGTAGTATACCCATAACTATAACTAGTGAATAAAATGAAAAATTAGGCACAAAAATTATGAGAAGTAAATAAGCTCGAACCTCTAAGGATTTTGGGTTTAATTTTTATGATTATACCTTAGAGGAAGATCCCCAAACTCTTCAAGAAGTCTTATCTTCTTTAGATGCCAACTTATGGGAAGAAGCCATAAATAATGAAATGGACTCTTTTGAGTATAATAGAACTTGGAATTTAGTTGACTTACTTCCTAGTTGTAAAACCATAGGATGTAAATGGATACTAAAAAAATTATTAATACCCTATAGTACTATTGAAAAGTACAAAACCCATCTTGTAGCTAAAGGAGCAAATAGAAAATGTAGATTTCTTTGATACTTTTTCACCAATCACATGAATAAATTCCATAGGTGTGTTTTTCTCTCTTGCTACTATCCATGATTTAGTAGTGCACTAAATGGATGTTAAAACTTCCTTCTTAAATGGTGACTTAGAAGAAGAGATTTATATTGACCAACCTGACGACTTTGTTGTCCCAGGTCATGAAAATAAAGTTTGTAAACTAAATAAATCTCTTTATGGTCTAAAACAAGCACCTAAGTAATGACATGAAAAATTTAATAATATAGTTATCTCACATGGATTCAATATGATTGAAAGTGACAAATGCATTTATTATAAATCAGGAAATGACATCTTCACTATTATATGTTTATATGTGGATGACATGCTTATTTTTGGGTCAAATATTCATGTTGTCAAAAATGTGAAAATTTTGTTGTATGCTAACTTTGATATGAAACACCTCAAAGAAATAAGTGTAATCCTTGGTATAAAGATTACTAAGTCTGAAAAGGAAATTTCTCTAGATCAATCTCATTACATTAAGAAGATCTTAAAGAAATATAATTACTTTAATTTCAAATCTGCATGTACTCCTTATGATCCTAATGTAAATTGTTCAAGAACATCGGAGATGGTGTTAGAGAAATTGAGTATGCAAGCATCATTGGTAGCTTACGTTATACTATTGATTGCACTAGGTCAGACATAGCTTATGTTGTGGGACTACTATGTAGATTTACCAATAAACATAATATAGAGCATTGGAATGCAATTGAAAGGGTCATGAGATACCTTAAGAGAACTATGAACCTTGGATTACATTATAAGAAGTTTCTCGGTATTCTAGAAGAATACATCGATGCTAATTGGAACACCCTATCAAAAGACTCCAAAGCAATTAGCGACTATATATTTAGCATTGTTAGTGGAGATATTTCTTGGAGGTCTTAGAAATAGAATTTTTTTGGCTCAATCTATGATGGAGTCTGAAATGATAGCACTAGTTACTGCTAGTGAAAAAGCAGCCTGGTTAAGAAGTCTGTTAGTTAATATCCCTTTTATGGGAAAGACCAATACCAGTTGTTCTGATCCACTACGATAGTACTGCAGCTATTACAAAGATTTAAAACTGTTACTACAATGGTAAGAGACAATAGATACATCATAAGCACAATACTATTAGAGAATTTCTCTTTACAGGAGCTGTAAGAGTGGATCATGTACCTACTGATGAAAATTTGGTTAATCCTTCGACGAAAGGATTAGCAAGAGAGAATGTTTTCAAAACCTCGAAAGAAATGGGATTGATGTCCTTAAAATGAAGAGTCACTCATAATGAAAACCCAACTTATAGACAAGAGATCCGAAGAAATAAGTTCAATAGGTAATAACAAGTCATAAAGTGATATGAGATGAATTATGATATTATGAAATCTTACTCTATATTATTAGAAGCATGAAGTCTTGAAGTGACAAAAAGGATGAGTTAATTTTTAATTATTAATGAGTTATATACTCTATGTGGAGTGGAGTATATAACTACAATAGTACTTTTGATAGACTCACCTATGTGAATGTGGAAGTGTGGCTGCTTCCTATGAAATGTTTTGGGAAATATTTACTAGAGCATTCACTATACTAGGATACACGGGCATGGCCGTAAAACACGGGTTTTTGAACTACACCTTGGAAATGTTGTGTGTGTAATATTGTTAGAGATAGAGTTCAAAACTACAAGTTACTCTAGTAAATTATAAAGCATCAACCCTGTCCAAAGGTTCAAGTCGATAGACACCTTTTGTTGATACACAATCTTATATTTTTTTTATCGATCGGTTGCTCGATGAAAACTATTTTTATATAAAATTCAAGTGAGAGATTGTTAGAAATAGTATGAATTTAAATTAAAAAAATGATGAGAAAAAGTGCACAAATTTTCCTCTCTTAAAAACTTTATCCCACATTGATTTTCTACATCTCTTAGGAGATGTTGATATAGAGAAGGATTTACAATTGAGATTGGGCCCCAAAGGGCACCCACTTTTGTGGAAGGGGAGAGAACTTAGGCAATTGTGTAGCCACACACGCACGCGTGTGCCACCACCATCGTCCATCCAACCGACTAACCATGTCGAGCCGAGCGGTGTACAAGTGCGTCTGCGTGTGTGTGTGAGAGAATTGGCACTTTATTTTTTGAAAAAAAAATCATTATTAAATTATTTTTCAAATAGTCAAAAATTTCGTTTTTATCCAAACTAAGTTACCTAAAACTTAACTGTAATTTTTTTTGACAATTTTTGCTATTATTGTGTGAAGGTTTTCTCTATTATTTTGTGAAAGTTTTCGCTATTATTGTGTGAAGATTTTCTTTATAAATGTTACACGTACGTTCATCCTTTTTTCATCTATAAAAGAGGATCATAACTCTGAGTTAGATATAACTCATAAACTGCTCTTCACAACCCAAGAAAAGAAAATTCAAAATTGTTTTTTTCAATTTTTCGAACAACATAAATATTTTAGAGGTGTAGCATTCCGGACTTCATCAAAACAGTAAAGCTCCAAGACAAAAAAAATGGACTCTGGGTTGTTTTATCCGGAGGACGACGATATTATATTTGCTTGTACAAACTTAGACAAAGCCGCAAAATATCTTAAAGAGAGCGACTTAATCCGCGACTCAATCTAAGTAACACTTTTCAATATTTCGATAATATTGTTCATATTTTGTTTTTACATACCTGCAAACAACAGTAACTTATTTTACTAATATTATTTTTCTTAAAAATAATTTAAAATTCTTAATTTGTAACTTTAATTTACTCGGTAGCGAACTAATAATTATGAGTATATATTATTACCGATTTTTATAAATACGATAATCTTAGTTTTTAAAATTTACTAAATATACATAATTTATATATTAATTAATATCAATAAGATATCAACTATCAGATCGATACTTCACAAAATTCGCGTTCATGAATATAGCTACAAGCCTCAAACGCAAGTGTGTCTCTTTCATGTCTGATATTTATCATAACTATATAATTAACAAAAGAACAACACATTCAATAAGCATTGGGAAACTGCAATAACAGCTAAGTTGTAATTCTGCATCAAAGGAAAAAAAAATCAGCAAGTGAGTTATAAGAAAACTAAGTGCAAGCACGTTGATTTGTAATTTATAATTTTTAACTAAATAATTAATTTTATAATTTTTAATTATTTTTTAATAATACACCAATTTATTTAATAACATTTTTACTTAATGATTTAAAAAAATCAAAAATTATGTAAAAGCTGTTTAGTAACACTTTTCTTTTTTATTTGCTTTTTCGAAAAATTACTTTTTTTATATTATTCAAAAATTAAAGTTTTCGATCATTTTCTTCCAATATTTATATATATAAAAATTATATGATTTTATTTACTCTTTAGAAAAATATTTCGTGAAAATAAAAAAATCAAAAATAAGAAATAAGAAATCATATTTAAAAATATTTTTTTAAAGATTTATGAATCACCTGATATTTTTGTAATGATTCTTTAAAAATGTGAAAAATAAAATCAAAAATATTTATCAAACATTCCTCGCCAAAAATTCACTTGAAAAATAAAAAAGGAAGAATCAAAATCATTATCATTATCAAAGTACTCTAAAAAAGTTGGAAGCTATTTACCGTCATTCCAATGAGTCAAAAAGGGCTTTCCAAAATCTTTCATAACACAATGTGTTTCACAAAAGATGCAACGTATCTTCCTGAAGCATTTAAAAGAACTATTATTTGTATCTACAAGTGAGAAAAAAAGTTAATAAAATATATCAAATAATAGTATATTAAAGACTTATTTTACCTGAGCCAAGCTAGTCTACAACAATACAAGAACTTGTGATCTCTAATAAGCATTACACTATTAAGAGCAATAAAATACAAGTAAATTGGCTTAATTATACCTGCCATAACTTGATTACAAAGCTCTCCATTTGAAATAGAATCATTAACCACATTCGTATAAGAAATAGATGAATATCTCAACCAATTCTGTGTGCAAACTAAAGCTTGAACCACTTTAGGACTTCAAGAATTTCTAAAAGGATCTAATATACACTAACATATGCTAAATGCAGATTCTAAAGCAACAATCGACAAAGGAAGGGATAACCAAGATATCACAATCAATCATGGATAGTACATGATAATTGGGTTCGAAAATGGGGCTTTAACCCATGTTTAAATGGCATTTTAAGCATTATTTTCAGTGGAATCCATTTGGTATAAGTGTGTGTTCATGATTGATATATGTTATCCTTTGTAAGGGATCAAAATAATATATTTACATGTTCAAAATGATATTAGAGTGAATGAAAAATTGATAGAATTTGTTTTCCTATAAGAAGTAAGTTAGTGTAACAAGAAAGCTCTATCTACGTATAATTAAGGAGTCAATCTTCTTGTAATTTTTCGTTTCTTGATATTCATTTTAAATTTACAATTCTTATTATTATTTTATTTTGATACATTTTAATTTATATTCAAAATAAAATTTTGTTTTTTCGTTACATTATTTCCTACAACTTGTTACGAACAACTTTCTACCAAATTAACATATCAAAATTCTTATCCTTTCCATCATCACAAGGATCTAAAAGATATTTATCTAGCTTATACTTGTCATGTCCAACTTGTTTTTCTTCCGTATATATAAAAAAGTCATCTAGAAGAGATCATCAATATTATCTTTCTTTTTTCTTGATTTTTGTTATGGTAGTCACATTCCAACTAGTTTTCTTTGAAGGACTTAAATTGGCACACTTTTTAGCATACACATCATAGATTTTGAGAAGTATCATCTTTACCTCATTTAACATTGAATCAACCATATTTTCGTTGTATATACATTGAAAAAATAATAATTAAGAATTGCAATTTGAACCTATGTTCAAGAATTATAGAAAGAATTAGTAATTGTTGACTCTTTCAATAGAACTTCAATATTTATCAAATTTGACTTTCATATTGATTACCATGCTAGTATGAAAATCATCATTCACTTCACATAACTTGGTCTTGATTGAATTGCGCACAGTTCATGAAAATAGATATTAGAAGTCACATTCAAAGATGCACTAAATTTTATAGTTATAGCATAAAAAAGAATTCAGGAACTTCACAAATATATAACCATGCATTTTCCGAGTCAATACTAATGGGTGGACCTTCTATTTTTGAAGAAAAGTGATGGCTATTTTTTACATCATTTTCTTCCAACCTCTCAAATGCTTTCTCAAACTTACAGATAGATTTTAACATTAGAAATGTCAAGTAACATCTAGTACTCACATCCAAGACAAAGAGACTTTTACTTTTAATTTTTTCTTTGTCTACACATTCTCTGAATTTATGCAATCTGATATGGGAGGACCTCACATATCTAACTGCATTTCTAATTCTTGCAATGGATGAGTGAAGATTCTTTAACACCTCAGAAATAATCAAATTTATGATGTGTGCACAAACATGTAAAAACTAACCTCAAGCAAACAACCATTCCAACTAAATTTCTTCTTAATATATGCAATGCTAGTATCATTACAAAAAGCATTATACTTAGTAATAGTAAAAAAAATCAAGTAATACCTCATTAATGTTGTAAGTTCTATCATTTTGGTGTTGGCATATCTATATGCAAAACATGATATTTGTATTTTTTTAGGTATGTATGATTCCCCTTTGTAAGATTAATTAATGGTGGTTTGGTATCTCACACTCACATAGGATTCATTTTGGTTGAATCGCACAATGCACATTCTTGCATATTTAAAGAATATGTTTGGTAGAATTTTTTTCTTTTATGTGGGGTTTTGGAATCAATTTTAAATAAAGTGGTTCAAACTGATTCAAGGTCAAACTGGACCATTTTAGTGTGTTTGTGTTTTGGTCAGTTCGAGACTGGTTTAGTTGATTCAAGAGTTTAACAAACTCCTCTCATCGAGCTATCGCTAAGGGTTGGCAAGATATCCTCGAGGGGTCAACAAAGAGGTCATTAAGATTTGGTGGCTATGGTTAACAAGGGATCACTAAGTTTTCCAACCAATCGATGAGGGATGTCATTTTTCTATAAAAACCACCACATTTCTCTTATTTTCTTGGCCAAAAGTTGGAGAAAGCTCTTTCTATTTGGTTCCAAGCTTTCTCAATCCATTTTGGCTTGTGTTGGTCTATTTTCCTTCTTATATTTTGATCTATTTTCTTTCCCTAATTTAAGTGTTAGGTTCAAGAAATAGTGTATCAGATGTAGGATGTAAGACATTAGAAAGAGTTTTCTTATGTTTTCTAACACTAGGTTAGGTAAAATATATGAGATTGAATAAGGTTTTGTTAAGAGATAAAATGCATAGTTAGTTACTGAAGAGCCACATCATTTTCAAGAGTTTCTCTCAGAGTTAGTTTATCTTGTATTGGTTGATGTGAGTTTGCAATGTTTTTCATAGATGATCACATCACGTGGTGATGGAGCTTTAGAAGCCTACTTGGATCTTGGCTTTGTGTTGTGTTGACAATGAGTAGCGGTAACTTAGGTGTAGTTGAGCATGATGCTCCAAAAAACGATAGAGTTATGGGCTCATATACCTTTAATTGTGAACTTGTTGATTTACTTATTATATTGAATTACTTGATATAACGGTTGCTTTAAGTAACAATTGAATGTTACCACATAGGTGTTAGAATATATGTGGGTTTGTCATGTTACATGTTATGTATGCTTTAATATTGTGATATTATAATCTCCATTTTAGAAATATGTTTACACATATGATATCTATAAGTGATTGAAAATTCTTTATAACTTTCCATGTGTTATTGCTTGATTCACATTCTATGTGTTGTCCTTCTTATTTAGTGTATAGTGCTTACCTGTAGAGGTGTCTATTAGATGCACCATCACTAATCTATTTTGTGAGATGTTTTCTATCTATATATTTCTTAGTTTGTATGTACATTCAATTTTGTTGTTGTTTCATGTTTTTGTCTTGGTATTGCATTGGTGTTTTTTTGGCATGACTATTAGGGTTTGATGCATTTCTATATGACTTCTCTCTTACATATAGATATATCATATGTTACATACCTTTGTACATGATTGGTTTGAATTTTCATTTCAAAAATGTAGAGAAGTGTGCACAATTGGTGTTTGTTTACTACATAATACGGTGATTCTAGCTTGAACTGTATCTTTATTACCTAATATGCTTACATTTAAAAGGAGTGTTGCATGTTTAAGAAGAGTATTCATCTCTATGTTTCATGTAGATTTTTTTTTATTTTATGCTGCATGTTAAGTATGTTTACCTATCATTGTTCACATGTATAGGGTTGACTTGATAGTAGGTGTTAGACAATAATGCATATCTGTATTTTTGCTTTTAAAGAGTATGCATTATTTTGTGTGTGTAAGTATAGGTGCAACTGTAGACATCACAACATGGTTGACACTTAGTTGAAACTTAATGGATGATGTAGACTTATAGTATTGAGTGGACTATCAAGATGGATGGAGTATAACAAAATAAATGCACTGAAGTAAAGTGTGTTGGAAGTGTCTTGGTTGTGTGTCGGGGTTTATTCATTGGAATGAAATTCTTAGGTACATCTTGCATGAATATATTATTTATAATGACTTGTCTATATTAGAGTTGTGTAGTATTTTTCCACAAAAGGCCAAAGGGGGAAAGTATAAGTTCAATTATTTTGGTATTAGCATTCTTGTGTATGAAACACGATGTCTATATATTTATTGGTGCATATGTCGATCCCTTTATAAGATTAAATACTGGTGACTCAATATCACATACTCACATAGGACAAATTTTGGTTCAATCACACATTGCACATTCCTGCATATCTAGAAATTATGTTTTGAAAGAAAGTTGTCTTTTGTGGGGGGTTTTGGAATAGATAGTCTGAATTGGTTTGAGGCCAAACCAAACCATTTTAATGTGTTTTAGTGTTTTAGCATGTTCAAGGGAAAGCTGAACTCTTTTCATCGAGGTTCCACTGAGGGGTCGGTGAGGAGTTCCATTTTGCTAAAAAAAACACCCCATTTCTCTTATTTTATTGACCAGAAGTTAAAGGAAGCTCTATCCATTTGGTTTCAGGATTTCATGGTCTATTTTGGTCCATATGGACCCATTTTTCTTCAGAGTGTTAGGTCTGAGAAATAGCTTGTCATATATATGTAGTAGGACATCAAAGAAGGCCATTATCATGTTTTCAAACACTGACTTAAGTGTAAAAATGTTAAGGTTGAGTGAGATTTTGTTGAGATATAAAATTCATAGTTATTTAGTAAAGAACCGCATCATTTTGAGAAGTTTTTTTCAGGGTTAGTTTGTCATGTGCCAACTAGGTATTGCAAGTTTGAAACATCTTTCATAGATAAAAAACTTATAATGTATTGGTGTACCGTATGTTAATTGGGTATTGCAAGGTTACAATAGAGTCCATAGGTGAGAAGCCTATATGTTTCCTTGCTATAAGATTGAGCCATCAATAATCGATCACATCACGTGATGATTTTGCTTCAGGGATGAACTATGATCTACTTGGGTCAAATTCTATGTTAGCAACAAGTGGAGATAGCTTAGATGTAGTTGAGCATGGTGTTCTAACTGATATTGGTATAGGTTTCTATTTTTTTACTTATGAACTGTTAATTTACTCATTATAATGAGTTATTATTGTTGGATGGTTCTCTTAAGTACATCGTGGATTTTACCATATAGGTGATGGATCCTATGTGGACTTACAACATTATCTTGTGTTATGTATGCATTAATGTTGTGAGAGTATAATCATCATTTATCAAATATGTTTACACAAAAGAGGTCTTGAAGTAATCAAAATCATTTATAGCTTTCCCAGCTTAGCTAGATAGGAGCTTGTGAGGCACACTATCACTATTTCATTCATTAAAAAGAAATTTATATATGTTGATGTGTTAAATTAAACATTTTTTTGTTATTGCATAATCTATATGGTATCCACTTAATTCACATTTTGAGGTCTTTTTAGCCAAGTTAGAATAGAGATCACAAAAAGATTACATATGTTGATGTATCTACTACTTTTTAGGTCCTGATTACCTATTTGGATTGAAAGTTCAATTCACCTATATGAAATTGTTCTAACGTATGAAATTTGACATGCTAGGAATACTCAATCGTTTTCCCAATCAAATAATTATTATGATTAGGAATTTGGTAGAAATTAAGAATTCTTTTCTTATATATCCAATTAACATCAATAAAATGGGATGTTAACACATATAGCCAATATTTTGAAAAGATAATCAACAATTGGTATTGGGAAAAACACTCGCTAGTGACAAAATATTTTTTTTAGTTTTTTGTTCTTATCCAAATACAGTTGAAAGATGTCCCTAAAAATTGTTTTCCTGAATGAGGCAGACAGTCAATGACATGCTACACCTTAAGAAATGTTTGAAGCCTTAACCATGCACAAACTCGAAAGGTAATTTATCTAGAACTATCATCTTTGAGAAGGAACTTTTACATGCTTCTTTGTTGAACCCCACAACTAATAAATGTCCACTACTAGGATCATCTAGATTTTTTAAGTTAGAGAAACTAATAAATTTTTTGCTTCTTTTCCTTCAATCTATTAAGGTAATTCGAACATTGGTTTTGTAAGTGATTCCACAAACTAGAGGTATCAACTCTCATAGTATAACAAGCATATTTTTAAGAAACAATTCTCGAGTTCAGTAAAATGTTTCTAAACCTTAAATTTAGTATGAACTGGTCATTTTTTTTTACACTTTGAAAAGTTTCCTTTTTAGTTATAGATCTATTAACTATAGGGAAATTGAATAGATTATCAATGAAAGTATGACAAATTAAAATTTCGTAGAATGGGAAGATATATAATTTCATGTAAATAAAGTAATGTAGAAATATAAAGATTGAGACATGAGATTTTTAGGTGAAAACAATCTAGGCCACACCAATGACCAAAGAGGAAAACCACTAGTCCAGCAGATTACCTAACTATCCACTATGAAAAATAAGGTCCAATTACAAGGCTAAGACTCAAACTACCCACCAAAGTAATACCCCCATGTAATCTACTTATAAGTTGCTGCTTTCATCATATCTCTATGAGAAAGGTATTCAGATCTAGACCAACATTTCAATGAACTCGAGTCACACGAATTAATCAAATCCGCATAGCTACCACCTAAAAAGTTAGCACAAGAACACAAGTCCAAATGTGTATCCTAAAGCAGACTCAATAGTAAACAATCTTAACTAAATGATTCAACAAATATATCAGATAAATCAAAACCAGCAAGAAATCTTAGAACAATCAACTTAAAGCACAATGTCACAAATATTGTAGGATTGTTAATTCTTCAAATACACTAAAATTTTTTGACAAATTAACTCAATGAAAAGACATATTTGAATAGTTTTAGAAAAGTATGGGAGAGAGAGAGAGAAATAAAGAAAGAGATAATAAGATGAAGAGAATAATACTTAATTATGCTCTTGTGTGGTTAACAAAATTATGAGTTAATATTATTATTAAATAGTATGAGTAGAAACTCTACGTCAAAGATATATTACAAATTTTTCCTTGAAAATATTTAAAAGTTTTAAAACATAAGGACAATATAGTAATAAAAAAAATTAACTTAAGTAAAAATTAGGTCAAACTTGAAAACCTAACTACTTGATCGATCTAGTGAAACAATTAATTAAATCTGAAATAAATGGATTGATTTACTCATTAATCTCAATCAATCTACTGCTCGATCAATCGAGTATTAATTACTCGATCGATCTAGTCATGTAAAAATTAATTCAACCAGGTAATTAAGCTTGATCAATCTAATCATGGCTCGATCGATCAAGTGATCTATATGCATCATATTCCTATTTGTCTAATATTAAATATAACGTACACGAGAATATAAATATACATAAGATGTGTTCATCAAAGCTCATTAGTTTCTTTGGCCTGAATCTTGAAAGACACTTAGAATCTAAAATTACTTTCAGATATTTTGTTCACTAATATCCCCTAAAATTACATTCAAATTACATTCAGATATTTGAACCTTGAAAGACAAACCTAGAATCCTAGTGTTGGTTGACACGTAGAACTGACACTACACGTAGGACGTAGCATCTATCTTATGTGTCAACTGACACCATCCATGTGTGTAGCATCGGTTAACATGTAGAATCGATGTTATGTCCTATATGTAACATCAGTTCAACATGTCAACCGATGCTACACACGTGAATATTTTTCTTTTCTCTTCTTTCTTCCCCATTAAACAAAACATTTCAGCGCTGTAAACACTCAAAAACCCAAAATCAACCAACACTCCTCTTTCACTCTTTCTCATTTTCCGACTACCTATGACCACCAATTCTAGTGCTATTTAATGAGTTTTCTTCCTCTCCAATTTATCTTCTAGATCTCCTATTTTTTTATTGAAATACTCAAAAAAATTATACCTATTTTCTCACTTACAAAACACCATTTTTTCTTCATTTCTTTCATTTATCTTCTAGATCTCCTATTTTTTTATCGAAATACTCAAATTTTTTATACCTATTTTCTCACTTACAAAACACCATTTTTTCTTCATTTCTTTCATTTTGTCACTTCATTTACTCTTGTAAGTATTTCTATTAATCCTAAATATGTATTATTCATATTTCTTTATTTTTTTGTATATTATGTATTATTATTTATGTGTATAGATTCTATTATGTAGGTTTTGTATTATGTATATTGTTATTTTAATTGTGTAGTTTTGTATAAATTTTCGTAATAAAATAAATTAATATATTTGTGACTGTGATTTAAGGTTGATTTTTATTTTATTTATTTTTGTTAATATGAAATGGGAAAGACATGATTCAATAATATGATGCTCATTAAAAATTTAGGTTTGAAGTAGTGTAGTTATTTAAAAAAATATTAATCATCACAAAATTATTATATAAATTTTGTTTTATATATCTTGAATTTGAAATCAACTCAAATGATGTGGCATATTATTATTAATAATTACAATCAATCTCATATAATTATATTCATGTGTATATATTTGTTATGTTTGATTTTTATATATTTATTTTTATATAATATTTTGATAGATATTCTAATAATTAGGGAATTCATATATAATAATATCTGAAATATATTGGTTGGATACATATTTAATATGCTTAACATCATTAATAGAAAATGGACAAATCTTGGATGTTAGAATTGAGCAAGACTACATTTTTGGAGTAGCAAGTTTCTTGGAATTTACTTGTAGAAATAGTAATAATGAAATTGGTATGATTTGATGACCGTGTTAAATGTAAAAATGAGCGATTTCATGATGTTAACGATGTTAAATATCACCTTATCCGTAATGGTATTCTTTTGAGTTATAAATGTTGGTATTATCATGGAGAAAATATTGATAATACTCATAGGGAAGAGATAAATAAGAACGTGAGTGGATTACATACATCTTATCATATTGTACAGACATAAAATATGTTTCATGGTGTTGAAGATGAACTACGTGAGGATGATCCTGAAACCTTTAAAAAACTTTTAGAAGATACCGAAAAACCGTTGTATCCAAAATGCAAAAAAATATACTAAAATGTCAAGATTGGTTCATTTGTACAATGTGAAGGCAAAACATGGTTTTCTGACAAGGGATTCATAGAATTATTAAATCTACTAGTCGATATGTTTCCTGAGGGTATTGAATTGTCATCTTCAATGTATGAAGTGAAGAAATCTCTTAGTTGATTTGGCATGGAATATCATAAGATTCATGTTTGTCCAAATGATTACAAAAGAATATGAGACATTAAATGATTGTTCGATGTGTAAAGAATCGAGATGGAAGCATGGTACAAATGAGACAACACATAAGAAAGGCGTGCCTGCAAAGGTTCTTTGGTACTTTCCTCTGATTCCTCACTTTCAAAGGTTGTTCAAAAGTAAAGAGACATCAAAGATGTTGACTTGAAATATAGATAATCGATCTGATGATGGGGTGCTATGTCATCCTTATGTTAAACTACATGAGAATGATCCTGAAACCTTTAAAAAACTTCTAGAATATGTTGAAAAATCGTTGTATCCAGAATGCAAGAAATAAACTAAAATATCGAGATTAGTTCATTTGTATAATGTGAAAAAAAAACATGGTTTTTCTGACAAGAGATTCATAGAATTACTAAATCTACTAATAGATATGTTTCCTGAGGGTATTGAATTGTCATCTTCAATGTATAAAGTGAAGAAATCTCTTAGTCAATTTGGCATTGAATATCATAAGATTCATGCTTGTCCAAATGATTACATTCTATATAGAAAAGAATATAAGACATTAGATGATTTTTCGATGTGTAAAGAATCGAGAGGGAAGCATGCTACAAATGAGACAACACCTAAGAAAGGCATGCCCGTAAAGGTTCTTTAGTACTTTCCTCCTATTTCTCGCTTTCAAAGGTTGTTTGAAAGTAAAGAGCCATCAAAGATGTTGACTTGGTATTCAGATAATCAATTTGATGATGGGGTGCTACATCATCCTTATATATTTGTTATGTTTGGTTTTTACTTTTGATAGATATTATAATAATTAGGAGAATGAATTGTTATATGAACCATTTGTTTTTTGCATAAACTCCATCTCATCTCTCTTACCTAGTTTCCTTATCACTATAATGGTGATTCTAAGCAAACCAAACTTCCTCTCCTTGAAATAAAGTGGGAATATTACAAAATCCATGACAAAAAACATCATTTTATTTGTAATTTAAGTTAAATAAATATATATATGTGTGTGTGTATTGTATATAAATTATTTTTTAAAATAAATTTAATTTTCAAGTAATTAATTAATATTTAATTTTTAATTATTTGTATTATTTAAACTTTGTAAAACAAATTTTGATTTTTTTCTGCTATTATGTGGTCGAATACAAGTTCTGATTATAATAGAAAATGAGTAAAATGTGTAAAAAAAATATAGAATTTAAAGTCGGTTCATTCGGTAAACCGACTTTAAATTTTAAGTCTGAGCATTTAAAGTTGATTAATAACCGACTTTAAAGCTCGGTTTTGGCATAGTGTCAACACTCATAAAACTTACACACTTTCTTGTTTTGAGGTAAAGAACTAGATGGATGGTTAGTGCTAAAGAGTATAACTATTTACAACAACTCATTGAGCATTGGTAATTAAAATAATTTATTTTCCTATTGATATAAGAAAATATATTATTTTTCAAGAGAAAAATAAATTATTTCAATCACCAATGCTCACAAACAAGATGACAAGAAAATTATTTAAAAAATTATAAAAAAAAGGAAAATTGAAACAAATCAAGTAAAAAGCACATACAAGATAGGGAAAAAAGAATAAAGCAAATCGCTTACAAGATTACAACATAAGACTTTTAGAATTACACGAATAAAGAAAAACTAGAGCATAAAATCAGGTATCTGAAAAAGAAGGAAAAAACTAACATAGAGGAGAAAATAAAATACAAGAAACATCTAAGTGTTTAAAAAGCCTCAAACATGTACCGCAACTTAGAATCTCATATATTTTATTCATAAATAAAATACAAAGCACTAATAAACAAGAAAAGTAACATATACATGTTTAAAAACAAGCCTTGAACGAAAAAGAGAAATGCATTTAAACATAGATGTACAATTGAATAACCTAATCAGCAAGTTCGTTTCTTGGAGTCTAACATAGGTAGCTAGGTTTTCAATTAAGATTCTGACCGTGGAATTGCAACAAACCCATAAATATAAAAGTGAGAATCAGTTGTGGAAAATAATGATATAAAATGTTGTGCACGGAGCCAATATTCAACATAAAATGCATGAACAAACACCATAATGCAATATAAAAATCCAAATAGGAAAAAACTATTACAACCTAGTGGGATTTCTTCTTTCCTAAAGGATTCTAACAACATAAGTTCATAGATTGTCTATGGCGCTTTGAGAATCCAAGAGAAAAAGATGTTAGAAACAAACTGAGTTGGTTTAGTGATGGTCTATAGTGTTTATATGATGGTTTAGTGAGTTGGTTTAGGAACTGCTGAGATTTGAGAACAAATGGGCTAAGAAGAATAAGATGCTATATATATATTGGGTGTTAGGGTTTTTAATGGGAGTTATTGAATGTAGTTAGTACATAATAAATTATTTGAAAGAGTATGGGAGGAACACATCTGCTCTTTATCAATTAACATATATGTTTAAATTATACATGGAAATGGTTGGTTAGGTCAAGTCTGATCGTATTTCATGATTTAAAATATCTAAACCACTTCCAATCAAATTGCATGGTTTGGATTATAGGCCCAATTAACTTATTTAACTCATAAAATCCAACCCAATCCTTAGGATTGGATTGAGTTTAATGGGTTTGTAAGGTTAGCCTAGGTTTTGTCCACCTCTATATGTGGTTGATTTCGAGATTCATAGACTTATTCTAATATCAATGAAGATCATAAATTATAAAGATTAATATCATACTCTCAATTAGTGAATGTTTTGCAGTAGACTAAAAAAATAGCAGATAATAATAACAATGCAATTGCACCAAATTTGAAATGCTATTGGTGGATGAAACAGATACACTTGAGAAAACGATTTAAATTTCAGGCACTTACCATTTAAAATTGACCGAAGGACGGGTGGATTTCTTAACCAAAAAGTTGAGCGTGTATAATGTACATGCTAGTCACCTTCAACCTTCAAATAGATTTTTAACAAGTAAAACGGGTCACGAATAATCCAATCAAAAAACCACCTTTCAGTGGTCGTTTTCATATAAAAGATATCCATTTTAATTGGAAAAATACCAAAAATTCATTCATGGTATTATTTTCATCAAAAAGTTACTATTAAAACAAAAAAACAATTGGTAATAACCTTACCGATGCTAATCGACTAACGTCAAAAAATATATCAATAAGCATGATTAAATCATGTATTTTCATCTAATATTACTAAAAAATAATGATCATACATAAAGAGCAACAATTTCACACAACTATAGTAAAACTTATTTCAAAAAACTTTATATAACTATGTCAAGAACAAATATGTGGCTCTAATATCAATGTTAGAATTACTTTTGCACATATGTTTTGATATAGCACATGTAAATACAAATTAGAAATTTTTTTGTATATGAATATGTACCTTGAGCGATTGACATAGATGAGGAAGACGTTGTTGTTCATGAAGTGTTGGATATTATGAACTCGATCTAACTCCTTATAATAGCAAACCCACGGATATTATGAACTCGATCTAACTCCTTATAATAGCAAACCCACGGATATTATGAACTCGATCTAACTCCTTATAATAGCAAACCCACAACACACACTATGCTTATATAAAACTTAAGGATAAAACATGTCTCTTTATATATAGTGCTACAATGGGCTCATAATGTGCTAGCTAGCTTAATGGGTTGAAAGAACTCGAGAGGCGAGTCCATAGATTATGTAATAGTTAATAATTGGTCCATCAATCATGCTAAAATTTAATACATGAATTATATAAGATTGATTTAAACAAATGATTATATATGCTAATCATAAAATAATTCAAATAGTTTAACATGTGAGAGTGGTGAGAAACAAATGTGGCATGTGGAAAATAAAAAAAATTGAATATTTACAAGGATAATTTTTATCGACATCTCCTATATTTTACCTAAATATCACTTTGTTAGATTTTATTTTGATTCATTTACCTCCACACTATTTTATAATAGTGTTGGCGTGTGTTAGTAGTGTGGCAGACAATAAGCAGACAACAATGCAGCAATATGTGTCAGGTAACAATGCATAAAATATATGAGATGTCGATAAAAATTATCCTTGTAAATATTCAATTATTTTTTATTTTTCACATGCCACATTTGTTTATTGCAATTTCAATACATATTTTACTTTTGGTAATTGTCGATATATCGTTATATATGTTAATATGTTTGTATTTCTTATATATATATAATCAATTTTTATAAATTTTTGTTTTATTCTAATTTATTTAGGGAAGTTGTAGAACTTAGGGGAATTTATTCTTTTTTGAAAAATATATTGTTTTGAGCTTTTTAGAATGTGCACTCCTTTTTTCACTCGTTACATACATTGTTTGCTTGCTCAACCTATTTTTCATTTATTTGTGATTATATTGATTATTCATATTACAAAAAAGGGGAGAAAATTATAACTTTAAGAGAAAAATTGGAACATTATAATGTAAAATCTACAAAAAGTTGAGAACTAATTTAGGGAGAAAATTAGTTTGAAAATCTTTTTTTGAAAATATTACATTTAGGAGGAGTTATGTTTTTAATTTCTATCTAATGATTACTCATTCTTATGGATATTCTTCACTTTTCTATTGTTATATACACTGAACTAATGAACAAGAAGTCTTTCAGGACAAGTTGTTTGGTTGTTTATATTTTTTTCTTTCATTTCAAACAAGAGCTTTTGAGATTCAAGCAAAAATGGTTTCATTGGATCATAGGATAGTTTTACTATATAAAAAAATTACTTTTTCTATAAGCGTTATATAGTAAGAGAAAAAGGTTTTGTCACATGAATATGTCAAATGAAAAGATTGTAAGATTTATATGAGTGTTGGCAATATTCATGAACAAAACATACAAATATAATTCTAGTTTCTAGATGTGTTTTTTAAGAATATTTCAATCCAAAGAAACCATCGAGCTCCAATGAATACATGTTAGGTATATCTCTATTCTTATTCATGTTATATTTCATAAGAAACACGTAGCAAAATTTTGAATTTAGGCTACTCAATCGATCAATACATGTCTAGATTGATCGAGGTGTATAGATTGGTCCAGAATCGATCTACTTAGTTTAAAAAGTCATGAATTAATTTTTTAATTGACTAGATTGATTGACTAATAACCTTGTCAGAATTAATTAATTATTACACTTGATCGATCGAACACTAACTAGATCAATCAATCATGTCTTATAGTAGTATTAGATCAATCAATGAGGGTTTCGATCGATCAAATTTTGTGTTCAATCGATCGAGCATATTTTTGATCAATCAAGCGGGTAGGATTTTAATTTTAAAATCTATTTCTAACTCGAATTGAATTGATATATTACTATATTTTTTATGAGTGTTTAAAAAGCACTAAAATTATCATAATTTCATATACTTTAATTGACTAAAAAGATTTATATTTATATGATTTTATCATATTTTTATATAAACTTGTCTTTTCGGAATCACGAGTATTTTTATTATTTTTTAGGTATTTTTGCTTCAAAAAAATAACTTAGAGACTAGAAGAAAAATACTGGAGACAATACATCACAAATATATTGAGAAACTAAATGAGGAAAATTCAAAAAGATGGAAAAATTAGACAAAATGGGTCAAAATGGTCATAAATGTCAAAAAGGATGAAATCGCGTGCACAACCACCCATCCACATTGAAAAACGCACGTAGTGCACCACACCATGCCAAGCATCCATATGCTCATCTGTGCCCATCTGTGCACATCCTCCCGAATCACGCCAAACCCACGCGCGTCGCTACGCCTATCTGCGCCCAATCGCAACCCATCATGTCTAATTTGTACACGCCACTTCCTGCGTCAGTGCTTATGTCAGTGCCTATCCATTCTGCGTTAGTGCTGACATCAGCATCCGTCTATTACATGTATTTTCCACTTTTTTACCCTTCTCCTCATCTATAAATACCCTCATCTCCTCCATTATATGACACACCAAAAACACCTCAATAAATAATTTTCTTAACTCTTTCTCTTTATTTCTTAGTTTTTTTTTAGTTTTAAAGTTCTCTTTTTGAGAAGAACTAGTTATATTTTTATAAATTTCTAGCTTTTGATTCAATAAATGGAAATGCATATCCATTTGGAGGTTTTCCAGCAACAAATTTAGCATCAAAGTGCTATAAGTTTTTACAGTTATTTTTTATGTTTTATTCTTATATGTTATAATTAAATTTTCTGTGATTAAATTTAACATGGTTGGCTGTTTGTAAACATGATATAATAATAACGTTGTTATGCTTGCGAAATATTAAATAGGTAAAAAACTTTATAAAATGAATTGATTTTGCTTTTATTCAATATTTTATATTCAGAATGTTAGAGAGAAATATATTATTTTTCATTACAAACTTAAACCTAGAAATTAGATTTTAAGGTTTAATTATTCGGTCTGATTTAGAGTAGTTCTCTTTTATTTGTTAATACAATCGTCCGGTAGTTAGAGTGAAGCTCTATTTCAAAAGTTTTTATAAGAACTCTAATTCAAAAATGTATTGACAACATATTTTTAGTAGTGGTTTTAAAACTTGAAAGTTAGTGCTAGAATAATTAGACTCTTAGATTTAATTTAGACACCTTGAATAAAGTTTAAACTATCTAACCCCACCAAAGGTGGCATTTAAATGGTTCATTTTCAATCTCTTAGAAAAAAGGAATTAATTTAATTAACTAAATTAATTAACTTAAAGAGAAGAACTTTAAAACTAAAAAAAACTAAAAAACTAAGAAAAAGAGAGAAGAGCTAAGAAACTTATTTATTGAGGTGTTTTTGGTGTGTTGTGTAATTGAGGAGATGAGGGTATTTATAGGTGAAGAGAAGGGTAAAAAAGTGAAAAAAATGATAAAAAAAATGGAAACAAAATGCGTAATAGATGGACACTGATGTCAGCGCTGACGCAAAATGGATAGGTGTTGACGTAAGTGCTGATGCAAGCAGTGGCATGTGCAAATTCTACATGATAGGGCACGGCTGGGCGTAGTGGCACACACAGGTTGGGGCGTGATTTGGGCAGATGCGTGTAGATGGACGCAGATATATAGGCGGATGTTCGGCGTGGTGTCGTGCGCACAACGTAGGATTTTGTCCTTTTTGACATTTTGACCCATTTTGTCCAATTTTTCCATCTTTTTAACTTTTTCTCATTTATTTTCTTAATATATTTGTGTTGTATTGTCTTCAGTATTTTTCTTTGAGTCTTTAAGTTATTTTTTTGAAGCAAAAATACTTGAAAAACAATAAAAATATACGTGATTCCGAAAAGACAAATTTATATAAAAATATGATAAAATTGTATAAATATAAATCTTTTTAATCAATTAAAGTATATAAAATCATGATAAATTTAGTGTTTTTTAAGCACTCATCAATTTTCTTATTTTATAAAATTCTTTTAACTGATTTTATGGACATAATAGTAACATTGTTTTGACCTAGATATTCAAAATATTCTATTTAAACAAACCAAAACACACAATTTTATAACCATACAAGAGCATTATTCTTTTCATCTAAATCTCTTTCTTGTTTTGCAAAAACTATTCAGGTAGACATTTTCATTTAGTTAATTTTTCAAATCTTTTGTGGTTGTGTTTGATTGATTAACAGACCTACAATATTTGTAATATCATGCTTAAGTTGATTGTTCTAGGGTTACTAGTTAATTTTGATTCATCTAATATATTATTAAATCATCTAGCTAGGGTTAATCATTATTGAATTTCTCTAGAACACACATTTGTACTTGAGTTACTGTGCTAACGTTCCAAGTACTAATTGAAAGCGTTTGATTGCTTATGTAACTCAAATTATCGAAACATTAATCTAGATCTAAATACCTTGCTTGTAAAGACTATGAATAAAAGTGGCGGCTTTTAAATAGATTACTTAAAAGCTTTATATTGGTGGGTAGTATAAGACTTGACATCATGATTGGACCTTAAACTTTTATAGTGGATAGTTGGGCAGTCTAATAGACCGATGGTTTTCCCCTTAGGTCATTGCTGTGACCTAGGTTGTTTCCACATAAAAATTTCATGTGTTGATTTGGTCATCTATGAAAATTTTAATTTTTTATAATTCTATTGATTATCTATTCACCTCCTATAGCTATTAGATCCATAATTAAATAGAAACTTTTTGATCGATATTAGAGCGGATCACTAGATACATTTAGTGCTACTTAGGACCTTATAATATATCATTTGAGAAAGGGTTTTACAACTTGTGCTCCTTTCTTTAATGGGTCTAACTTCTTATATTAGAAGGCTTGTATAAAAGCCTTTCTACGATCTATAAATGAGAATGTTTGGAACTTTGTGCTTTATGGTTAGGAACCACCAACAATTATCAAAGATAATATGATCACTTTTAAGCCTAGAAAATACTGGACCACTAAATATAAAATAGTGACTAGAATGAGAAAGTATTAATGTTATCTTTAGTGTTGCTCCTATCGATGAGTTTCATCATATTTATCATATTGATACTGTTAATCATGCTTGGGATATTTTAGACGTTTCCAATAAAGGCACCACACAAGTTAAACAGACTAAACTTCGTATCCTAGATATCAATTTGAAAATCTTATAATAAAAGAAAATAAGACCTTTTTTGAATTCTATGCTAAACCATATGATATTACTAACACCTTTTCCAATCTTGGAGAGAAAATTGATGATTCTAAGATAGTTCTGAAGATTCCCTACTCATTACTAGATCGCTTATACGCAAAGGTCACTAACATTGATGAAATCAAGGAAGTGGACACCATGAAAATACATTGGATCACTTCAAACCTTTGAAATGAGCTTTCAAAAACCTCCAAGGAACAAAGTGATCATTTTCAAAACTTTCATGACTAATGATAGTGATAATGATAGTAATGGGAATGAGGAAGAATTCAAACTCTTACTCAAAAGTCTCAAGAAATTTTTCAACCAAAATAATTCACAAAGTAATTGGAAACTAAATCATTCAAGGGATCAGAATGCAAGAGAACTCAAACTCCTGCGTTCTAAAGGTAAGAAATCTAAACCCACATGGCCTTAATGTTTTGAATGTATAGATTATTTTCACATTGCAGCTGACTATGCATACAAGAAGAACAAAACTGAAAGACCATTTAATACTACACTTACTAACTCTAAAAGTGATAACAACAATCCAGTTGAACTAAAAAAATTGTGACAACAACTGTATGGAATTTATGGCAACTACTCGTGGATATTCTAGTAAGTCAGATATTACTTTAGATGATGAGAAAATTGATGTTGAGTTTCTACTCAATAAATTTAATGCAAATAATATTGATGAATTGCTTTTTGATTTGATTAGCAATAAGAGATAAAATGATAGGTTACTAGTAGAAGTAACCAAAATAAATGATAAACTTAAATCCTATGAAATAAATTCTTCGGTGCTAGAAAAAGAAAAACTTGATTTTTTAAGCATATTAATTATCCGAATTCAAGTCTTGTAGGTTTAAAACAAGAAAAACAAAATTTGGTGCTGGAACTTGAACAATAAAAAAAGTCGTGAATAGGTTAATCATCATAGTTGAAAGGCTAAACAAAACTTTTGACTATGGAAAACCTTTTGGAGACAAGAGAGGATTGGGCTATATAGATGGGGATTCTATGCCATTGTCTTTAAAAATAATTGAGTTTGTAAAATCCTCAAACCCTTATACTTCATAGGCTAGAAATATAGCATTAACATCAAAGACTACTATTGTAAGGACTTCTAACTCCACTCATACAGTTATAAATTATGTAGAAAGAACTATTGCACCTATGATTGAAAAATCTGTTAAGTTTGTGCTCATCTTTATTGTGGTAGGAAATGTCATATTAAGCATAAGTGTAGATTTTTATGAATGCTCCTAAATTTAATAATGCTCTTTCTCTTACGAGGAATCAACAATTCAATGTACTTTTCTTACGTATTCTTAACAAACCATCATTTATATAGAGATGTAGGAATATCTGTTAGCATAAAATGACTCATAACCATCATCCATCTATGCATGTTGCATCACATTTTAGGATGAATGAAAATTATAAAAACATGTTCGAAACTCGTTGTTCAAAGAGGCACGTTAAATTCAACACTCATAGTTCTAAGACTAATTACCATCATCCTATTAGGCATGCTACATCTTCATTTAGGATAAATTTGAAATCTAAAGGTAAGTCCTAGAAAATGCCTATGATAACCAATGTAATTGATTTCCAACCCAAAGATATAGAGAAACCAAAATTCAAGAAATTTTAGGTTATGAAAGTTTATCTTTTTTCGGTCACCTAACCATCACTTAATAGTCACCTAGGTACTTGTGTATAAGTGCTTAATTAACCCTATGTGAGCATATTTAGTTTTTATTTTTATTTTTATTTATGTTTCTTTAGTTTTAAAAAAATAAAAAAAAGGATAAAGTGGGAAGTAAATATGCTTTAACCTTGACATGAACATTACATACAACTCCCTTACTTATTGACTATGCATTATGCAAATGATTATTATGACTTGTGCATTTGCATATTTTCTTATCTAGTGATCAATTTTAATATGAACTTACTCACATACTCATTGGACACATATGTATGCCATGCTTGAAGTTTATGAATTACATTATGAGATTTAGGGGTTGAGATAACCTTGACTACTAAATTATGGTTTAACTATGTCTTTCACTTTTTAAAATATTGCTATAGAGAGACACCTAATTTTCATAGGACTATCTACCGTAATGTGTGAAGCTACTGTATTGAGCGGAGAGGACTATCTCACAACTGGTGTGAAGTCATCATACTAAGTTTTTGACTCATACATATTTTCTTAAAAAATAATAATATTAAAGGAAAAAGAAAAATACAAAAGCTTTGTATGCACAAAAATAAAAATCCATAAATGGTTATACAAAAGGAAAATAAATAATCAATCCTCATAAAGAAAATATAATAAATACAATAGGGGATTACAAAAAGGGTTAATTATGGTAAGTAAAATTTTATTATGTGCTAGTATAAACTCAACTATAATTTTTAATGATAAGTGATACTCTTTTCTATAAATCTTTCATAATTGATCATAAATAAATAACTTGACATCCTATTGGAGTTCCAATACATATTTTACTTTTGGTGTTTATCAATATGTCACCATATATGTTAGTATGTATATATATCTTGTTTACATATATTCATGTTGTAAATGGATAGTCACACTTTGAACAAAATTAATTTCATCTTTAATGTGTACGGTTGTAACCATGTTTAGCTAAGTCTACTACCCTTAATTAAAAAAAAATTATATATATATATATATTGATTTTTTTAAATTTTTGTTTTATTCTAATTTATTCAGGGAAGTCGTAAAACTTATAAGTTTATTCTTTTTTGTAAAACATATTGTTTTTAGATCTTTGTTTTGAGATTTTCAGAATGTGTATTCCTTTTTTCAGTCATTACATACATTACATTTTTGCTCAACATATTTATCATTGATTTATGATTATATTGTTTATTTGTATGACAAAAAGAGGAAAAAATTGGAACATTATAATGTAAAATCTACAAATAGTAGAGAACTAAATTAGGGGAAGAATTAGTTTCAAAATAGTTTTTTGAAAATATTACATTTAGTGGGAGTTATGTTGTTAATTTCTATCTAATGATTACTCACTCTTGTAAATATTCTTCTCTTTTCTATTGTTTTATACACTAAACTAATGAACAAGGAGTCTTTCAGGACAAATTATTCAGTTGTTTATGTTTTTCTATTTCATTTTAGACATGAGCTTTCGAGATTCAAGTAAAGATGATTTTATCGGATCATAAGATAGAGTTATTATGTAAAACATTTACTTTTTCTATAAGCATTATGTAGTGAGAGAGTCACACAAATATACCAAAGGAAAATATTATAAGGTTTATGTGAGTATTGGCGACATTCGTTAACAAAATATACAAATATAATTTTAATTTCTAGATATGCTTTTAGAGAATATTTCAAGCCAAAGAAACTGTCAAGCTCTAACGAACATAGGTATATCTCTATTCTTATACAAATTATATTTCATATTAGACACAAAAAAAAATTGAATTTAGGCAATATGTTCGATCGCTTAATTACCTAGATCGATCTAACATGGTCATAAGTAAATATTTATTACACTAGATCGATCGAACATGTTTTGATCGTAGTATTTGATCAATCGAATTATGTGTTTGATCGATCAAGCAGTCAATGCTTTAATTTTAAAACCTATTTCTAACTTGAATTTGATTTATTACTGTTGTCTGTTTTGGAGAACATAAAACGTGCAAGTATACACGATCACAAGTAATAAGATTTGATAAGTAAAGTATCGTTTCCATGGAGATTTGTTACTATAGTTTGTTGAGTACTAAAATTGTTTCTCTCTGATTTTATCCAAAACAATCGCTGATTAAGAAAAAAGTAATAAGAAAATAAAAGAAATGTAGGATTGCAATTTTTCACCAAACTAATCCACTCAAATCATGTTATTTTCTTTTGATTTATATTTTTTTAGTATATTTAATTTGTCAACCGAAAACTTCTATTTTTATTCATACATCTCTTCCGAGCTCCGTATAAACACACCTCGTTAAATTAATTCACTATATCTCTATGAGAATTAAATTTAATAAGATTCATTAAGTTCTAAGTTTTCAAATGGCCACACATACAATTAGGGTATATTCCTATCCTTCATCATACATGTCATTCTATTTACGAGCAATATACACACAAATGCCTCTTCCAAGTTTATATATGTGCCACAGATCGTTTTGATAAGATTCGTAAATAATCAAAAAGCATTAAACACAAAATAGAATGAACAAATCGAACGTCTTATAAATCTATCAAAAATAATTAAAATCAAAGCTTCATAAATTTAGATCAAATGCAACCCTAGAAAAATTAAATTACTTCATAAATTAAAAAAAAAATTACAACAGATACAGAAAAATTAGAAGAAGAAGAAAGGAAATTAAAACATTTTGTATCATTAATATTTGGCACACATAGAACACAATAGAAGCCAAAAATGGTTTCTGCGTGTTCTATTGTCCAGAACCGAACAACACAAAAATTATAAACTCTCTAAAACTTTCCAACACTCCAAAAACTTTTTAAAACTATCATCTTATCTCCTATTTATAGCTAAAAAAATATATCTAAAATATTACATTTTTTATTTTATTTTATTTTTATAAACGCGAGGAGACAGAGAATTGTGGCAAAAATAATAAACAATTACGCGTGGGGAAAAGCGGTATCGAAAACGCGTTCAAAGTCTGAGTGAAGAGAGCTGCACGTTTCTGATTTTATTTTCAATCCACACTACCACGTGTCGTGATCTGATTCGCTGAAACAAATAGTGGGACACGTGGTAGCACCTCATTTGTTGAAGGGAATGGGCGCACACAGAAATTGTCGCACGGGATTGGGGCGCGCGAAACGTGGGGCAACGGCTGGAACGCGTGTGAGATTCTACGCTTTTGCGTTCACCGAAATGTGCCACGCGTCCGCTGATGATTCGTTCAAGGGGAAAGTGGGACACATGGAAGACTTTAATTGGCTGGAGGGAACGATTGCACGTGGTTCAGCCACACGCGAACACAACCTTTGGCAGATGCGTAACCGAGCCGCGTAATCCGTGAAATCTGTGTTTACGCTCTTTTGTCGCGCTTGCAATCCACGCGTCTCATTGTATCCGTTGGTTGTCTGATCGAACGGTCGGTGTCGCCCGGAATTAATGTTGCGCGTGACTTCCTTTTCCTACACAGAATATAAATTTCCTTAATTGCATTTTGACCCATAAATTTAATTCAATTTACATTTTTAAACTTTCTTTAATTACAATTAAGCCCTGTTCTAATTTAAATTAAATTTTAAACTTCTAATAATTGAGATTAAGCCCGATTTTAATTTAAATTATATTTGTGACTTTTATAAATTGTAATTAAGTACTTATTTATTTGAAATTATATTTTTGGACACAAATTTGCAATTAAGTACGTTTTCGATACAATTTACTTAATTTTCTTAAAATATATAAAAAACAGTAAATACTAATTTATTAAAGTAAAATTAACTAAAAATAGAAAGAACATAGCAATTATAATTAATAAAATAGGTAAAAATAACTATATAAAATACAGTTATCAATTAGTATATTGTTCTTATTATTTAAAACTCTTTTAACTTATTTTATAGACATATAATAATAATAATAATAATGCTTTGACTTAGTGCTTCAATATTCTATTTAAATAAACCAAAGCACACAAATTTACAACCATATAATAGTATTATTATTCTCTTGATATTAATCTCTCTCTTGTTTTGCAAAAAAATATTCAAGTAGGCCTTTTTAATTTAATTTATTTTTCAAACACTTTTGTGGTTGTGTTTGATTGATTAATAAAAGCCTAAAATATTTGTGATATTGTGCTTAAATTAATTATTTTAGGGTTACTAGTTGATTTTGATTTATCTAATATATTATTATATAATCTAATTAAGGTTATTCATTATTGTATCTACTCTAAGACACACATTTGTATTTGTGTTATAGTGCTAACATTTTAGGTATTGGTTGAAAAAGTTCAATTTCTTGTGTGACTTAAGTTATCGGAATGTTAGTCTAAATCTGAACACCTTACTTGCAGAGACTCTGAAGGAAAGTAGGGGCTTGTAAGTAGATTATTTGTAAGCTTTATCTTGGTGGGTGTTGCAAGACTTGACCTTGTAATTAGACCTTATTTTTCATAATAAATAGTTAGATGATTCGATAGATCAGTAGTTTTTTTCTTAGGTTATTGACATAGTCTAGATTGTTTTCACTTAAAACTCTTGTGTGTTGATTTATATTTTAACATTACTTTATTTACACGCATTATATGGCTGATCGTCTGTGAAAATTTTAATTTGCCATAATTTTATTGATTATATATTCATCCTCTCTAATTTAATATAGAGACTTTTCAAAAACTAAAAAACCAAATTAGAAAAAATAAAAGGGTACTATACTGTCAAAATTAAAAATTAAAATGAAAAAATCAAAATAAAAAATAATAAGTTGCATTATACTAAATAACATGAAAAAAATATATATATACCATTTATGCTTTTAGCTTCAAAAGAAAAAAATAAAGAAATTAAAGTATAAAAAGTAACATATAAAGAGAATAAAATATAAAAATTCAAAAATGTATGTATCAAATCATAAAAAAATATAAAAAAATAATAAAAATAATATTTTTAAAACTTATAACGATAAAAATAACATAATTTATATCCACATTATACATTTTTCATTATTTAAAAAAAATCCAAAACATCATTTCACATTAGTCGTCGTCCAATTAGACACCGTTTAATATTATTAAAATATTATTTTTATGTTATAAGTTTTAGGGGTATTATTTTTTATAATTTTTTCAAAAAAAATAAGAGAATTAAAGTATAATATATATTAAAATATAAAAAATTATTTATATAATTCACCATTTATAAATATTAAGTCTGTTATCTTGATAGTATTTGTTTTTACTCTTGTTATTATTTGGTATATTATTGATACCCAAATTTATTAAAAAATAAAAAAAATGTTTTAATTTGATCCAATAAAACTATGTAATCAATACATGTGATTTTAAAAATGATATTTTTGACGTTTTTTTATTTTTTATTCTTAAAACGGAAAAAAAATTTGAGTCCTTAAACATATTTCAATTTTTTTACTTATTTTACGTCATCTTTAACCTTTTTATATTCTTTTAAAAATTGTCCATAAAAATTGTTATTGAAAGAAGAGATAAAAAATATTTAAAATTATAAAAAGATAAAAATACTTTTTAAAAATATCTTATGTCAAAATTTTTAATTTTAGATTATATAATTATTTTTTAAAAACATAATTATGATTAATATATCAATTAATGGTAAAAGTAAAAACCACTATCAAAATAAAATTAGGGTAAACTAAGGCAGTTAACCCATAAATATTGGTAGAGTTAGAGTTTATCTAGTGAGGAGAATATGAACTATTAGAAAAAAACAAAATGGGCGAATAGAAACAATAATCACTAAACAGACAATAAATGAAGAAAAGAAGATTGTATCGTTCGTATCCCATAAGTTAGGATTACTAGTACTACACCTGGAATTGGATAAGAACGATGCTTCATCCCTCACGTTTCATTTCCTTCTCTCAGTTTTTAAAACTTTAACTTTGCTGGTTTGGACGTACCAAATGCAGATCAGAGAATAACAGATGGTCCGGCCAATCCGTAAGTCTTATTCCAGCTAATAGAATTTTCAAAGAGAACCTTTGAAATCTCTCTCTCTTTAATTCCTTGACCTATCGTAAAAGTTTTATATAATTTACATATGATCATAAATCATAATCCTCATTAGTCAGGTGGAAATTACACTTGACATTCATTTTTGATTAATTTTTGGTTCTTTATAGGCTCAAAAGCTTGTTGGGTTGTTCCATCAATGGCAATTCTGAGGCTTTCCTCAAGTTATAGTGAAATATTATTCTCACCCTATTCTCGTTTGACCTTTTTTCTCCTGGGTCTTCCTAGAAAGTGCTCAGCTTTTAACCCAGTAAGCTCGATTTCAAATCTGTTCTTCCTTTTAACCCAGTGAAATCTGTTTTAACTCAGCATTTATTTTGTTTATACATGATTAGTAGAATACAGAGCATGCCTACTATGATGAAGTTGAAACAAACCAGCTAAGAATATCAGTGTCTTCACTCCAGTAAGTTTTTGATTCATTCTTTATTTTTTTCCAATTAATTACAGTCAATTTTATTTAGATTTTTTTTAAAACTAAGATATCTTATCTATGTTTAAAAGTTCTTGTTCAATTCCTGTTGAAGGCGATTTTTGTATTTCTGTGCTCTTCGCTCTTGATATTGCAAAACCAGGAACTGGATACTCGTGTTATGTCAAGCCAAAGATGTCAGATGTCAAATAGCGTACTAACATCTTATTACATTGAAAATTTGGGAGTGATTGACAGATATGACAGGAGACTCTTTTTTTTTTTTTTTGGCTAATCAGTAGCAGGCATAAGAGCCTACGAAAAGTTAGGAGTTATAACGTTAATGTCACCACTTTTAGGAGGAGCTTAATCTACATAATAGTTCTTCGCTGTGGAGACAAGATTGTGAGCTCTTATATTCAAATCCCTTGGGATCCATTGAATGGAAATCATCTAAAAATGAATTATTATCCTTTCTCCTGTCATGAGTATATCTTTTGCCCCTTTCAGAGACTTGTTGTCATTTATCTTCCATGGATGCCTCAACAATGAACTTTGCATCTCCCTCCAAATAGGTTGTTTTTTCCTTCCTCGCCAATGCATGGTCCAGGTCTGCATTAAAAGCCAACGCTTTGGCTATCTATGTAGAAGTAGTATTTAAAGCTTGCTTCCATGTGTCAATGATATTTCCTTCGTGATCAGAAATAGTAAAAGATATGATAGCTTTAACTTGTTTCCATCCAGCATCTATATTATATTTAACTGCATTTTTTGGTGGAGGCTGCCAAGGAGGCTGCCAAATGGGAAAGACATAAACTTCGATATATTCTCTGTCACTACCATTAGGCTTTTTGTTTTCAATTGAGATCTCTTTAGTGGAACCTGAAGCTCTCTGTACTTCGATAATTGTACATATACAAGAACAATGATCTCCACTTAAGTTGCTTGAAAAGAAAACCATTGATGTGCAGAATTGACTCTTTGACCTGACCATCTGCAATAAGTATCCAGCACTTTGTGGATAGTGGTTGCTTCCTTCTCATTTTCTCTAGAAAAGATTACCAGATCATCCGCTTACATTATGTGAGAAATGGTTGGGGATTTCCTTCTAATTTTTATTCCATGTATCAAACCTCCCTCTTTTCCCTTTGTGACTATCTGGAAAAACATTCTAATGTAAGGGGAAATAGGTAAGGATGTAGGGGATCTTCTTGTCTAATTCCTCGTTTAGGCTTCCCAAAACCAAATGATGAACCATTCAGTAAAATTGAGTTAGTGACTGAGGAAATACAATGGAGGATTAAACTACAAAATCTATTGAAAAACCCCATATAGTACATTATTTTAATAAGAAAGCTTAATTCCACTATATCATAAGCTTTTTGAAAATCCAATTTAACACACATTAATCCTACGTTTCTCTTTTCTTTCTTGAAACTGCATGGGCAGTTTCACGAGCTATTAAAGTGTTTTCCACTATCCATCATCCTAGTAAGAAATCTGCTAGAAAAGGTAAGATGTTTTCCTGCAGAATTGGCTTTAATCTTTACACCATCCGTCTTGATATGATTTTATAAACAACATTAAATAGAGTTGTAAAACTCAGAATTCACTCTTATATTTTCATTCAAAGACACTACCTATTTATATACAAAGTTAGAGACAATCTTAGGTGACATACACCTAATACACAACTAAGACACCTAATACACAACTAATATATTCACCTAGTGTTAGACACCTAATACACACACAACTAATCATCTTTAACACTCCCCCTCAAGTTGGAGCATAGATATTAATCATGCCCAACTTGTTACAAAGATAATCAACCCGAACCCCACTTAAAGCTTTCGTGAAGATATCTCCTAGTTGTTCTCCAATTTTCATATATCCTGTAGAAATCAAACCTTGTTGAATTTTCTCGCGAACAAAATGACAATCAATTTCAATGTGTTTAGTTCGCTCATGAAACACAGGGTTAGAAGCAATATGAAGAGCAGCTTGGTTATCACACCACAATTTTGCTGGTACTGAAGTTTTAAGACCTACTTCATCCAAGAGCTGATATATCCATATTATCTCAGACGCAGATTGTGCCATAGCCCTATATTCTGACTCTGTACTCGATCGTGACACAACATTATGCTTCTTACTTTTCCATGAGACCAAATTTCCTCCAATGAAAATACAATAGCTTGATGTGGATCTTCTATCCATTTTGGAACCTGCCCAATCTGCATCTGAAAAACATTCAATATGAGTATGTCCATGATTTGCATACAAGATGCCACGTCCAGGTGCTCCTTTTAAGTAACACAAAATTTGATCTAATGCTACCCAATGATGAACTATTAGGGATGACATAAATTGGCTAACAACACTGACTGAATATGCAATATCTGGATGAGTCACGGTAAGGTAATTCAGCTTTCCAACCACCCTTCGATATCTCTCAGAATCTTTAAAGAGTTCTCCATCTCCTGTAAGGTGGATGTTTGGAGTCATTGGAGCACTACAAGGTTTTGCTCCTAATTTTCCTGTCTCAGTTAATAAGTTCAGGACATATTTTCTTTGAGATAGAAAGATACCTTTTTTACTCCTTGTGACTTCAACACCCAAGAAATACTTTAGCATCCCCAAATCCTTTGTGTGAAACTGAGTATGTAGGAAAGACTTAAGAGATGAAATTCCCGTAGTATCACTTCCAGTAATAACAATGTCATCTATATACACAACTAAAAGAATGATACCAGCTTCTGATTGTTTGTAGAATACAGAATGATTAGACTTGCTTTTCATCATACCAAACGTTTCTATAGCTTGACTAAATTTTCCAAACCAAGCACGAGGACTCTGTTTCAAACCATACAAAGATTTGCGGAGACGACAAACGTGCTTAGACTCTCCCTGAGCAACAAAACCAGGAGGTTGCTCCATAAACACCTCCTCTTGAAGATCACCATGAAGAAAAGCACTCTTGATATCTAGTTGATGCAAAGGCCAATGGTGAGTAGCTACCATAGAAATAAACAACCGAACAGATGTCAATTTAGCAACAGGAGAGAAAGTGTCAGAATAGTCCACTCCATAGGTTTGAGCATATCCCTTAGCAACAAGACGGGCCTTTAATCGAGCAACTGACCCATCTAGATTAACCTTAATTGTGAACACCCATTTGCATCCGATAGCCCGTTTCCCTAAAGGTAAATCAACCAAGTCCCAAGTACCATTGTCATCCAACGCATTCATTTCCTCGATCATTGCATGATGCCAACCAGGATGAGATATGGCTTCATGAACAGTTTTAGGGATAGAAATAGAATCAAGAGAAGCAATAAAAGAGCAAGAGGAAGACGACAAGCAATTATACGAAACAAAAGAAGAAATAAGATAAGTACATTGACGTTTACCTTTGCGTAATGCAATAGGAAGATCATCGTTCAGGACTAGATCTGATGACGAAGGAGCAGGTGCAGGACATGAATCAGAAGGTCTATGTCTGGAGTAGACTTGAGTTATAGGAGGCCTAACAGGAACTGGATCAGAGACAGGTTCAGATGATGTGATAGAATAGACTAACAAATCGTCATCCTCCCCCTGACATGCAGGAGGAGGAGAAGACGAAAAATAGGGTGTGTCTTCCATGAAGGTAACATCAATTGAGACAAGATATTTGTTAAGACTAGGACAATAACATCTATAACCTTTTTCGGAGACGAGAATAACCAAGGAAGATACACTTCAAAGACTTGGGATCTAATTTAGTAACATGCGGACGGACATCCCGAACAAAACAAGTGCTACTAAATATCCTAGGGTCAACCGAAAATAGTGACTTATTAGGAAATAAAATTTTGTAAGGAATCTCACCATGAAGAACAGATGAGAGCATGCGATTAATAAGAAAACATGTTGTTGAAACTGCATCGGCCCAAAAAGGTTTAGAAACATTCATTTGAAATAATAAGGCACGCGCAGTTTCGAGAAGATGTTTGTTCTTACGTTCGGCCACTCTATTTTGAGATGGAGTATCAACACACGAAGTTTCATGAAGCATGCCATTTTGAACCATATAAGATTGAAACAAAGCCGATATATATTCTTTGGCATTATCACTTCGCAAAGTACGAATTGAAACATTAAATTGAGTTTTAATCTCAACACAAAATGCGCAAAAAATAGAAAACAATTCAAAACGACTCTTCATTAAATATAACCAAGTTACACGAGAATAATCATCCACAAAAGTAACAAAATACTTAAATCTAGGTTTAGACAAAATAGGACAAGGACCCCAAACATCAGAATGAACTAATGCAAAAGGAACACTAGCACGTTTATTAACTCTTGGATTTGAACTAAGACGATGATGTTTTGCAAATTGACAAGACTCACAATCTAATGAAGATACCTTACTAAACTGAGGATAAAGTTTCTTCAGTAAAGGAAGAGATGGATGACCCAGTCTACAATGTGCCTCGAAGGGAGAAGTTACACTAGAGCAAGCGATAGATTTCGGTATTGGTGTGTCAAGAATATAGAGGCCTCCAGACTCATGTCCTTTACCGATAGTCTTCTTCGTCATAAGATCCTGAAATAAGCAACGATTAGGAAAAAATGAGATGCAATAGTTAAGATTGCGAGTAAGATGACTTACAGAGATCAAATTAAAAGATAAGCTAGGTAAATGTAAGACAGACGACAAAGGAAGCAAAGGAGTGGGAGTAATTGTGCCAGACCCAAGAACACGAGATGGTGACCCATCGACTAAGGTAACAGTAGAGGTAGAAGTGTGTGACTGAAGAGTAGAAAAGAGACTAGAATTACCTGTCATATGATCTGTGGCACCAGAATCAATAACCCATTTAGAAGATGAGGAAATGAGACACGCATTTGATTTACCTGAATCAGCAATAGCAGTGACAGAGGGTGATGAGGACCTTAGTGATTCTTGATACTGTGAAAACTTGGTAAATTCATCTGCAGAGATAAGAATCGATTTTTCAGAAGTATCAGAAGTGGATGCAATATGAGCCGAGTGACCTTTCTGATGCTTGTACTGAAGCTTTCTACATTCATGTTTCGTATGTCCTGGTTTGTGACAATAGTGACATACAATACCTCCGAGGTCCTGTGGTCGAGTTTCAAACCCGTACGAGCCGCCTCCTTTGTTTCTGTTCATATAAGTTGACCGTCCATGCTCATAATTATTACTTCGGCTGACCAAAGCACTGTTTAATTGAGCAGGTGGAGGTGGAGTGCCTTCTGTACGAAGTACTCGACTAAACACCTCTTGTAAAGAGGAGATCTCAGAATCAGAAAGAACCTGGGACTTAGCAGTCTCAAAAGTAGAGGGAAGACCGGCAAGAAAACTCATGACCGCCATTTGTTCCCGTTGGCTTTGTTGAACCTTGACATCAGGGCTAAAAGGCATCAAACTATTTAGCTCCTCATAAGTCCTTTTAAATTCCATAAAATAATTTGTGAGTGACTGATCTTGTTTGTCTGCACGGTAAAATGCTTTGCATACCTCATATATGCGAGAAAGATTTCTCTTACCAGAATATAAGAAATCCAAATAATCCATCAATTCCTTAACGAATTCACAATGATTTATCAAGTCAATTACATTGCTTTCAATAGAATTCTGAATTTGTAGAAATAAGCGAGCATCGTCTCTAAGCCATGTCTGCTTTGAATCATCTTTAGGAGGATCATTAGTCAAATGAGTATCTTTTTCGATACTTCTCAAATAAATTCGAATGGTCTTTCTCCAAGCCAAATAATTCGAGCCATTGAGCTTATGGTCCGTGATTTTAGACATCACAGGCACCATATCCGTTACAACATTAGATTTCTTTTCAGTCATAACTCTTACAAACGACAAGACAGCAAGTAAACGAACAAACAAAATCCAACAACAGCAATGACCAAATGCATCGAAGAAACGCAGCGAACAAGAACACAAAATTGGAAGAACCCAAACCTGAACAATCACAAGCGATGAGTGCGAAACCACCACAGATGACGCAGGGGAACGGCGGAGAGCGACACGAGGTTGACCGGAGAAGAATTCTACACGGACGCGCTGGCGCATGGAAATTTGACAGAAAGTCGCGATGACGCGTGTAGTCCACTCGCGGCTCGTCTGGTGACCGGACTTCGGGGTTTGGCTGGTCGGCGGCTGTTCTTCCTCCCTGTGCCGGCAGTGAGACGAGTGGAAATTTGACAGAAAGTCGCAGTGGCGCGTGTGGCTCACTCGCGGTTCGTCTAGTGGCCGGACATCGGGGTTTGGTTGGTCTGCGACTGGTCTTCCTCCCTGTGCCGGCGATGAGAAAAAATGTACACTCCTAAAGGGTGTTCCGAGTTGGAACTCAAAAATGCACTAAATCTTAATTTGTGTTTACCCAAAATCAGTCCCCAATTTGAATGGAAAATTTTTTTTTCCCAAATTTTGTAACCCAAATGCTCTGATACCATGTAAAACTCAGAATTCACTCTTATATTTTCATTCAAAGACACTACCTATTTATATACAAAGTTAGAGACAATCTTAGGTGACATACACCTAATATACAACTAAGACACCTAATACACAACTAATATATTCACCTAGTGTTAGACACCTAATACACACAACTAATCATCTTTAACAAGAGTAATTGGTCTATAATCATTGCTAGCTATGGGGTTTGTTACTTTAGGAATAAGGGTGATGAACGTATGATTCCATCCTTCCTTTAAGTAAGCAGTGATGAATAATTCTTGGACTTCATTTATTACATGATTACCCACAATATGCAAGCACTTTTTATAAAACACAACTGGAAGGCCATTTAGACATGGTGCTTTGAGATCATGCATTTCCTAAAGTGCTGTTTTGATTTCTGAAGGAGTAGGAATAATAGTTAATATATCATTTTGTCCCTTATTGACTACTTTAGGGAATAAGGCTTTAAGCTACTCAGATAAGGTGGGGCTTTCAAAAGTAAATAGCATATTAAACTAGTGTAGAAATTCTTTCCCAATTTGCTCTCTATCCCAAGTTATAAGACCATTATCCAAAGTTAAAACTGAGTCCCATCTACAGAGTTGTTCTTCCAATAAGGAACAAACTTGTTTTTCAGCTTCAACCTGGTTAGGAGGCAGGATTGGCTCGCAATTTTGAGAGCTGGCTCTCTAATTGTTTTATTTTTTCCGAGACATAACCAAAGTGCTCTTTATTCCATTTTATCAGTTCTTTAGCCAAGGAGTCCAGATTTGCATGAAGGAGTGAGATTTAGTACTAAGCTTGCTCCAATTACTCGAAATTAGTCTTTCACAATCTGTGTCTCTTAACCAAGCTTCAAACAATCTGAATGATTTTTGTTTGAGAGGGTTTCTAGTGCCATAAAGATGAATTATAATTGGATTGTGATTTGAAGTATAGTTTGGTAGGAGATAAATTTTGATAATTTTAAATTCAATATTTAAATAATATCTTAAGAAAAGAATTAGAATACATTTCAGTTCATAAATGACCCATTTATTTATATGGTTTCCCTTTTAACTTTCTAAAAAAACATGTTCTTTACGTTATATATATTTACGTTGTAAAAAAAATATTTTTTTCCTAAAGGATTGAATATGAAATCTCAAAGATGGTTATTCATGTAGATAAACCATTAGAATATGTCCTTATATGCCTCTTAATTTCAAATTCAAACAAATTAACCACTTATTTTACGCTAATAATACCATTTAACGTTGACATGGACTAATGAGAATACGCTACATTTACGAAATTAATCCCATTAAATCCTTGTAGAAGAGTTCTATTTAACAAGGCTTTTGGAAATGTTTTATATGTCTCGAAAAAATAAAAAGACTATTGGATCGGTACTTATAAACGGCCAGTACTAATGAGAAATGAAACATTGCAAAAGATGAAGATGAATAGTAAACTCTATTGATCTTTTGTATAGTGCAGTTAGACATATATATACGAGTGAAGTATTTGTGGACTAGCTACCTACCTCTAGACTAGAATAAGTTAACTCTAACAAATAACAAATATGTAACTAACTAGCTAGAGCTATTATATTGTACAAAACAGTGTACAGTAATTATGTAAGTCTTACATAAAGCCGTACATTTCAGTCTCCCCTTGCAAACTTTTGGTGGTTGAGGCAACACCTTAATTTTGGTCTTTAGTGTGAGACAACGAGCTTTAGGCAAGGGCTTTGTCAATGCATCATCTACTTGTTTTTGAGAATGAGTGAATCTGATTTCTAGCATCCCTTAAGGATTCGTTACCTTACTAGTAGAACGATTCTATTTCGGTATCTTTTTTTACCTATATTTTTGAGGTGGTAACTTAGTGGTATCCTACTTAAAAAATGTACCAATTTGGTTGTCATTTAATTAGGGATTTTTCACATGTGTAGTAATACACATGTGATATGTAGAGTGCATTTTCGGATAATCAAATATTGTTTAATTAATTAATTATCTAAAATTGGCTTTTGACTATCGCACGTGTATCAAATTGGTATATTTTTTTAAATGTGGGTACCAAAAGTAGATCATGGTACTACTAAAGTAGTGAACCCTTCCTTTCAAGTATTAAATCTCTGATAAAATTGAAATCAACCTCGACATGCATCACAGGGTTAGCTGTTAGACTCTTGACACTCATACTATCAGTGAAGAGTATTAGAGTGTGAGCCTCTGGAACATACAATTCCTTAAGAATTGACCTTAACCATATCTCAGATAAAGTCATAGCTAAGGCTTTCTAGTTTGATTCAACACTTGATCGAGAGATTACTTTTGCTTAGAATTGACCTTAACCAGATCTCAAATGAAGTCATAGCTAAGGCTCTCTAATCTGATTCAACACTTGATCGAGAGATTACTTTTTGTTTAGAATTGACCTTAACCAGATCTCAAATGAAGTCATAGCTAAGGTTCTCTAATCTGATTCAACACTTGATCGAGAGATTACTTTTTGTTTAGCTAATATTCAGGAAATCAGATTATCTTCGAAATATATGCAATATGCTCCAGTGTTTCTTCTGTCATTAGGACAATTGGCATAATCTGAATCTAAAAACCCAAAAATGCCCAATACAAAATTCCATGCAACTCACTACCTTTGAGATACCTGAGGATTCTTTTAGTAGCGTTCCAATGATACTCTATTGGACCATAAAAAAATTGGCACGATCTGTTGACAATAAAGGCTATCTCAAATCTAGTTATCACACAATATTTGAGAGCACGTATAAAATTCTTATACAAAGAAGGATTAGTGAGAGGTGTTCCATCGTACTTAGGGATGAGTGAGCAAGAAGCCATGGGAGTCTTGAGTAGCTTTGAAGAATCAAGACCAGTCTTAGCAAGCATGCTATTGCCATATTTTTACTGACAGAGATGCAAATTATCATTAGTTCTTTTAACCTTAATTCCAAGGGAAAAATGTAAATCATCAAGATCTTTAAGTAAGAACTTAATGTTAAGAAGAGAAATGAGATGCTGAATGTATTTACTGTCACTTACTTTGACAATTAGGTCATCGACATGTACTAAAACAATAGTTGTATGTTGACCAATAAAATCCATGAACATGAAAGTGTCAGACTTACTATTTTGAAATCCTAACTCTACTAGAAAAGCATTGTTCAATTTGCACACCCAGTTTGGATGTTTTGATCCTGAAATCTTTGTGGCTATTTCATGTACATTTTTTCCTCCAATACTCTATTTAGAAAAGCATTGTTTACCTCAAGTTGTTTAATATCCCAACCATGAGACAAAGTCACATAGAGAGGTAGCTTGATTGTTGGAGGTTTAATAACAGGAGGGAAGGTCTTTGAATAGTCAATACCTTTCTACTTGGTTATACCTTTTAGCAACGAGTCTAGCTTTATACTTGTTCAACATGCCATCATTTTTCAACATTGTCCTAAACACCTATTTACAACCTATAAGATCATTTTCATTAGGGCATGGTAGAAGTTCCCTTGTGCCATTGTCTATGAGAGCTTTAAACTCTTTTGACATTGCTACTCCCACTCAAGAATGCCTTTAGCATCAGCATACGAACTGGGTTATGAGAGAACAATATGTTGTGTAGGTGACTGAAGAGCTAGAAAGATCCTACGTTTAAAAGAACCTATCTTGGAACGAGTGACCATGGGGTGGGAATTGAGAGAGGAAGGCAAAGGAAGTGGAGCTGGAGGTGCAGGTGAAAGTGCATGAAAAGATAGATCAACAAACATTTCAGCAAATAAGGAATTTGGAGTAGTAGGCATGAGAGGAAACGAAATAGGTTGTGAACAGTAAGAATAACATGCAAAAGGAGATAAAGGTGATGAGATAGCACTAGCTGCTACATCAAGTCTAGTTGGAAAAGAATCAGAGGATACTTGCTCTAAAACAAAAAACAAAAAAGCAGGCAAAAGCTGATTTTGATCGTTAAAGGTTGTGGAGACTGAACTAGGAGACTGAGACAAAGATGAACAAATTGAAGAATCAAAGTAATGTCCTAATGGTCAACAGTAGGAGTTATGGAAACTGGAACCAAGTCTTTATAGGGGAAAAGAGACTCAACAAAATGAACATGCCTACTTGTGTACAATCTTCCTGTCATAGTGTCTAGACATAAGTATACTTCTTGTTGTGATGCATAACCAAGAAAAACACAAGGGGTGAAATGAGGTTGAAGTTTGTGTTTATTAAAAGCACGAAGACAAGGGTAACTAAGAGCACCAAAAACTCTTAAAAATTTGTAATCTGGAATTCTATCATAGAGAAGTTGATGGGGTATTTTAAATTCAATGGCTTAGAAGGCAATCTGTTTATTGTATAAATAACAGTTTGAGAAGCATAAACCCAAAATTTAAGAAGTATGCCAGCTTGAATGAGCAAAAAAAAAATCCCTTTTCAACAACTCTTCTATGCCTTGTCTCAGTAGCTCCATTTTGCTCAGAGCTATGAGGACAAGTGATCCTATGTTGAACACCCATAGGACCTAATTTTGAAGAGATGAAACCATGCTTCTTGCCGTCGATCACTTTGGACTTATTTGATTTTGCAAGAAAAATTTCCTTCTACCAAATGAACAAAGGAAGGAAAAATATCACAGGCTTCATCCTTAGTTTTAAGAAAAAATATCTACATGTACTTGGTACAATCATCAAGAATAAGTAAAAAGTATTTAGCATCAGTGTTGGCAACAACTGGTGATGTCTACAAATCCACATGAGGAAGATCAAAGGGATGTGCAGAAGCAACATGAGTATGATTAAAAAGGTAACTTGTGAGATTTGGACGCAACACGAATTACAAAAATTATTATCAGTAAATGATTGAGTGTTGCAAAAGCTTTTTAAACACACCTGTAGAAGGATGTGCAAGCCTATAATGCCACACTTGTGGTATTATTGTAGCTAAGGTAGCAGAATTACAAGAAACAAAGTTATTACTTCCAGAAAGAGGAGGAGATACAATACCAACCTCTGAAGAACAGGAGAACTGAGTGAAGCCATCAAGGAGTATTAGAAGCTCGTGAATTCTGTTCAGTGCGTAAATCTCATAACTGAAAACACCTTTTTTCTCCTTGCCTTTTTCCACATATTTGACACTGAATTCTTGGATCATTACCAGAACTTTTCTTGTTTTTCTTGTTACTATTGTTGTTGGAATTATCTTGGCACTTAGGCTGATGAGTATTGCTTTTGTGAAGAAAATCCTGTAAATTCCATGGAGCACTGGAACCACCACCATGTGATTTGTACTGATAAGAACTAGAGGAACGTTGTTTGAGAATTCTGTACCAATTGAGTTTTTCTTCCTTGTAAATCTCTGTGATATCTGTTTCATTGATTGTTACTTTTTTCCCCTAGTTTTGCTCTTACCTTTTTTTGTGGCTGAAATTTACCGTGTGATTTGGGATGTATAGATCTTTCTGGCATCTCTAACAACTATAGGCGCTTGTTCTAAATTTGTAGAAAGAACCCAGTTTCAAAGTTAGAAGTCTCAGGTGAAAGATTGGAGCTTTCCAAAGACCGAAGAAACTATCAAGTGGAAACCTTGCCCAAAGCTAAGAACGAGGTTGATTTATTTGCTGAGATGAAGCAGAAATTCCTAAATTTTAAGAAACATAAATATTTGTAAGTAGAATTTAACACCTGATAAGGATATTTGTTTAAGAAAATAAACAGAATCTAAATATAGTGTGTTGGGTAAGCTATGCTGTTGAACAGGGAAGAATTGGAGCATTTTCGTACCCTTGCTGAAGTACAAGAACCTAAGGTACTTGTATGAACTTTATGTAGTAATTTTCTCTGTAATAGATAATGTTACATGGATTCATGTGTACTCATTTGGATTGCCCGTTTTGGGGTATGTATCCAGGTTTGTCAAACATAGACAACAAATTTCCTCATTGTTTGTTTGTTTGTAAATTTCTGAGTATTTGGAGTATCTAGTACCATACTCATACATGTGTCATATTGTTAAATACGGGTACTTAATGAAAAATATAAGGTTTACTCATCTTTAGCATCTTGTTTAATACCTCTACTCATTATTCATCTTCATTCTTTTATAGATATTGAAAACTGTGTTGTTTTGCATAGACTTACAAGTTCAAAAACAGTTTATGGTGATTGCATGCGCAGACTCAAGGGTGTGTCCCTCCACTATCCTTGGATTTCAACCTGGAGAAGCCTTCATGGTTAGAAATGTGGCCAACCTTGTCCCACCATTCGAGGCATGTTTTGGTGATCTCCTCCATTTTGTTAATTAAGATCAACTTAAGCTACAATTATTGAACAGATATGAAAATTTATTGCACCACCTTGTTTTTGGTGCGACCTTCATTTGGTTCTTTTTTGCAGAATGGCCCAACAGAAACTAATGCTGCCCTTGAGTTTGCAGTAAATACTCTTGAGGTATGTGTGTTTTGAAAACCATTGCTAAGCATTCATAGATTTTTGTTAAGGATTAAAGAGATCTGTAAGAATTTCTCCAACTTGATATGATACAAACATATAGATACTAATTTTAGAAAATTCTTAACATGTTTGTGGGTGTTTTTTTTTTTTAGGGGGGGATTGAAGAAGCAGAAGCCTATATTTTTAGGAAGGATAAAAGGAATAACAGAAGAATAGCATGTTAATAAAAACTTGCATTGTTGTTTTCTGTGGATTTCAGGTTGAAAATATATTGGTCATTGGGCATAGTAGATGTGGAGGAATTGAAGCCCTTATGCAAATGCAGGATGATGTCAAAACAAGGTCTGGTTATATAATTCTCTCTTGTTTACATGTTATTCTTAGGCGAGCTTTTTTTTTTTGGGTCAAACTTAGGTGAACTTTTTTTTGGGTCAAACTTAGGCGAGCTTATTGCCAGAACAAAGCAAAAAAAAAAAAGGTATCCACATATAATTATTGAGTGGTACAAGTAATTTTTCCTCTCTCTCTTCTAAATAATAGCAATCAGCTCTGAACCCAACCTTTTTTCTCTGGCAATAAGCTTACCCTGCCCTTCTTGTTATTTTCTCTGAATGCTTAAAAATTTCTGAATTTGCTTCAGTAGCTTTACTGAAAACTGGATTATCAAAGCCAAAGTTGCCAAATCTAGGGCAAAAGCTGCTGCAAATCACCTCAGCTTTGACCAACAATGCATACACTGTGAGAAGGTATAACATTTCACTTTTGATAAGAGGCTTATTTATTGCTTATCTACTTCATTTGTTCCCATTTTTTTTATTTTTTTTGGCATATTCATATATAGTTTCTTAAACTTTTAAAATGTATGATTTAGTGCTCAAACTTTTAAAACATCAAATAAAGGTTTAATATTTAAAACGTATGATTTAGTTCTAAACATTTAAAACTTCACTAGCAGATCATAATGTCTTTTAAAATTTTGGACTTAATTGTGACATTATGAAAGTTTGAGAATGAAATCATATGCTTTAAAGTTTAGAAATCTATACGTGAAGTTTCAAAAATTTAAGTACTAAATTATACGTTTTAAAAATTTATATATTTATTGTGAATTTAGTCAAATTTTGAGCTCTATATTATTTTCTTCATTCTGTCCTCAAACTTGGATAAAATTTTCACTCAAGTGTAGCTGCATCCAGTTAATTAATACCGGACACTTTTCTCTATAAGTCAATAGTTTTGAATATCATTCATCTTCTTGTCCTATCAAATTTTTTTTTTTGGAATCTATTCTACTTGAGGCTTTACCTGGTCTAATTATGTTGCAGGAATCAATTAACAATTCACTGTTGAATTTGTTAACATACCCTTGGATAGAAAACAGAGTAAAGAGAGGCAAACTCTCAATTCATGGAGGATATTATGATTTCTTGAATTGTGCCTTTGAGAAATGGTCCATAGATATCAAGTTTGGCTGGGCTGGAGAAGGAAAGAGATATATAATCAAAAATAAAGCCTATTGGTGGTAAAAGAGTTTCACAGTGGGCTGTATTCTTATTATGTATTTTCTAAATGTTTATTTTCTTTTCCCTTGAAATATTATGTATATGTATGTTTAAGAACAAGGCAAAAGGAAGCCTAATTTATGACTATTATGGATTTTATTTCTCCCTCATTAGCCATTAGCCCATCATGAGCAACTATGTCGATGCTAAAGGGATTTGTTTTAACAAAATAACACAAACAAAACGTCCAAAATTTAACCATTTCTTAAAGACGTCATGGGATTAAAGAGTGAGTGTGTTTTGTAAAAACAATGGGACCTCTAACGTCTATTGTCAATTTCTTCTAAAAATATTTGGACGTCCCATATCTATGAAAAATTTAGGTGGTTCCATTCTAAGTTTTTATTTTAAAAAATACAAATTTATAAAAATATATATTTTGTTTTGTCAATAGTATTTTGAGAATTACTATTGCCAATGAAGATTTAGTTTTGTCTAAGAAAAAGATATTTTAAGAGATTTAGCATTTTAGAAAATTTTCCTTCGAAAAAAGCCAAATTGTTCTTTGCAATAATCATTCTCTAATATTTATTGGTCTAAAAATAAGTTTTTAAATTTAACACTTTTTCCTTAATGCTTACTCTCCATTAAATAGATACAACCCCAATGAATCAAAAACTTAGTCGTCTGATTACATATAATAGTCACTACTAACAATTTATACAAATGGATTTTTCCTTCTTATGCAGTTTAAAATTGACAAAATGAGAATCTCCAACGAAGAACACATCATTACAAAACCATCCTTTGATAGCTCTATAAATATAATTATTGTATAAATTCATACTTAATATTTACTTATTTAATTAATTAAATGGTTTTTTAGGTTTAAAAATGATACTTTTAGGCAATTGGTTAAAAAGAGTTAAAAATATAATTTTAAAAATTTTTAATAATTTTTTATAAATTTTAATAAAGATGGATGCATTTAACAATTAGCAATGATGCCTTTAGAAATTTCCAAGAGAGCATGCCATGTCTTGAAGAAAATGCCACCAGTTTTCACCAAGTGGATGCCACATAAGCTACCACCACGAATTGTCGAAGGCTACATGTCGCCACATCATCCATATTTGACAGCCTAGCTCTACCACTTGCCTTGTGTCAAAAACTTATTTCATCTACATGCCACGTATAGAGAACACGTTCTTTCAACGTTTGGAAGTCTTGGTTATGCCACATTAGTTGATATATTATTAGTCTACGTCCTCTCAATGAATTGTTGCATGCCATATGGATTCTCACCACCTACATCTCCTATGTCAGTGCCTTCAACCAATCAACTAGTGCCATATGGATCGCAAATTCTAGCATTTTTTCATCCCTTGACACGTGGTTGAATCTGGTGTAATCTTTCAACTAATCCAACAGTCACAATTTAATTTGGCTTTGTTTGTGTTATTTTAGAGGTTTTTAACATTGCAACATCCCAATTTTCTTAGACCCTTCATAATTTTTCACTCAATTCCACATCCACAACCTCCATTTCCATTTTTCATCCATTCCATTACTTCATTCATCATTTTTAACCACTAAAACACTTTTTAATGAAATTTAATAAAGCAAGAAGTCATTAAGATCAATGATTTTTAAAACTACACAGGTTCATACAAGTCTTTCGATCTCTATATTTACTTATGTCGAAATATTGTAGATCTATCATATAATTCTCTCTTTCGATAGTAAATCACAAGATTAAAATCATTTAATTAATAGCTAGTTAATTAAAAGTATTAAACTCAGAATAAATCACACAAATATGAAGAGATAATTCAAATTAACATAGAAAATCAAGCATAGTTTGGAATTAAATTACATTTTTTTCCTAAAATAAAGATAAATTAGTTCATGCTAAAAATTAAATTAAATATAAATGAATTCATCATAATTTTCTGAGAAGAATTAAAAGAAAATTGACTCGCAAAAAGAATCTGATTTCGTGTCTTCTTCCACGTTTTCTTTCTCCTTTTCCCAGTTTCTACGTTTCTCCCCAGTACTTGACCTACTTCCTTGTTTTTTTCTTTTCGTTGTTCTCCCCCCATGGCTTTACTGTTGTTTCTTTTTTTATTTTTTTCTATATTGTTGTCGTATCTTTTTTTTTCCTATGTCTCTCTTTATATATATATAAATCTTAATTTGAATTTGTTTTTTTAAATCTCCATTTAAATTAAAAGAGTACTTAAAATAATATGTTTCTAAAATTTTGGATCTTCATTATCTTTAAATCTGCAATAAAATTTAAATAATAATAATGAAGTCTACATTCAATAAAAATAGATAAAATTAGACTAAAGTCAAAGTTGAGAAGTGATCAATTATGTCAAATTATAAAAATCATTATGCACCCTTAACCAAGGTACCAAAGCAAAACAAAAACTACTAAACCAAGAACAATCAAACAAAAACACAAAGATAATAAAACAACAAAACAAAATCCATACAAGCCATATACATAGACCTCTCTAGATCGACACTAAGAAAGCTTATCATAAAATACCAATGATCTCATTCCATATCAACAATTACATATGCAAGATCCATTGCAATAGAGGGATTCACATTAGTAACCATGTTCAGGCTATACAAATCCATCTCATTACTCAAAATAGCTTCTAGATTTCTAACCAAATTATTCATAGATGAGATGTCCTCAAGCTCCTTGTGCAATTGTTTTCCTTGCTTACACTTGTCCTCAATCACCACTACCATATTCTTACCCATAATCTTAGTACCCTTCCCACCACATTTCTTCCTACTCAAAATATAACACTTTCCACTAATAATCACACTCAAGCTACTAGCTTGAAAAAAATTCTTCTCAATCTTAATACCAATACCTTCAGTAGACCCCTGAGAACTACCAACTCATTTAGCTGCAAAAGTAATTAGATTATCATAAACAAGAGCCTGATTAACTTCCAATATCTTCTTCCCTCCTTCCTTCACATGACTAAGAACCCTCATATTGATATTAGAACGTATCCATTCTTCAAATGAAGCACTGTTACCACCTAACCCAATGCAAATGTCTTTATTAGATTCACAATACTTAGTTTCATGTGTAATTTTGCCACAACAATAGCAAAATTGTTGTATATATTCATATTTAATTTTAATTCGCACCAAATTTAACCTAAAATAAATCTACACCTTTAGAACCAAAGTATTGCTCAAATTGAGCATAACACGAGCCTTCATAGTTTTATCATGGAAATCACTAGAGAAATATTATCAATCTCCACCACCGAGTCAATCTTACTAGCAATTCCAAAGACAATTGAATGTTGCATTCAATCCATCACCATTTCATGAATTTGGAGCTATAGTAGCAAGACATAAAAAGAGACATTTGAAGGCAAAATACCTAGTAAAACGCGAGTGACTACCATAAAATAATTATGTAAATTCCATAAAGCTTGTTTTTAGCACTATTTTAAGCTCTTCTTTCTCTTCAAAGTAAAACATAAATGAAATTGATCCAAAACCCTAAGGTCTAAACCTCCATTCTTGGTTTAACTATTCCGTTGAACCTGTAGAAGATTCTTGTGATTCACAATCTTCTCGAAACAATACTTATATCAAGCTCAATCAGATCCCTAATCTCAAGAGACAAATGAAGCTCCTCCAATGGATTCATTATTGAAGGTAACCATAGTAATGCAGTTGAGTTATGCATTGAGTAGACCATGCAGTTCATGTGTCGAGGCTCATATAATCACCATTTTTGAGACTCTAACAAATAAAGAATCAATAGCTCATATGGGTGGAGAATGATAGCTCACATGAGTAGAAAGCTTGAGATAAGTATAAAGTTAAATGATTCACATGAATATATGCAAAGGAACTCACATAAAATAATGAATGGCTCATGTATGGTTCATAAGCTCACATGGGATTAATGTGTCTAAGAGTTTGTTAGGGAGTTCATTAACCATTTCACAATGAGAATTGAGAATTTGTTAGCCTTGATTCTGTTAGGTAGTTTTAGTGCAATGAGTACATTTTGATGTATTTCTTTGATCGTAAATGATAGAGTGGTAGTACAATTCCTAAGTGTAGTGCAATTCTCTTATTCTATAAATAGGAAATTATACTACTAAGAATTTACAATTGTGATAATATATTCAATACATATTCATCAATTATCTGCTACATCACTGGTATTTCTTCCTTTGTTCTCATCTTTTTCGTTTCTTTATAAATTCATCGAGTTCTTTCTATTAACTCGATTTTGGTTTTCAATTTCTCATAGTATTAGAGCAAAAAAGATTACTGAGCTTTCATTTACAATCTCGCAATGGATCATTCTAGGAGTAGCGACTCCTACAACAATTACTAATTTAAATCAAGAAGATCAAATGCTTTGAAATTTACATAATGTACTAGTATTAATTAAGCTAAGAAATAATAACTATATGTTTTGGAAGCATTAGATTTTAAATATCTTGGAAAATTTTGAGCTTGAGCACTATGCCTTGGAGGAACCACCATAGCGAAAGCTTGCCGATTGAACTATAAATGCAATCTTCAAAAGTTGGAAGAAACTGAATGAGATCCTTGGATGTCGGCTTATCTCTAGTATCACTGAGGAAGTCTTAAAACAAATCTAATGTTTTGATACAACTCGAGATGCTTGGTTAAAGTTGGAGAAATCATATGCTTCAAGATCTAGAGCTCGTACAATACAAGTAAAGGTGCACTCTTAATAACAGATTATATGTTGAAAATGAAGTTGTTGTCTAATGAATTAAAAGTAGCAAATTGTGCAGTAACAGAGGAATAGAAATTCATGAAAATTCTAGGAGGTCTAGATGAACAATACACGATAGAGTGTTTTTCATACTCACCTAAAGAATGATGTATAAACCAGTGAAGGTTAAGGATGCAAGAGCACTATTTCTAAGTCATGAAAATTGAATTAAGAGGAGGAAGATAACACATGTATCACCTCTACCGACTGTTAATTTAAGTGTAGTAGGAACAAGATCAAAAACACGTCCATCATCACAGCGTAATAATGTGAATGACAATGCATTTAACAATTAGCATGTTTGACAAACTGGGTAATTATTAGAATACCAATCTTCAATATACTCTTCTTTTGATGTGAGAGGTAGAGAAGGTAGAGGATATGGTACAGGTTAAGGAAGGTCATAGGGTTAATTGTGTGGGAAATTAGGTCATATTGTTGCAACTTGCTGGTATTGATTTAACAAGAACTTGTTCTCACCTACACAGTAAGGTACTAGTAATAGGCCTCCACCGGTATCACCACACCACTTGAATTAAAATTATTCATTCTTCATAGATGATATGGTTCTTAAGAAATGCTAGCTACAAGAGGTTCGGTGACAAAAGATCTGTCTTTTCCATAGTTTCTTGGTTTCAATTCCTATCATCTACTTGTTAGTTCACACAATAGCTTTATTACTCTCAGCCCCTAAATCCTTCACAATCTTCTATTCTTAGTTCATCATGTGTTCAGTCACCAACTGCTTATCAAGCAATATCAATGATTCCCTTGGCCATTTGGAATCAATGAATGGGCCATGCTTATTTACTAGTGGTGAAGACTGCATTATCACAAAGTTGTATGTCTTTTTCTTAAAATAATGATAGTAGTTTACTTTGCTTAGCTTGTGAGACAAGCCAAAGTCAGACAATCTTATTAATCTAGGAGTAGCTATGCTTCACTACTCTTACAAGTGGTACATTCTGATGTATGGGTGGCACCCATAATTTCCAAGAATGGTTTTCAATACTATGTTCATTTTGTAGATGAGTTTAGTAGGTTTACATGGATATACTTTCTCAAAACAAAAAATGTCATAGTGTAAGCTTTCCTTCAGTTTAAAGCACAAGTAGAACTCCAATTAGATTATAAAATCAATACTTCAAAGTAATTAAGGAAATTATTTTCAAGAGCTCACTTTCACCTTAACCTTATTTGGTTTTATTAACTATACATCGTATCTACATGCACACAAGAAAAATGCACTTGCTAAGCAAAATCATAGGTATATCAGTGAATAGGTATGTCTATGCTTCAAAATTCTTCATTACCCTTTGAGTATTAGGATGAGGATTTCTTTACATGCACCTACATCATTAACATGTTACCTTTCCATTTCTAAAAGAATAACCTCATTTTGAGGTCCTTTTTTCTAAGAAACCAGATAAAACTTTCCTTCGTGTATTTGGGTGCTTGTGTTTTCCTTGTATAAGGCCCTACAATACTCATAAATTGATTACTAAGTCTACTCCTTGTACTTTCCTTGGTTGTAGCCCTTGACATAAGGGTTACAAATGTCTCACTAAAGAAAGTAAACTCTATATAAGTAGAGATGCTATATTTCATGAGTCATAGTTTTCTTTCTCTCACAAAGATCCATTCCTATGTCTTTTGTTTAGTCTTCACCATGATGAGCTATTTTACATGTTGTTCACACTAAACCTATTCAAACACCGGCTTCTGTTAGTTCAGATCTACTCACTTTAATTCAACTTTCTTCTTCATCCAACACAAGTCCTTATTTAACTCAATTAGATAATTCCTCACATCTATCTTAGAATAATGCTATTCTAGTACCCAATGTAGCCTCTACTGGTTCTCTAGAAACAAACACGAATACACATTCCATGGTCACACGTTCCAAATCAAGCATTTTTAAACCAAGGACCTTTCTCACTGAATAAAAAAATCCATCACTTACTGATGCAACAAGTGGATTTTTAAGGTTAAGAAACTACCTAATGGAGCTCTTGATAAAAGGAAATCACGTGTTGTGACAAAAGGCTATGATCAAAGGTCAAGGTTTGATCTCTCTCAAACTTTCAGTCTTATAGTTAAACAAGTGACTATATAAGTGGTATTAACCATTGCACTCACCAAGGGTTGGACCATGCATTAGTTGGACATTAATAATTTTTTTTTTTGAATGGCATATTTAATGAAGAAGTCTACATGATGTATCCATAAGGCATTAAGCATCCAAATTCTCTAATTATGTGTGTAAGCTCAACAAAACCATTTATGGCCCCAAAAGGCTCCAAAAGCCTAGTTTGACACTCTTACACTAGCCTTATTAGATATTCAGTTTCATAAATCCATAATTGATAGTTCATTGTTTTGTAAATTCACCATTTCTTTTACAATGTATTTGCTTGTCTACGTAGATGACATTTGATTGCCACACACAAAGTGTGTGTAATGAATACACAAGTATACATATCGCAACAAGTAATATAATGATAAGAAAATCTTTCCCATGGAGATTATTTTATTAGAAACTAATTTTTAAAACTTAAAAAAAAATCAATTTTTTGTGTTTTTATATTTTAAGGAAGAAAAAAATAACTAAAAGTAAATAGCAACAATTAATTAAATCAGATTTGGTAACTAAAAAGATATATGAGAAAATATTTAGGAATACTTAATCCCGTAATTTTCTAAACATGCAAATTGCTAAAATCTTCCCATGTATAATGCTTCAAAACTTCAGGTTAGTGTTTGTCATAACTTATTAATACCTGTAATTTCTTATTTGAATTTTCAACAAACCCCTCGAAGTTGAAATAAACTCTGTTTGCTAAATTGTTTCTATTTGTTAGCTTGAATAATAAAAGAAAAGATAAACTAACAAATACACTATCGAATTATTGCGAAAGTTGCAAATATATTATTTAATTATATCGAGTGATAAAAATAGCACTCAATTATAATTAGTGGATTACGTTATTTTTCGATGGTTACGTTATATTTTTAATGGTAGAGTACAATGAATAAAGAGTTTGATGATAAATTTATACTACTAATAAGAAGTTTGGTGGTAGATTGTACTAATAATGAGTTCGGTGGTACATTTGTAACTATAGCAATAGATTTGTACTATTAGTAATAAATGAGTGTTATTTTTATCACTCGATAAAATTAGATGGTACGTTCGTTGTTGCTTTCATAATAGTTTGGTGTTAATTTGTTAGTTTATCCTAAATTAGTATTTGACGTGTTGGTTTGAACAAGTAAATACCCGTCCACCTGAAAATAAAGAAAATGTTCCATCTTGTTCCAAGAATCGATTTGGGTGGGGGCTGGGAGTGGGAATGCATATCGAGGTAGGATGTTCTGATGTTACTAAGTCATGTTTAATTTAGCAAATGAAGAGTTAGCAGAATTATATGGAACTTTTAGTTTTGGCCCCAAAACAGCAGGCATTTGATACGAATTAGGGCAGAGAAGAGACGCGAAGAAAAGAAAACAGCAAGAAGAAAGGGAAAATCAGGTATAATCTTTTCTATCTTTATTTCATTTCTTACGACTTTATATATAGCCTAACATTTCAGAGAGAAATCACAAAGAAGTTGCGTGAATCTCGTGCATTAGTGTGCTAACCGATTTTCTAACATTCTAACAAAATGGGGTAGTTGTCTCTCGTGCTTGAGCTGCATTGATCTGCGTCCGTCAATGGCTGGTTGTCACGCCTCGTTCACTGGTTATAGTGACTCGCAGTGGTGGAGCTGATTTGGAGCTTAGATAAACCCTGTTTCTTTTGAACCAAACCCCATTACGATAGTGGATGTGTGAATTACTTGAGGCTACTGTTGTAATTCCCAACTTATCATAAAAAGGGTCTTGTTGAACTTCTTGTAATCCATCTGAATAGGTCCAAGGGTTTCCAGCTACTTAACCCCTAGAACCAGTTGACATGCTGCTACCGGTAACACATAGAAATCAGCTTCTACAGGATACCCTTGATTGATAAGAGTGAGGTTGCAGCATTGTCCAACACACTCCAATTTCTCACGATTAGCCACCATTACTTCCAATTTCCTTCCCTTGGCTATTGGTAAGCCAAACTGGTTGGCTAAGGCCTGATCGATGAAGTTATGGGTGTTGCCCCCATCTATCAGTATCAACACCTCCTTATTTTTCAATTTTCCCATAATATGTAAGGTTTGAGGATGTTTAGTTCCTGTTATAGCATGGAAAGAGATTTCAGGTAGTATTACCTGGGGGTCCAGTAGTGATGGGGGTTCCTCACATTCTTCTATCTCATTCTGGTTCAATTCTTCCATCATAAAGAGTTGGGGACGTGCACATCGGTGACCCACAACAAATTTATCATCACAGTAGTAACATAATACCTTCTCTCACCGCTCATGTGCCTCCTGATTGGTCAACTCTCGAAAGGTTATGGGAGGATTGGAGCCACTGCATTGGATAGGAGTAGGTCCTAACAGTCCTGCACTGGTGTTAGTTACTGGTTTAGTGTTGTTGATAGGTGGTTGAAAACGAGACATGGCTGTAGATTTCTTCTGTAAGAAATTCCTTTCTTCAATTAATCGTGCCACACCAATGGCATCAGCTAGAGTTCTGGGTTGCTTGATTTTAACATCAATTCGAATCTCATCTCTTAGTCCTGCGATGAAGCAGCCAATTAGAAACTCTTCAGGTAACCCATCCACACAATGAGAAATTTCTCGAAGGATTTCTGGTATGCTGCCACACTCGTAGTGTGTCTTAGGCGAGATAGTGCTTTTGAGGGATCTTCGAAGTCTGTGGGTCCAAACCTTAGTTTTGCGGCTTTGGAAAACTCCTCCCATGTGAAAGGTCCACGAATTTTTATAAGCCATCGGTGCCACTATAAGGCGATGCCTTCCAAGTGGAAGGAAGCTAATTGTACTTCCTGGTCAGCTGCTATATTAGTGAACTCGAAGTACTGCTCGACCTTATAAATCCAACCTGTAGGATCCTCTCCTGAAAACCTTGGGAAGGACAGCCTCAATTGGGGATGATTGCTCTCTGTAACTGATCACGAAGTGTGGGGGTGTGATTGGTTGGTTTCGTCTCTTGCAAAGGGGTTATCCTCAGATAAGTTACGAGCTGCTCGTATTGCTTGCAACTCTGTGAGCACCGCTTGTAGTGTGTTATCATGACATGCAAGGGTGTCTATTACGTCATTTAGAAATTCTAGATTGGATTTGCCTTGAGTATCCATTCTCGCAAACAACTTTGATACCACTGATACGAATTAGGGCAGAGAAGAGACGCGAAGAGAAGAAAACAGCAAGAAGGAAGGGAAAATTAGGTATAATCTTTTCTATCTTTATTTCATTTCTTACGACTTTATATATAGCCTAACATTTCAGAGAGAAATCACAAAGAAGTTGCATGAATCCTATGCACTAGTGTGCTAATCGATTTTCTAACGTTCTAATAGAATGGGCCAATTGTCTCTCGTGCCCGAGCTACGTCGATCTGCATTCGTCAATGGCTGGTTGACGCGCCCTGTTCGTTGGCTGTAGTGACTCACAGTGATGGAGCTGATTTGGTTCGTATCAGCATTTGACAGAGGGAGGGAGAATTTTTGTTTGTGAAACCAATCCATTGAAGTCCTTTTTGGTAGAGAGATTATATTTGGGTTCTCTTTGCATGTTTAAGGCAAATTTTTCTAAGTATTATTCTATAATACGTAGAAAATAACAAGGATTTAGTCCTAAGAACTTTGAAAATTAAGAGAGAAAATTGAGAGAGAGAGAGGGGGGGAGGGAGGAGGGAGATGGTTGGCAAGTATATTTCAGGGACGTATATGAATTGAGAATTTTTTTTTCCACTGGTACTTCAGCTGCTAGTTACACAAAAGGGATTGTTTCAACTACACACACCGCTTTTCATCCATGGACTTGTATGATTAGCTATACAAGTTCATTGTATTCTAATGATTGTTTCTCCCCTTAAACACTTGACCAAATTAATATTTTGAGACGGTTATACTTGTCAATGAATATCTTCATCATTATCAAGCTTGTCGTTGTTACAAGGGTAAAATAACAATATATGATTGTCCCTGATTCTTGATGCAGGAAAAGTCCTTGCAGATAGTAAAGAAATATGGAAATCACAATCCATATAAGTGGGTGAGATATGTTACTTTGTCCAACTCCTATGTAGCTCGAGTGTGTGGAAGGATGAAAATATATTCGACATTATAGATAATATCTCTACAGTATGTATCTTTATTTTAGAAATCTTGATATTAATACACATTGTCCTTGACAATGTTAATATTGAGAAAATATCCATAGAATGTTAACTAATAAAATAGATATATTCTATAAAATGTTAATAATATCAATAAAATATTGTTTATGATTAATTTTATTTAGTTTTTAAAATAATTTATCATTAAATATATTTATATAATTTTATTAATTTGAATAATTGTATTAAATATTTTAATTATTTATTTTATAAATTTTTAATTTATATTACAGGGGCCTAGGGGAATACTACTATCAAATTCTGAATATCTTTGTCACTCCCCAGGATTTTCCTACTCAAATCCAAGACGAGGGTGAGGAATAAGGCTTGGACTATAGTGTAAGTGATGATAGGCTTGAGATGGGAGATGAAGAGCGTGGAATTGGTGACCTCTGATATTGGCACTAGGCTAAGCCTCTTATTTAAATAGTCCCATGGTCCTATATTCCAAATCCATCTCATCCGCTTCAACACGTTGGGAACCATATGTATATTTTTTTAAGTTTGATACCACTCTCAATTATGTGGTCGCAAGCTCGCACTTGTAACTCATTATTATTAATGGGAAACAATTGATTTAGAGAACAACTTGTAATTCATGTATGATTGTGTATTTATAGAATTTACAGTATTCATTTATGATGCTGACTCACCTCCTTACTTTTAAGGATCTGTGTCATTAAATTTGTCCCACTATCATTCCCTATAAAAGGAGGTTAAGGATGTTTTAAAATTCAGACATCATTTTTTGTCTGATAAATTTTCTCCATCTTTCTTGTGCAAATTTTATGGATTTTGACTGGACAAATAGACGTTTAGCTCGAGCTTTAAAAATGGAGAATGGTAGGCTCAAGATTGAGGCATAGAAATTAAGAATTAAGCTATCCAGACTCAAAGATGAGCTCTCCCTTTGTAAAGAGGCCAAGTGGGAGCTTGCCTCTTGCAAGGAGTAGCTATCCCAAACTCAAGCTCGATGGGGAAGAACCATGAAGAAAATGGCAACTCTTGTCGACAAGGAGTTCCATTATGAAATTTTCTATATGAAGCAATCTAAGGGGGTTTTCCCCAAAATTATTGGTGTTGTTGAGGAATTGGAACATTCCATACTCAACTAGAGCTTAGCCCCTACCAAAACAAAGGTTAATATTCACAAGAAATTTATCAAGATTCAGGTCGAGTTGTTGCCTTTGGTGGAGGAGGTAGACAACCTGGACACTTATTGTGTGTCCAAACGTTTAAAGAACTTCTAATTTTTTTGTGGGAGGCTGACCTCTCCATTAATAAATTTTGAAATCTTTATAAGCTCAAGCAATAAACTTCTATTTTAATAAGATGAACCTATGACACTCAATTAACGTCCTTTATTTTTGCTAGTATGAGCATTCTACCTGGTTTTTGACCGAGGTGATTAACTGATAACATGTAATATTGATAGGGAGTGTTCTACCTGGTCTATGACCAAGGTGATCAACTCTTTCTTTAAGGGAGAGCATTCTACCTGCTCTGTGACCGAGGTGATCAAATCTCTCTTTATAGGAGAGATTTCTACCTAGTCTGTGGCCGAGATCATCAATTATTTCTTTGAGGGAGAGCATTTTGCCTGGTCTATAACAGTTGTAATAAACTCTTTCATTGAGGGAGAGAATTCTACCTGGTCTATGGCCGAGGTGATCAACTCTTTCATTGAGGGAGAGCGTTCTATCTAGTTTATGAGCGAGGTGATCAACTCTTTCTTTACAGGAAGAGTATTATACCTAGTCTGTGACCTAGGTTATAAACTCTTTCTTTGCAAGGAAAGTGTTCTATCTGGTCTATGATCGAGATGATCAATTCTTTCTTTGTGGGAGAGCATTCTACCTGGTTTGTGGATGAGGTGGTCAACTCTTTATTTAAGGGAGAGTGTTCTACCAGGTCTGTGACCGAGGTGATTAATTCTTTCTTTGTGGGGAGAACATTCTATGTGGTTGGTGATCGAGGTGATCAACTTTTTCTTTGCTAGAAAGTGTTCTACTTGGTCTATGACTAAGGTGATAAACTCTTTCTTTATGGGAGATAATTCTACCTAGTTTGTGACTGAGGTGACCAACTCTTTCTTTATAGAAAAGCGTTCTATCTAGTTTGTGACCGAGGTGATCAACTGTTCTTGAGTGTTAGAATGCTCTACTTGTTTCTTGATTGAGTTGATCACCTCGTGACACTTAATATTGGAAGAAAGTCATTGCTTGTAAATAGTTACCTTATATATATATATATATATATATAGGGGCGATACATGAGGATGATAAATCAGTGTTCATTTAACACTTTTTTAAGTATCGAGCATTCCAACTTATGCTAACCTTAACTCCCTCAATAATTTTCAATAAGTAGGCCCTTCTTGGAGTCATCTCAACTATTTGGTATGGCCCTTTCCAATTTACACCCAGCTTGCTGGCTATCCATTCTTTCTTATTGGGGAAGACTCTTTTGAGATCCCAATCACCTATGACGAAAGCTTGAAACTCACAGCCTTGTTGTAATAGGTTGTTACTCTCCTTTTTTTTCTTGATTATCCTCCTCAAGGATTCATCTCTCTTTTCTTCTGTGAGGGTCTGCTCAAATTCTCTACCTGTGGCGTTCTAGTCCTCGATTAGGGCTGATATCACAGTGGGCATTGCGATCTCAGTTGGTATCACAACCTCAGTCCCATATACTAGCAAGAAAGATGTCTTGTTGGTGCTTCCTCAGAGACTAGTATGATAGCCCATAATGCCTCATGTATCTCCTCAATCCATCTTCCTTTAGCACTTTCCAACCTTTTCTTTAGTATGGTGATAATCAACTTGTTAGAAGATTCAGCCTGCCCATTGGCTTGTGGATAATATATCGTTGAATGATACATCTTGATATTGTACTCGATGGAAAAATCTTTGATGTTATGGCCTGTAAACTGTCTTCCATTATCGGTAACAAGCTCCTTGGGTAGGTTGTAGAGACAAATTATAGATTTCCAGATGAATCAAATCACTTTCTCTTCTTGTATCCTTCCGAGAGGTTCTTCCTTAATTCATTTGGAAAAATAATATATGGCCACTAATAAAAAATTCTTTTGGCCCCTTGCTTGGGGTAAAGGTTCTACTATATCAAGCCTTCACTTGTAGAAGGGCTATGAGCTAACTACCCCTATCATGGTGATAAGAGGTGCATATGACAATGGGATGAACCTTTGACACTTATCGCATGCTTGGGTATGCCTTGTGCAATCTTGTAGCATAGTGGGCCAATAGCACCCTTGCCTCATAATTTGTTGAGATAGGCTCCTTTCACCTGAATGAGAGACATACTCTCCCTCATAGGCTTCAAACATAATTCTATCAGACCCTTCCCTGGCTATACATAAGAGCTTGAGTCCAAATGTAGTCCTTTTGTACAATTTATCATTTTCAATCATGTATTGAATTTCCTTAGCCTTATATTCCTTTCCAAGTTTCTCGTCCTGGGGTAGGTCTCTTCTTCGTGAACCATAGGCTTGTAGTAGCATCCACACTCCTGACTATTTTTTCGGCTTCAACCAAATTGGCTTCTATTAATATTTTTACTGATACCACTCGTGTAAGGTTGCCTTCTCACACAGAGGCTAGTGTGGCCCAAACATTGGCATGACCATTCTCATTCCTAGTTATCTTTTTGATCTCGAAGTTGGAAAATTTGGAGCACTCTTTTTGTAGTCCCTCTAGATATCTCCCCATCTTGCTATCCTTAGCCTTAAACTTGCCCAAGTACTGGTTGACCACCAATCATAAGTCGCTATGCAAGGTGATGTTATTCGCTCCAAGATTTTTTGCAATCGTGGCCCTGAATATAGTCGCCTTATACTCTACAATGTTAATAGTTGCTTGGAAGTCCAACCTGATAGCATTTTGAAGCAATTTTCATTATGATAAACTATGACTACCCCTAGCTCAGCACCATTGACGTTGTGCATGCCATCAACGAATTCCTACCAGGTTTGCCTCTATATTTGATCCACGTTACATACTCTTCTTTTACCTCATTACTAGTAATCTCTAGTGATTCACTAAACTCAACAACAAACTCAGCCACCACTTGTCCCTTAATGGTGGTTCTAGACTTATACTTGATATCATATTGTCCCAACTCTATGGTGAGTACTACTATTAGGTGCAAGGTGAAGTAATGTCTAAGCTTCCGTGCATTGATTTTCAGGGCGAAGGCCAACTTGTTGATCATTGGGTACCTACTTTGGGCATCTGTCAAGACTTGGTTGACATAGTATATGGGGTGTTGGACCTTGTTTCTTTCAATTAGAAGTACGACACTGCAAGTTTGGGGGGCCATGGCCAAATACAAATAAAGGGTTTCTCTTGAGAGAAGGCTGAATAGGACAAAAGGTTTGCTTAAGTACTGTTTAATACTTTGAAAGGCTTTGTCACAATCCTTATTCCAAAAAATGATGTGTTCTTCCTTAGCATTTTGAAGAATGAAAAACACTTGTCTGTGTACTCAAAAATGAATCTATTTAGTGCCACTATTCTTCCATTCAATTTTTGAATCCTCTTTAGATTGGTAGGAGGCCTCGTGTTGACAAGGGCTTGTATCTTGTCTGATTTGACCTCTATCCCTAGGGAAGATATAAAATAACCTAATAATTTTCCTAAAGTAATACCAAAAAAACATTTTTTAGGGTTAAGTCTCATCATATACCTTTGGATTAAGGAGAAAATTTCCTCCAAGTCCTTGATGTGGTTTATAGTTGTGTTGACTTTACCACCATATCATCGACATATGCCTCAAGATATCTTTCCAAATGGTTTACAAAATCTTATTTACAAGGCATTGATAGGTGGCATATGTATTCTTCATTTTGAATGACATTCTTGTGTAGTAAAAGGTCCATTCCTCAGTGATAAAAGATGTTTTCTCCTCATCATCTGGATGTATTCTGATCTGATGATAATCAGAATATGCATCCAAAAAACTCATTAAGCCAAAATTGGTGATGTTATCAACTAGCTGATCAATACTTGAGAGGGGAAACAATCTTTCTGTAAGCCTTCTTTACCAGACCACATTTGACAACCAAGAGGGGTAGTTCACTTTTCTAATAATCTTTGTCTCTTTAAGGGTGGTGACTTGAGTTTTAATCACCTCATTCTTTTCTCTAGAGAATTTCTCATTCCTTTATTCGACGGTCTGACTTTCTAGTCGACATTCAACCTGTGGGTTATGATCTCAAGGTCAATCCCAAGCACATCTATAGGCCTATATGAAAAGACATCAAAATTCTTCTTCACCACTGTTGTCAAGTTAGTGCTCAGCTTTAGAGAATGGTCCTCCTCTTTTTCCCCCCAATTGGTAGATCTCACATTTCATTTGAGTTGACAAACTTTGCTAGACATACACCTCCTGGCCTTTTATGAAAGACCCATACTATGGTTTCTTGTTAGGAGTGGCCCCTTTCATAGTGACATTATAACAATTTCTAGCCTTTTCCTAGTATCCTCTTATTTCCTTTATGCCCTCCTCAGTCGGGTATTTGATAACTTGGTGGAAGGTGGATGTAACCGCTTTCATCTTGTGTATCTAAAATCTACCTAGGATGGCATTGTAGTGTGCTGGACATCAATTACCACAAAGTTAGTCATCATGATATATCCTTGTGCCATGATTGGTAACACCACAATTTTGATTGCGTAGGTGGTGCTATTGTTAAATCTCACCAAGGGTAGCTCTCTTCTTGATATGTCGCTTTCTTTTTTGCCTAGGGCTATCGTTGTTGATAGGAAAAGAAGCTCAATAGATCTCCTAGTGTCAATCATGATTTGGAAAACATTTTAGGATCCTATCTTCAAGGTAACTACCAAGAGGTCTTCGTGGGGAGATGAGGTCTCATCCCTCTTGGTGAAGGTGATCTCAACAAAAGACCTCACCTTCTCTAGATTGTAAACATGTGGTGAACTGTGTAAGTGTCTAGTGTACCTTTTACGTGAGTTATTGGAGGTCCCATTGGGCCCATGCTCTACATGTATGTTATGAATAGTACTTACATTGGTCCCATTGTGCTATCTCGCTACTCGATGGAGAGGATATCCTTAATGTTTCATGCTTGAGTTGATGCCCTACTTCTCTACTGTTGCTTCCTACGAGGTATTTTAGGTACCCTCTAGATAGTAGATCCTCTATTTCTTTTTTCAAATGCCTGTAGTTTCTCGTTTTGTGGCCCACATCCTTGTGAAAAGTACGCCACTTAGATGTGTCCCTAAGGAAAGCCCTCATTTTTGATGGTCATCTAACATTTTGCACTTCCTCCATTCTTGATATTGTTTGGGCTACGCTCACTCTCAAGGGTGGACCCCTAAATAGAGATAGTGACCTCCCTCATGGCCCTTTGTTCCCAAATCATTGGCCACTTGCTTTGTGATTAGGCGTGGAACGCTTGTTTTTGTTCATTCTTTTTTCTTGGCTTGCCTGGTTTGGGCTTATTCTTCTCTTCTGCTCTTTTGGCACACCTTTCACAGTTACCTTGTTGTTCTTATCCAAACCTAGCTTTCTTTCCAGATTGACGAATTTTTTCGCCTCTCTATAAGCTTCTTCTAAAGTTTGTCGGACCATCTTGGTCAATTCTACAAACAAATTAGAATTCCTTAGCAGACCACGCCTGAAGGCCTCTATCACAATATAGCTATGGAAATCTACTATCTCTAGCTTTTTTTTCCCTAAACCTTCTCGTGTACTCTTCAGTAGATTCACCCCTTCCCTAGATGAGTGAGAATATGTGGTGAGACTCCTTCCTCAAGGGCTTGTTGCAAGCATAATTGGTGATGAACAACCTGGTAAATTGTGAAAAGGAGGTTATGGTATGAGTGCTAGGTTTTTGAACCACTTCTGTGAGTAGGGTGGTAGAAAAAAGCTTGCACATCATGGCATCTCTTTTATCCTAAATGAGGCTCACATGAGCCATAACTGTCTTGAAGTGTTGCACATGTGTTACCAGATCTTTGGTACCTTGGTAGTTGGGGAACTTGGGAGCACTAAACTTGGCTAGGGGTTTGTTGTGCTCTATTTCATCAGAAAATGGGGAGACACACAGTTGCTTCCAATCCCTATCCACATCGTATGTCGCCTTACCCTTGTCTTGCCTTTCATTGGCCCTTTTTAGGGTTTGGTCTTGCTTTCTATTAGCTTTCCTTAGTGCCCGAAATCATGCCTCCTAACTTTCTCACTCTTGTAGCAACTACTCGTTACTAGCTCGATTCTACTATCCAGGTAAATGGCTCGACCTTCAGAGGTGACTAGGCCTAACTATGATCGAAATACCTTCTTTTCTTGCCTGGTTTCCTCGAGCTCTCTTCTTAGTTCAAGAAGTTGACGTGACAGCTCTTGGTAGGGATCGACTTCCACTCTAGCCTCATTACAGGCTAGCAAATTATGGTCCTGTGTCGATGCTACCTCCTTGTTCATTAGTCTCAATCGTTCCTTGACTCGTGTTTCTGCCATGATGGCTTGTGATTTTGGAAAACTACCCTCTCGTACCAAGTCTCTCTCTCTCAGAACTTGGGTGAATCCTTGAAAATATGGGGTCAAAAACCAAAGCTCGACCTTCAAATCCGAGCTCCACAGTGGGTGCCAAAATGTTGAGATTGGTCCAATTTGTAGAGAGAAAAACTAGAGAGAATTTAGAGAATTTTGTGGAATATGTGGATCTCTTATGATATTCATGTATATATAGAGCATTGCATGTACACGTGTTGATTACATATGACATATAAGTCACAGCGTGTTAGAAGGATACATGAATAAAAGAAAACACATTCAAAGCTTGAGGTTGACCACACTATGGTCTTGTGTGCAGGTAGACCCATACTATTGGTGTTGTTGCGGATGCAGGCATAGTTAAGTCCTCTTGAGATGACTTGCCTTATGACTCGAACTCTTAGATTGATTAAGCTCTGAGTTGATCCATATGTCCAAACACCAACCAGACCTCGAGTTCTCTCCAAATTTCCTTGAAGATCTCTTAAGCTAAACTTTCTCCTTAGTATGTACTAATGGACTCTACTTTTCTTTTTAGGTGATGGCTTTGTTGTTGATAGCAGTGGAGGGATCCAGTGATGAAGAGTTCAACGATGACGATTATTTTGACATTTAAGCAAGAAATGCATCATCTTTCATATTGTGATTGTTAAATGTTAGTTTATATTGTTGAGGTAAAGAGATGGAGGTGATGTATTATTTTTATTGTATTTAGCGTAAAAATAATGAATATTTCTTAAAAAAATATATGCATATTACAATAGGGGTGTCCATGGTCCGGTCCGGTCCGGTTTTGCCTAAATTTTTTTTAACCAAACAGGACCGTTCATATAGTTGAAACCGGACCGGATCGGACCATTCGACTATCTAAAATGTTAAAACCGAACGGTTTGGTCCGGATTGGTTAACGGTTTTGAAAGATTTTTAACAATTAATAATAAATAAATATGATTGAGTTTAATATGATATAATTTAATAGGATGCAATCAAATATAATGCTCATTTATAATCATACATAGATAGATATTATTGTTAAATACATAAATACATAAATAAGATGTTATCAAAATCTAAAATAAAAAAAAGATTAGACATGAAGAAATGAATTCCAAATATCTCATTTACAAAGAATTCTTAAACATATACAAACATCAAAACTCACAATCAACAACAATACATCATTAGATAATAATATTTAAAACTTACCCATTATTAATCATCAACGATCATTGTAGTGTCTTTAATGAACTTTACAATCAAACAAAATCAACATCTTCATAAATGTCTAGGTCATCATTGTATTCTAGTAAGAAGAAATTGTCATTATTAATGGAAGAACGAAACCAATTTTGACTACATACTAATGTCTCTACCATTTTAGGATTCAAAGAACTCCTAAATGGATCAAGAATGCGCCCTCTTGTGCTAAAAGTTGATTCTGATGCAACAGTTGAAACTTGAATTGCTAACACATCACGTGCAATGAGAGAGATGATAGGAAACCTAAAAGAATTTTCCCTCCACCATTTTAATATATCAAACTTATCCAACATGACATTTTCACATAGGGTGTTCAAATATTCTCAACCTCGGTTTTCAACTCCAAACTATTTTTCTCCTCTAATCGTTTAAGAAGCTTCAACTTTCTTGCTTCCACAGATGAAGGAATCCTTCCTATTACATCTTGTGATTGAGTCACATTAGATTGAAAATCTTTTCCATGCACTAACATATAGTAAGCTTTGAACAGATCCATAAAAGTATTTTTGACATTATCTCTCAATTTTTGAACAATTTCTAAATCATAAATCTCTTCAAATAAGAATTCCAAATACTCTAATTTGTACCTTGGATCAAGTACAAATGCAACATACAACATCTTATTAGTCTTGTCTACATTTCCCCAATACTTCTCAAATTTTGTTTTCATGCTAATAGCCATATTTTTCAACAAGTCATCAGAACCACACCATGTAAGTATTTGAGATTGAATGTTATGTAGTTCTGTAAAATATAAATTTGAAGTGGTGCATAAAGATGAACTAAATGCTAAAGTAGAGTCATAAAAAGTTTTCAAAAACTTGACAAAAACACCAGCATTCTTCCAATCATCTAATGTTGGCGGCCCAACATTCGATCGCTCCTTATGAAAATAAGAAATAAAGTTTGTTCCTTCCTCTTCTTCAAGATGATCAAATGCTTTTTGAAAATCTAAAGAAGATTTTAACATTAGATATGTGGAGATCCATCTTGTAGGCACGTCTAGCACGACACTTCCTTTGGACTCAATATTTTCTTTAATAGAACACATTTTAAACTTTTGTAATCTCAAAGGAGAGGATCTAACATATCTCACAGTGCAACGAATACTCATAATAGTACTATGAAGATCTTTAAGTCCTTCTCTTACAATCAAATTCAAAATGTGAGCACAACATCGCACATGAAAGAACTCTCCACTCATAACAAGTCCATCATTCCAATTTTTTAGCTTCCTTTTCAAGTATGAAACATCAGTATCATTTGAGGAAGCACTATCAAGTGTTATGGTGAATACCTTACATATACCCCAATCACGCAAACTCTGTTCTATCACTCTCCCAATTGTATCACCTTTATGATTCTCAACTTGACAAAATTTTATAATTCTCTTTTGTAATTTCCAATCTTTGTCAATATAATGAGTGGTTAGACAAATATAATTAATATTTTGAATTGAAGTCCAACAATCACTAGTAAGACAAACTCTTTGCTTTTCACTTATGAAAAAGTTCTTCAAACTTTTTTTCTCATCTAAATAAAGTTGAAACACATCTCTAGAAATTATTTACCGAGATGGCACATGAAACTTAGGACAAATTTCAGATATAAAATCTTTAAATCCCTCACCCTCAACAAACCTAAAAGACAATTCATCAATAATAATCATTTTTGCCAAAGCAACTCTAGCACGTTTTGCATCAAATGATACAACAACTAATTTATGAGTTGTCCTATCATCCTCTCTTTTTTGTGTTTGAAAACTTAACATCTTTTGTCCTTTATCTACTTCTTTAGGAATCTTCTTACATAAATTTTTGAAGTGATGTATCATTGAAGTAGTTCCATTCCTTGTGGGATGAGCAGCATAACTTTTTTTACAATAATGACATGTAGCTCTAGGATTTTCCACATCATAGGGTAAAATATATGAAAAATGATTCCATATTTCTGACCTAAAATTTTTTGGTTTCTTCATATTAGATTCATTATCGGGGTGAACATTACTTACTTCTATTCCCCTTTTTGAAGATGAGTCATTTAAATTCTATGGTGGATTTTCCATTTCATTCAGATGAATTTCAGGTTCAATGTCTTCAATCATAGACATAGTAAAGTCTGTAAATTGACTTGGTCCAATAAACTCATGCACATCATCACCTATATATAGAATATAGATTAGTACATATTCTTAATATATTAAAATATTACTTTTTGTACTTAATCAAAAATCATTTCAAAACTAACATAATATCAGTCACCAAAGTGTAACATTCTAGCATAGGACAACAATCTAGGACATTACCTTGAATTTGAGGGCTTCACAAAATGTTTGGTGCCACTACATTACAAAGATGGTAATTTTGTACAATTGAATGCTAATAAAAACTATTTTTTATTATTTATTAACTTTGTGGATTAGTTACATTTAAAATATAATTATCTGCATAAATATTTAGTTTATAGTTGCATTACCTACATATATGATATCAGACGTTAATGAATTAATAATACAGTTTGGTATTCAGAAACTTTATGCAATATATAACAATATTAATTTAAACATTTTTTATGTACATTTTAAAAATTAAGAACTAATATGATTTAATAAGAACCTATAAAACAAAAACACCACAATTTATGTACATTTTATGACAAAAATACAGATTATATATAAATCATATATAAAAATTTATATTAACAAATCATGTTAATAAAAAAACACATTTAATTGTAAAGATCAATGTATTCTGTGAAATGTGATTATACTAAGGCAATTTGTAAAGATCAGATTTCAGACTAACAAAAAAATGATATACCATTCAGATTTCAGAGTTCAGACTAACAAAAAAACGACATATCATTCAGATTTCAGAGTTAAGACTTCAGACTTACCATTCAGTTTAATCAGGAAAAAACTACTACCAGACTACCAGTACATGAATTTGAGCTCCAAGTTTAATTAACTTTCTAGATCAAACAAATACTGATAACAATTTGATGGGAATTGGAATCAGATTCAACAGGCAAAAAATAACTCTACCTTCTAACAGAAGATCATGATGGGTATAAGAAAGGTGGAATACATCCTGATGATTATAATTAGCTTAAACTGAAAAATGAGTTATGTAGATGTACATATTCTTGATGACATAGATTTTTTATTCTCGGGGGTAGACCTGTACCTCTTGAAATTCATAATGATCAAACATTAATAAAATAAACTATATATATTTAATCTATAAAGAGAACTTAATCAAAATAATTAAGCTTTAAAAGAGGGGCAACATACGAACAATTTAACTGAAGTTATAAGTTCTAACAGTATTAATTAGTTTCCACTTTCCACCATTTAAAAAAAATGAACTCTGTGAGAAAAAAATTGTTCAAACTTTAGAGTTCACAGTTCAGAGTCTTCAGGCTAACAAAAAAACGACATACCATTCAGATTTTAGAATTTAGACTTCAGACTTACCATTCAATTTAATCAGGAAAAACCTACTACCAGACTACCAGTACATGAATTTGAGCTCCAAGTTTAATTAACTTTCTAGATCAAACAAATACTGATAACAATTTGATGGGAATTGGAATCAGATCCAACAGGCAAAAAATAACTCTACCTTCTAATAGAAGATCATGATGGGTATAAGAAAGGTGGAATGCATCCTGATGATTATAATTAGCTTAAATTGAAAAATGAGTTATGTAGATGTACATATTCTTAATGACATAGATTTTTTATTCTCGGGGGTAGACCTGTACCTCTTGAAATTCATAATGATCAAACATTAATAAAATAAACTATATATATTTAATCTATAAAGAGAACTTAATCAAAATAATTAAGCTTTAAAAGAGGGGCAACATACGAACAATTTAACTGAAGTTATAAGTTCTAACAGTATTAATTAGTTTCCACTTTCCACCATTTAAAAAAAATGAACTCTGTGAGAAACAATTGTTCAAACTTCAGAGTTCACAGTTCATAGTCTTCAGGCTAACAAAAAAATGACATACCATTCAGATTTTAGAGTTCAGAGTTCAGACTAACAAAAAAATGACATATTATTCAGATTTCAGAGTTCAGACTAACAAAAAAACGACATACTATTCAGATTTCAGACTAACAAAAAAACGATATACCATTCAGATTTCAGACTTCAGACTTCAGACTTACCATTCAGTTTATTCAGGAATCAACTACTACCAAACTACTAGACCAGTACTCCAGTAGTATTAGACCACATACCTATTTCGTGATTTTCGTCCATTGTTGTCATGACACGACACGACGCGAAGAGAGGTGGTTAGTTGTTAGTGGAAGCGACACGAGGAACGGTGGCTAGTTACTGGTGGAAGCGACGACGGCTAAACCCAAAGCGTACACGAAGAAGTGGCGAAAGCAAAGCGTAGACGGCAAAGTGGTGAAGGCGAGCGCAGAGGAAATGAGAGATTGATTTCTAGGGTTAGGGTTAAGCGTTAACGAGTTACGGCTTAACCCTAAACTCGAAAACAAAATATATATATATACCCCGGTTTATAATATTTTAAATAATAAAAATTATTTATTTAATAAAATCGGTCCGATCCTGTCCGATCGGTTTATAATATTTTATAACCGGACCGGACCATTTTAAAATCGGTTTTATTTAATACAGACCGGACCGGACCGTTTCATTTACAAAACTGCTTGATTCCGTCCGGTTTGGATCGGTTTTTCGATTTGGACCGGTTTTTCAATTTAAACCAGTTCGGCCCGGTTTTTGGACACCCTTATATTACAATATAATTTTTTGCCATTAAGTGATTTTGTATTTAATTTAAATATATTTTTTCTTTTTAGAGATATATTTTTTTACAGGAACATATATCTTTTTGCAAAATAATATATATTTTATAAAAAAAATATTTTATGTTTTAAGAAAAATAATATTTTTTTAAAGAAAATTAAATTTAAAATTTTATATATAAAGTAAATTATCTCATGTAATAATTTTTTTTAATTTAATATTTAATTTTATACTTGATTTAATAGATACAATAACTGTACACATTACTCAGGTGGGATTTCCTATTTGACAGATTTTTAGCTTTATGTAATACAAATTTGTGGTGTGTGTGACTCATTGTAGTTTAATTCATTATTATTGAGATTACAGCTTGTATAAGCATGACTCAACAAATATATGTTGTGTCCCTCGTCAAATCACTGCGAACTGAAATGTACATGTCGACCCTTAAAGAAATACGGTTATGTACTTGCATTTTACCCACTGTTGTGTCCGTGTTCATAAAGGCCACAGTAAAAATCAGGTCAAAGAAGATAAGACTGAAGACTGAAGTCTGAAACTGAGTCAAATTTCACAAGCACAGCACATAATGTCCCTTTAAGATCAGCCAGCATGGGGTCGAAATTTGTCTGCCAGTTTCTTCTTTCTGGGTCAAGAGACGTATGGTGGGTTTGAATGAATAAATGATATTTTTACCAATATTTGGCTTTGTACGTACATCGCTCAGCAACTTTTATACATGAAGTTGAAGATTTTTCAATTTATTATTTTATAATAATATTTAATATAAATATTAACAATATTTTTTAAAGTTATTTAATTACACGACATATGCCTGACTCGTTATTTTTTTCCCCTCTAGCCATTATGACGCTGCAAGCAGAGGGATTTATCTCTCTCTAATGCACGACTCTTGTTGCTTTTGTAATTTCAAATTTTGGAGGATAGCATTTGAAATCAGAGGTGTTAGTGACTTCTTATAATGAATGCTTATTTGAAATTCTGTCTTGATGTTAACCTAGATCATTTGTAAGATCAGAATTCGTGGGAAAAATGAATCGGATAAATGTAAATAAAAAATAATAAATATATATTAAACGGTTGGAATTTTTTTTTTTTAACTAGTGGGATCGAACATTCATGGACAACAACAATAATAAATGGCTTATAAAACTTTAGTAGTATGTAATATCAAATTTACACAAATGTATTTAATTAAAAATTATTATCTTAATTATAATTATAATATATTCGTAATAAAAGTATTTTTCTTACATGAATGTAATTTTTTATAAAGAAGATAAACAATGTAAGGTATAATTTTTTAGGGTAGCCGTTCTATGTTGAGGGAAATAAATTACTTTAAATATAAAAATCAATATAATAAAAAATTACATGTGTTACATTTTATAATGGGTTGTAGAATTAACTAATGGCTATTACGTTATATTTCCTTCCTTTAAGGGTAAACATAAAGACACAATTAAATTATTTCATTTGTTTAGAATATATTATTAAATTAAAATTTATTTTTTTACTATCTAATTATAAAATATTTTATTCATATCATTTTTTCAGTTTTTTTATTCATATATGTTGTTAAAAATAAAAATTAAGTATAAAAATCTCTAAAATTTAGAATTCATAGTCTTATTCACTAAATCTTAAATAAACAACCCTTTATTGGAAAAAGTGAATCATATTCATTTCAATCAGACTTAGAATCCTACAAATGGATTTGTCTTTGAGCAAGAAATCAACCATCTTGAGCCAATTAACATCCATTGATTCAATGCTAGCTTTATCAAATTCTATAACAGCTACAGATGCCATTGACTTTTTTGGGCTTCAAATCATGGATATGAAAAATAGGTTTGTAAAGGAAACCTTGAATTGGGAAAATGTAACGAAATCTAGTTCAAATGTACAAGTAATTGATTATTCTTCTCAATTTTTATTTATAATCCTATAAGTTCTTTATCTCTTTGTTGGTATTTTCATTTACAAATACAAAGTTTATTAATTAGATAAATTCTTTAAAAAATCACGATTTCTATATTAAATTGGATAATATATATATTTTTATTTAATTATATTAATTATTTAATTTAATAGGTTGAAATTAAAGAATCTAATTTTGGTAAATGATAACTCTAATTTATTAAGTTAATATTAACTTTATTATCTTAATAACTTATTGAAAAAATCTACTTAATGTATTTAAATAGATTTTAATTATGTTTTCTTGGAATTATGTGTACTCTTAAATATAAAATATAAATTTAACTTATATTTCATTAGCAGTAAAATAATAAAATATAAAACAAAGGAGAGTTGAAAAGGGGTCATTTAAAGGACGTAATTGGGCATCTAAGAACTCATTTTTAGAGAGAATATTTGTGAGTTAGAATAAGAATGACACCTCATTTTGTTTCGGCCTAAAAGCAAGCTATAAATATAAGAATGACTTGAAGAAGATGAGAGAGGTGAGAAATGCAGCAGAATAATGATGATTACATTTGAAAACTTTACATTTTCTTTTCTTCTCTGAAAAAGAGACAAAAAGAATGCAGAGGTAGGGCAATCAAGACCAAGCTTGTCAAGAAATTTCAAATAAGAGTTCAACCAAGGAAAAGAGGAAACAAGGGGTTATTTAGTTGAAGTTTTTTTAATTATTTATTTTTAAAAAATTATTCTCTGTAATTTATAGATTTTGATAAGATACTTTTATCTTTAAATTTGTAATTGATTAAGGAGGATGATGAGTTAAATATCTTTTAGTTGGGATTGTAAAAGAAGCTCATGTAATCTTTCTTTTATGAAATCTATACTTTATCATGGTGAAAATATATTAGTTATTCAAGATTTATATTAATATTTGTTTTCTATTTGTTGCTTGATTATTAATTAATAGGATAATAAACTAAGATTAATTTTTAAAAAGTTAGTCGAAGTTGATTTAAACTTAAATAATGTGAGTTCAACTTAGGTCTAAAGATTAAGGTTAAAATTGCAACTAATATAGAAATATATAGTTGTCTCACATAGTCCAAAAGTTTTTTAAAGTCAAATTTACATAGGAATATATTTAATCAAACATTAGGAGGTATATACATTGTAAATTCAGAAAAATCTCTCGTAAATTTGAGAATTTTGATTACTGGTATACTTTAATATAGCTTTTCTGTAGCATTTTTGTAGCAATTATGCACTGTTTGCATTAACTTTTTTTATTTGCAATCCTAGCTATCTAAATCACATGAATTCTTTATTATTTTTCTTCTTGAGTTAAAATTTGATTGTTAATTAGTTGTCCTAATTTATTACTTTTATTTTTGATTACTTAACATACATAAAATTGATATTTATTTATTGATTTTTACATTAATTTTTAATTTTAAAATCTCTATGTAAATGATATTTTCTTATCATTATATTACTTGTTGTAATATGTATACTTGCGTAACACCCATTGAACACTTTCTAAGTAACAATTTTTCGACGCTGTTGTTGGAGATAGTAAACATTAGAAATTATTATTTTCCCTTTAATTTTCATTTTATTTGATATCTCCTTTGTGCTATTGGAAATATATTGAACTCTATTTCATGAGGTAGATCTCTTGCCTATAGACCCCAAAATCTAGTGTACTTTGAGACAACAAAGAAGAGAAGAACAAGTTTTTGGCCAAGTGGAAGAAATGACAAATCCAATGGAAAGAAGCAATAATGGGATGAATTTGAATAAGTAGATACCTTTAGTGAATGGTAGGGACAAAACTATGAATGAATATGTATTACTTATATTGGAGAGGCTGAATCCAAGTATTATAGGCCGAACACTCAAGCTCCTTAATTTGAACTTAAGTCAGTAGTGTTTCAAATGTTATAGATAGTTAAGCAATTCAATGGATTACCTATATAGAATCCTCATTTGTATCTCAAATTGTATATTAAAGTTGGTGATTCATTCAAGTTTGAGGTGTGATCAAGGAGGCTTTTAGGCTCAAATTGTTCCCTTATTCTTTGGGAGATCGTATTCAAGATTGGCTAAATTCTTTGCCACCTGATTCCATTACAACTTGGAATAATTTTGGCAGAGAAATTCTTGATGAAATATTTTCCACCAATAAAGAATTCCAAGCTTAAAAATGACATTATCTCTTACCAATAAAATATAGGGAATTTCTATATGAAGAATGAGAAAGATTCAAAGAGCTGCTCAGGAAGTTTCCTTACCATGGTATCCCTCATAATATCTAAACAGAAACTTTCTACAATGGTTTCAATGCTCAAACAAGAACCATCATCGATGCATATACTAATGGAGATCTTTTAGCCAAATCTTACAATCATGTTTATGATTTTTCCTGAGAAAATGGCTAGTAATAATTATCAATGGTCAATGGATAAAGTAGTAGCCATAAGAAGAGTGATCGGAGTGCATAAGGTAAGTGATATCATGGCACTTACAGCTCAAGTTTCATCTTTGGTGAATTTTTTGAAGGCTCAAAACTTGATAACAAGGGTGAATTCAATCCAAGGTTCAGGGGTGTTTTGTTTCTTTTGTGGTAGAGCTCATTTGTTTGATAGTTCTCTTAATAATCCTGAATCAGTATGTTTTGTGGATAATATGAACTGAAACCATAATCCATACTCAAACATATATAACCTAGGACAGAGGTAACATCCAAATTTTTCTTGGAACAATCAAGGTGCTAGTCAAGCAAGCTCTTCCATGACTAATTGACATATGTATCCACCTAGATTTTGGTAGCAACAAAGAAGCAAACCTAATGAGCAATCTATCTCTTTGGAGTCTTTGCATAAAGAATACATGGACAATAATGATGTAATGATTCAAAGCCAAGCTGCATTAGTTAAGAACTTGGAAAATCAAATGGGTCAACTAACTAATGAGCTTAAAAATCAACCTTAAGGAATCCTTTCAAGTGATATCGACATCCCATAGATTGAAGGGAAGGAATTTTTCCAAGTGATTACATTTCTAAGTGCAAAGGAGTTAAAGACAATAATGGGTGTTGAACAAAATTTAAGAGTGCCCAATTTAACCGAAGACAAAGAGGAGAAAGTGCAGAAGCAAACTGATCAAAAACTTTTGGTGTGCAAATTGCTATAGCTTTGCCTAGCAAAATTTGCAGCAATCTATACCACCTCTACCATCTCCTCAATGATTTCAAAAACAGTAACAAGATCTTCAATATAAGAGATTTCTTAATGTTCCTAAGCATATTCATATCAAAATTCCATTAGTGGAAGCTTTAAATAAATGCTCAATTATGTGAAGTTCATGAAAGACATCTTGACAAAGAAGAAAAGATTTGGTGAATTTGTGATGGTTGCTTTGATGGGATATAATAGAGATATATTGAAAAAAAAACTTCATTCTAAGCTCAAAGATCTAGGGAGTTTCACAATTCCATGCTTTATTGGAAATCAATATTTTGGCAAGGCTTTATGTGATTTGGGAGCAAGTATAAATTTGATGCCTATGTCAATATTCAAGAAGTTGGGGATCAGTGAAGTAAGGCCTACAACTATATATTTGCAATTATCAAATCAATCCATTTCTCATTTGAAGATATCTTGATGAAAATGGATAAATTAATCTTCATGGTTGATTTTATTATGCTTGACTATGAGGTAGATAGAGAAGTGCCTATTATATTGGAGAGACCATTTCTTGCTACAAGCCACACTTTGATTGATGTAAAAAAATGGTGAATTAACTTTGAGAGTTCAAGATGAACAACTTACTTTCATTGTGTTTAATGCCATAAAATTCCCCAACAAGGTTAAAAAGCGCTTGTCTATCTCAATTGAGGATTCCTTAGTATCTAAAAGTCTTGAGAGATGTTAATATGATGATTCTCTAAATTTATTGTTGCATTATGATTCTAATTTGGAAGAGAAAGATGAGGAGCAGTTATCTTGGTTAGAAGAAAATTCAAATACATATAAGCCAAGAATTAAATTTAAGTCCTTAGACATAACATCTCAAGATTTTAAGCTTCCTAAGCCTTCAGTTGAAGAGTCACCTGTATTGGAGTTGATGCCGTTCTTTTCTTACTTGAGATATTCTTACTTTGGTAGTTCTTCCAATCTTATGGTAATCATTTTAGCTCATTTTTTAGGAACAAGAACAACAATTACTTGAAGTGTTAACAACTTACAACAAATCTATTGGTTGGACTATTACTGGTATAAAGGGTATTAGTCCCACATAAATCCTATTAGTGGATAATGAGAAGGGATCCATAGAAACTAAAAAAAAACAAAATTCAACCCAATTATGAAAGAAGTTGTGAAAAAGGAGACCATTAAATGGTTTGATACATATTATTTACCCCATTTTTGACAGTTCTTTGGTTAGCTTGGTCCAATGTATTCCTAAAAAGGGAGGGATGATTGTAGTGGAGAATGAAAATAATGAGTTGATTTCTACAAGAGTTGTCACTGGTTAGAGAATCTTCCTGGATTATAGAAAGATGAACAAAGCCACCAAAAAAGATCATTTCCCTCTTCCATTCACTCATCAAATGCTAGATCGTCTTGTAGGAAATAATTATAATGAATTTTAGATGGGTATTTAGAGTATAATCAAATTTATATAGCACCCGAAGATCAACATAAGACACCTTCACATGTCCATACGAAACACTTGCATTTCGGAGGATGCCGTTCGGGCTTTGCAATGCAGTTGCCACATTTAAAAGGTATATGATGGTAATTTTTATTGATATTGTAGAGCATTTGTGGAGGTATTCATGGATGACTTCTCAGTTTCTAGAGATTCTTATGACTCTTGCTTGAATAATTTGGCCAGAGTCATGCAAAGGTGTGAAGAGACAAACTTGATCCTAAATTGAAAAGAATGCCACTTTATGGTAAAAGAAGGGATTATTTTGAAACATAAAGTGTCTAAGAATGGGCTTGAAGTTGATAAAGCAAAGATTGACACTATAGAGAAGCTACGACCACCAAATTCTGTGAAGGTAATTCAAAGCTTTCTTGGGCATGCGTGCTTTTATAGGAGATTTATTGAAGACTTCTCTAAAATCTCAAAATATTTGTGTAATTTTCTCAAGAAAGACAAGTCATTTTTCATTGATAAAGCTTGTTTGCAAGATTTCTTGGAGTTGAAGAAATATAATTGTAGCTCCAAATTGGTCCGCACTTTTTGAACTTATGTGTTATTCCATTAAAGTGGCGATAGGGGCTGTGTTGGGACAACTAAAAGACAAGGTATTTCATTATATATATTATTCTAGTAGAATCTTACAAGGATGTCAACTCAATTATACTGTCACAGAGAAAGAGTTGCTAGCTATTGTTTTTACAGTTGACAAGTTTCGATCTTACTTGGTTGGAGATAAAGTCATTGTATACATTGACCACTTAGCCATCAAATATATTGTAGAGAAGAAGGATACCAAGGAAAACCTCATTTGATGGGTATTATTATTGCAAAAATTTGATTTTGAAATTAAGAATCAAAAGGGGACTAAGAATCAAGTAATTGACCATCTCTCTAAATTGAAGCAACAAGGAGAGAATTCGATTAAAGTAATGAAAATTTCCTCAATGACTAACTCTTTACAATTTCTCAAGTTCAAGTCCCTTGGTATGCATATTTTGTCAATTTCTTGGTTAACGAATTGTAGCCACCTGACTTAAATTCCTAACAAAATAATAAATTCTTTCACAAGGTGAAATTCTACTATTGGAATAAGCCATTCTTATTCAAGCAATGTGTAAACCAATTGATTAGGAGGTGTATTATCGAAGGGGAGATGGTGAATATTTTGCAAGTGTCATTCCTTACCTTATGGAGGCCATTTTGGAGGACTAGAACTGCCTCCAAGGTTTTACAATCTAAATTTTATTAGCCTTTCTTATCCAAGGATGCTCATAATTTTTTTCTTCAATGTGGTAGATGCCAAGGGGTTGGAAATGTCTCTCAAAAGCAAGAAATGCCTCTAAACAACATCTTACAGGTAGAATTATTTGATGTTTGGTATATATAATTTATGAGGCCGTTTCCTTCAAGATTTGGTAATCAATATTTCTTTGTACTTATTGATATTGTTTCAAAATTGGTATAAGCATCTACTCTTCCTACCAATGATGCCAAGGTGGTGGTGAAATTCCTCAAGAAAAACATCTTCACATATTTTGGTATTTCTCGTGCCATTATAAGTGATGGAGGAACTCACTTATGCAACAAATAATTTGAGGTATTATTGGAAAAATATGGAGTCAATCATAAGGTTACAATACTTTACCATCCCCAAACAAGCTGTTGGAGATAAGAGGTTATTCCAACTAAATGAATTAGATGAGTTTAGGAACCAAGCTTATGAAAATGCCAAGCGTTACCAAAAAAGAAAAAAAGAAAAAAAAAATAATGGCATGTCTATGATTATTGTCGTACGAAAGGTCATATTAGGCCCAAGTATAGATTTTTGATAAATGCTCATAAATGTAATAATAATTTCCATGCTTCACATAGTAGGACTCATAATTATCTTTCATGTATGCATCTTGCATCATATTCTAGGATGAATAAAAATTATGGTAACATATTCCAAAATGTTTCTGAAAACAATGGTTGTTGGCTCAAAAAGGCAAGTGAAATTCAATGCATTTAATTCAAGGACTAATTATCATCATCCTACCATGCATGTTGTATCTTGATGGATATTGAGGTGCTAACCAAGTTGATGTTTACCAATATTGTAAAGATTCTCAAAATCATACAAATATTCTTAAGATATTACACAAGGGATAGATTTGGAATATTAAACTCGATGCAAAGATTACTTTAGGAAGAAATTTTGTTTTAGTTAATTGTGGGCTTTTTAATTTTGTTTACCACTCAAAGCTCACGTCAACCTCCTTTATGTTCTTACCAAAATCAAAAAATCCAATTAATATCAAGAAGTAATTGTTTTATTGGTGACAATCTAAAAATTCAGAATTCTAAAAACTTAATAGCAAAGTATGACATAAGGAAAGTCTAAATAGGACTCTAAAGAAAGAAATTCCAAAGAAGACTCTAAAGAAAGAAATTCCAAAGAAGACTCTAAAGAAATACTCTTGACCGAAAGAGGACTCTAAAGAAAGGCTATTGACCAAAGAGGACTTTAAAGAAAGACTCTTTAACAAGGAGGACTCTAAAGAAAGACTCTTGACCAAAGAGTACTCTAAAGGAAGACTCTTGAACAAATAGGACTCTAAAGAAAGACTCTTGATCAAATATGATTCCCTTTTTTTAAAACAAAAATCAATCTTGGGCAGGAAGAACAAAATGAAGGAAAACTAATTTCAACAAGAACAAGAAAACTCAGCAAGAAAACAAGAATTAGATTCTTAAATAATCTACTACAATGTTCTCCTTTTTTCTTCTTCTTTTTTTACTACTTTTTTTGCTGCTTTGAATAGAAAATTCACAAAAAAAATTCTCAAACCCTAATGAAGAGCCAAAAACAACGCAAAAAGCTACGAAAAATCTTCAATCCCTCTGTAAGTGGTCTAAATGATAGAATTTAGGGTCGAAAAAGGTACAAAATGTAGGAAAATATAAGTTTAAGTTATAGGAATCAAAACGAGCTTTGATTTGATATATTATAATAGTCATTTCGATACCGAGTCAAAAGTTAAGGCCGTTTAATGTTACAATAAGTACTTGTACTTATGTACAAGAATGTTTATATTTCTACAAATGATCTTAACTCATCTTTGCCTAGTGTCATTGTATCTTTATTACAGGACTTTGAGGATCAATTTCCTAAAGAGATTTCCCATGGATTACATCCTTTGCGAGGCATGTAGCATCAAATAGACTTTATATCTGAATCTGTAATACCAAATCGATTTGCTTACAAAGCTAAGATTTGAGGACAAATCTTTTCGAAGAGGAGAGGACTGATGGAGATTGATTTGTTAACCATGTTGATGTTTACCAATATTCTAAATATTCTCAAAAGCATACAAATATTCTCATGATACTACACAAGGGTTAGATTTGGAATATTAAACTAGATGCAAAGATTACTTTAGGAAGCAATTTTTGTTTTATTTAATTGTGTGCTCTATATTTTAAGCCTTAGTCTTTTATTTCATTATTGGGCTTTTATGTTTAGCAATTTTTATTTTATTAAATTGTGGGCTATTTTATTTTAGGTCTTTTAGTTTTTTATTTTTAAGATTAGATTAGTCCCAATCATAACTAAATAGGCCCATTAGGCCTATTCCATCAAAGGTTTTTCTTTTAGGATTTCTTGCTTATTAACAAGAAGAGCTATGTAATTTGGAAGCAAGAATGAATATTCATGAATGAAAAGAAAATTTCATAAAGCTTTTTCTTTTCTTTCTTGTGTTCTTGATTGAATACTTGAATTCTACTTATCAAAGGGAGTGACCATCCTTTGTGGCATCTCAAGGTTTGGGTTTTAAGGACTTTGTTTCCTTAGGGTTCTAATCTGATCATCTTCAACACGTTCTTAGCAAATCAATTGTTTCTATTCCTTTGAGTTAGTGGGTTCTTCATTTAGGATGAATGGAAAATATAATGGTATGTCCACAAATATGTCAATGACAACTAAGGTAGTTGATTTACAACCCATAGATATAAAGAAACCAAAATTAAAGAAAGTTTGGGTTAGGAAAGATTGTGTCTTTTCGGACACTTAACAATCGTTCTTTATTATTTCTCCTAGATACTTTTGTCTGTGTGCTTACTTCACCCTAGGTGAGTATCTTTAGTTTTTTTTGTTTGTTTTTATTTTTATTTTTATTGATGTTTCTGTAGCTTCAAAATAAAAATAAATAAAAAATAAGATAGTAGAAAAGTAGACATGCTTTAACATTGATATGATCATTTGATGCGAACCCTCTAGGCAAATAACCCTAGGAGCCCACGAACTCAAAGGAATAAGAATGATTGAATTTCTTAAAATGTGTTGAAGATAATCAAATTAGAACCCTAAAGAAACAAAGTCCTTAAAACCCAAATTTTGAGACACCACAAATAATGATCACTCCTTTTGATAAGTCAAATTCAAGCATTCAATCAAGAACACAAAAAGGCAAAGCAAAAAGCTTTTCTGAAATATAATTTTCATTAATTATATTCATTCTTTCCTCCAAGTTACATATCTCTTTTTCTTTATAAAAAAGAATCCCTAAAAGAAAAAGGCATAGATGAAATGGGCCTAATGGGCCTATTTAGTTGTGGATTGGGTCTAATCCAACCTTAAAAAATAAAAGACTTAAAATAAAAAGTCAACAATTCACTAAAACAAAAATTACTAAACATAAAAGGCCCATAATTAACTAAAACAAAAAATTGCTTCCTAAATTAATCCTTGCATCCAATTTAATATTCCCAATTTATCTCTTATGTAGGATCTTGAGAATCTTTAGAATATTTGTAAACACAAAATTAGTTGGAACCTCAATCTCTATTATCATTATATATTATTTAAACATATGAATCGACCTTGGAGTCAGCTCGAGCCATCAGACGAGTCAACCTAGGAAGACTAGTTTGTGAATGCACCCACAACGATACTCGTAGGGTAAGTTGGGCTACACATAGTAGTTATGGGTGTTGGAAGGGCTACCACTAGCTCACGCCTTATTGTGGCCAACCTCAAGATTAAAATCTATTTTATTTTACTATTGTGACACGCTATGGCATGTACCTACTATATAATCAACACTTGTATATGTAATGCCCTCTTTATACATAGATTTCATAGGAGATCCACACATTGGGTAAAAATTCTTTAAGTTCTTTCTAGTTCTCTCTCTACAAATCAAACCATCCCAACATTTTTGTGCCTATCATGGGTTTCAGGATTCGAAGGTCAAGCCTTAGCTTTTGACCCCTTATTTTCAAGAATTCACCCTAAGTTCTAAAAGAGAGATCTCATAAGCAAGTGGTGTTCCCTAGGAATTACGAACATCATGGTCAGAAAGAGTAAGACTAGTGAGCAAAATATCAATCTTCTCATAGGACCATATCTTGCTAACCCATTAAGAGGCTTGATTGAGATCGATCCTCATCAAGACTTGGAATGTCAAGACGAAAGCTAGACGATACTAAGCAAGAAAATAGAGCATTTCCCTCTTAGTCATGCCTAGGTGTCCTTGAGGGTTGAGCCACTAATCTGGTTGGTGAGTTTAAGCCATCTCTTGCAATACATGAGTCTACCCAAGGCAAGATCGTAGGAGAGAGTGACCATCCCCTAATGCGATGGGGCTTAACAATGAGAAATTTTTGCAAGAGCAAAAGATTTGGGAGGTACAATTCTAGGCATTAGAGAAAGAAAATAGAAAGTAAGACCAGACCTTCCAAAGGGCCAATTAATGGAGATTTAGGTGCTAAAAAATTTGATGTTTACAAATATTATAAATATTATCAAGATCCTACAAATATTCTCATGATCCTACAGAATGGATAGATTTGGAATATTAAATTGGATGCAAGGATTAATTTAAGAAGCAATTTTTTGTTTTAGTTAATTATAGGCCTTTCATGTTTAGTAATCCACAACTAAATAGGCCCATTAGGCCCATTTCATCTAGGTTTTTTAATTTAGGGTTTCTTGTTTATAAAGAATAAGAGCTATATAATTTGGAGGTAAGAACGATTATATCATTAATGAAAATTATATTTCATAAAGCTTTTGCTTTGCCTTCTTGTGTTCTTGATTGAATGCTTGAATTTGAATTATCAAAGGGAATGATCATCCTTTATGGCATCTCAAGATTGGGCTATTAAGGACTTTGTTTCCTTAGGGTTCTAATATGATCATCTTGAACACGTTCTTAACAATTCAATTGTTCCTATTCCTTTGAGTTTGTGGGTTTCTTGGTTTATTCATCTAAAGGGTCCGCATCATTTGGTATCAGAGCCTTGGTTGCTGAAAAAAGGTTATCTATCTTCATTTATCTCTGGTCAAGATTCTTTCTTTAGAGTCCTCTTTGGTCAAGAGTCTTTCTTTAGAGTCCTCTTTGGACTTTCTTTTGTCATACTCTGTCATTAAGTTTTTAGAATTCTAAATTTTGAGATTGTCACCAATTAAACAGTTACTTCTTGAGATTAGTTGAATTCTTTAATTTTGTTAAGGACACAAAGGAGGTTGGTGTGAGCTTTGAGTGGTAAAAGAAAAAGAGAGAGTGAAAATAGTGTTAAAAAAAGAGAGTGGTAACAATCTCATTTGAGAGCAAACACGTGAGGAAGTGTTAAAAATAAGAGTGAGAGAGTGCATAAGTTATCTCATTTTATTTTACAAGTTAACAACATGAGTAAGGAAGAAGGAGAACCACAAGAGGTTGACTAGAAATTCTTTATCAAATATGTTTATGACCATTTTAAGAGGATGAATGCAAGGTTGGATGATTTAGAATAATATTTTGGTTCTAAATTACATAAAGAAGACATAGAAGTCATGGGCTAGCAAAGAAGAAACTAATTCCAATATGGAAGAGAGAGCAAGTTGTAAATGGGCTAGAAAGATCATAGTTGTATAGACAAATGGAGAAATCAAAAGTGCCAGTTCATGTGATGAAGAGATACCACCATTGAAGATTGTTCAGATGTTGAAGTGGAAGTAATGGAGATAAAGGTGTTGATCAAGTTGATGTTCCTAAATATTCTCAAAATTCTTTGCAAGGAATTAGCGGTCCAATGACCAGGGCAAACACAAAGTGGATGAAGGAAGGTTTGCAAGGCTTTATCATTGAAGTGTACTACAAAGAGGCTGTGCTCAAAGAATAAAAAAAAAATTCGAAGATTCTAAAGCTTCACCCAGGATGGTCTATTACCTTTTTATGCAGGGGATAGATTTTGAAGATTAAGTTGGGAGCAAAGATCGATTTTGGAAGTAGTATTTTTGTTTTAGTTAGTTATGGGCTTTTTATGTTTAGCAATTGTTGTCTTAGTTAATTATGGGTTTTTTTTTTATGTTTTTGTCTTTTATATATAAGAATGAATTAGGCCCAATTCACCAATAATTGAACACATTAGTTTTTGGACTTTTTAAGTGGCGCCTAGGGTTTCTTTAGAAGAGGTGGCATCTAGGTTTTATTTCTTATAAAATAAATAGCAGCCATGTAATGGAGACACACAAATATTCAATAAAAAAAAGAAAATTTCAAAAAGCTTCTTGCTTTGCCTTCTTGTGTTTTTGGTTGAATACTTGAATATGACTTATAAAAAGAGTGATCATCCATTGTAGCAAATCAATCATTTCTATTCCTATGAGTTCGTGGGTTCTTCGGTTGTTTGCCTAAAGGGTTCGCATCAGTGATCACCACACAAATTGTGTGTGCAATGAATACGCAAGTATACGTATTGCAACAAGTAATATAATGATAAAGAAAGATCATTCCCACAAAGATTATTTTATTAGAAACTAATTTTTAAAATTAAAAATAATAAAAATCAATTTTTTTTGGTGTTTTTATATTTTAATGAAGCAAAATTAAAATAACTAAAATTAAATAGAAATAGTTAATTAAATCAAATTTGGTAACTAAAAAGATATATGAGAAAATATCTAGGAATACTTAATACCTAATTTTCTAAACATGTGAATCGCTAAAATCCCTCCAATATAATATCAATTAATTACATGATCAATTGAATTTAACCTAGCATGTATTCCTCTCTCAAATAAACTAAACACCGTATAATAATTAATTTAGTCACACTCTCATGCCAATTAAATTGCATACTACTCATTAAGTTCATCAATTATGGATCACATACATAAGAATCATACATCTCTGCTTAGAAACTATGCATGTTATTTAATCAAGACAAACAATTAAATAATTCACTCAAATCTATTTAATTTCCTCTATAGATAAATTTTTGGCCAAATAGTTAATAGCATACAGATCAGATTAAATGATATACTTAAATTAATATTATAATTGGGAAAAATATTAGATCATCACATGGTGAAAATTGGGTTCATAAGATCCCTAGATTAATAAATTAATTACACATAATTGTGTTCATAAATCTCATATTTTTTCATAAAGAAAGACATAAAATTGATAAAGAAAAGAGAAGAAAAAGAAACACAATCAATATCTTGAATTGTAGAATTAATTTCCTCTTGAATTTTCACCAAAATTGTGTCGTCTCTTGAATTTTTCTATATTTCTCTCTTTTTAGCTTTAAAAACTGACCAAAATTATATTAATGGAGGCTAATTAGGGTTTATGGAGTGATTAGAGGCTTAAATAAAGCTCAGGTTTGATCTAAACCATCCGATTAGCTTCAGATCAAGACCTATGATCAAAACAAGCAAAACTGATAGTTTCACCCAATCACAGCGTGACACGTGGTATCAAAAATTCATTGGGCGAATCAGGGGAGACCGGTCAGAGTGAACACTCGTTGAGTCAACAATACATGGCATGACGTGATTCGCAGGAATGGATGACATGATGCATAGGTGGAGCGTGCGGAGCAATTGCATGGTGACATATGGCATGGCGAGTTGACTGATTTCTGAACTCGAATTGAACGTCATGCTGACATGTGACACATGTTTCATCCCCCTCACACGTGGTGCGATGTGATTTTCTCTCCATGCTTACATGGCATTTGCGTGGCAACTTCTGATTCGTCCTACGTTAAAAATTCTAGAAAAATCCCACAAAATTATATTTTCACCCCCTTTTCACTAAAATTTTTATTTTTATTTTTTAGCCATTAAAATTCTATTTATTAAATAAAACAAGTAAATATTAAGTAAAAAATGTGCTAAATACTTTATTTTCATAGAGTCATCAATCAGAAAGAACATGTACATAGAGATTTACTTGTCATAAGTAGAATCTTGAATATACCGTCTAAGGATGAAGGAGATGAGAATAACTGTGATCATATTTTCCACACAAAATGCCACGTGAAGGATAAGGTATGGACATTAATTATTGATAGAGGGAGCTGCACTAATGTTGCTAGTACCTTGTTAGTAGAAAAGTTAAATTTGATGTGATAGAACCATCCCTAACCATACAAGCTACCATGGATAAATAATTGTGGAGAAATGGAGGTTAACAAACAAGTTTGGGTTCCTTTTTCAATTGGAAAATATGAAGATGAGGTTCATTATAATATGGTACCAATGTATGCTGCTCACATATTGCTTGGCTGACCATGGTAGTTTGATAGGAAGGTGTCACATGATGGTTACACAAATCGTTATTCTTTTGAAATGAACAACCAAAAAGTTTTATTATTGATGCAGACCTTTAGGTGAACAACCTTGGAACCCACGAACTCAAAGGTATAGAAACTATTGATTTGCTAAGAACGTTGAAGATAATCATATTAGAATCCTAAGGAAACAATGTCCTTAAAACCCAAACCTTGAGATGCCATAAATGATGATCACTCCCTTTGATAAGTCAAATTCAAGTTTTCAATCAAGAACACAAGAAGGCAAAGCAAGAAGCTTTCTGAAGTTTTTATTTCATTAATGAATATTCGTTCTTGCCTCCAAATTACATAGCTCTTCTTCTTTATAAGCAAGAAACCCTAAAAGAAAAAAACCTAGATGGAATAGGCCTAATGGGCCTATTATTAGTTATAGATTGGGTCTAATCCAACTTTAAAAAATAAAAGACTGAAATACTTAAAATAAAAAACCCACAATTAACTAAAAACAATTGTTAAACCTAAATAGCTCACAATTAAATGAAAGACTAAACAACTTAAAATAAAAATCCCACAATTCACTAAAATAAAATTTGCTAAACATAGAAGGCCCATAATTAATTAAAACAAGAATATTACTTTGTAAATTAATCCTTGCATCCAATTTATTATTCCAAATCTATCCCTTGTGTAGGATCTTAAGAATATTTGTAAGATCTTGATAATCTTTAGAATATATGTAAACAAAAACTTGGTTGGCATCTCAATCTCCAATATTCCCCTCCTCTTTGAAAAGATTTGTCCTCGAATCTTAGCTTTGTAAGAAGGTCGATTTGGTATTGCAAATTCAGGTATGAAGTCTATTTGATGCTGCATGCCTCGTAAAGAATGTAATCTATGGGAATTTCTTCAAGAAGTTGATCCTCAAAGTCCTACAATAAAAATACAATGACACTAGGCAAAAATGAGCTAAGATTTTTAGTAGAATGATAAACATCTCATGTTTTGTTACACTAACTTTTTTTATTTTCGTCTCTTGTTTGCCTACTTTTACTCACTTTTTTGGTTACTTTTCTCTCTCTTTCGTTCACTTTTCTCTCTTTTTGGCATACTGTTCTCTCATTTTTGCTCACTTTTCTCTACTTTTTTCTCACTTTACATGCCTTTGTGCTCACTTTCTTCTCTTTTTTTGCTCACTTTTTCCTCCATTATGCTCACTTTTCTCTCCATTTTTCTCACTTTTCTCCCATTTTTACCCTCTACCACACTTACTCTTTTTTTATATTCCTCTTGTTCATACTTTTGTTTTTCCCACATCTTGCACTATCTTGCTATGCTAATTTGGTCTTCATAAGCTTGCAAATTTTTGAGAGGAACCAATACAGCTTTTTAGGTATTGATTTCAAAAGAATAATGATTTTTGTAAAAATCATATGAAACCCTCCTATCAAACTACCATAGTCGGCTGAGCAATATGTGAGTAGCATTGTTCTGTTTGGGATGCACCTGCCACTTCAAATTTAACTTTTCTACCAACAAGGTACTAGCAACATTAGTGTAGCTCGCATTATCAATAATTAATATGCATACTTTATCCTTCACATGGAATCTTGTGTGGAAAATATGATTATAGTGCTTGTGATCTTCTTCATCATTAGGCAGTATATTCAAGACTCTCCTTGTGACAATTGAATCTCTATGCACAAGTTCTTCCACTTTAACATTAGAACAATTCGGCACTTGTCGTATCTCTTCGTCATATGAACTGGCATTTTTTATTTCTCCATTTTTCTGTACAACCATGATCATTTTGTCTCGTTTACAACTTGCTTTCTCTTCCACATTAGAATCAATTTCTTCTTTGTCTAAGATGGAAATTTGACAATGACAGTTTTAGGAGAGACTATTCATTTTAAAGTTTTTGATTCTTCACCTTTTCCTTCTATTTCTGCCATTGATGAAATATTCGATGTTGACCCTTTGGATAATCTTGTCCAAAGAAATTTTTCCCGAACTAGAATAGAAGACAAGCTTGAAACTGTTCTTACACTTGAAGAAGTCGAAAAAGATTTAGATGAGGAAATTAAAGGGTATCTTGAATGACTAGAGAATGATGAAGTAATGACAAAATCTAGTACAATTTTAAATCTACCTAGTTCTTCATCTAGTAAAATGGCCAATCTACCTGAACTTGAACTCAAAGACTTACCTGAGCACTTAAAATATGTGTTTTTGGGAGAAGGAGAAACTTATCTAGTGATATTTTCTTCAAACTTGACCAAAACCCAAGTAAAGGAACTTATCAAAGTGCTTAAACAGTTTAAGAAAGCTATAGGCTAGATTATCAGGGATATAAGAGGCATTAGTCCTACAATGTGTATGCACAAGATCAACTTGGAGGATGGTGCTAAACCTGTACGAGAGGCTCAAAGAATACTAAACCCAAATATGCAAGAGGTAGTTAAGAAAGAAATTCTTAAATTGTTAGAAGGAATTATCTATCCTATTGCGGATAGTCATTTGGGTTATGCAATTCCCCCGCCACTTTCTAGAGATGCATGATATCTATTTTCTCGGACATGGTGGAAAAATTCATTGAGATTTCATGGATGATTTCTCTGTCTTTGGGAACTCATTTGATGAATGCTTACATAATTTGACTTTGGTTTTAGAAAGATGCATTGAATGCAATCTCACCCTTAGTTGGGAGAAAAGTCATTTTATGGTTCAACAAGGGATAGTTTTAGGACATATAATTTCAAACAAGGGTATTGAAGTTGATAATAAAAAAGTTGAATTGATTTCCAAACTACCTCCTCTTACATCTATGAAGGGGATAAGAAGCTTTTTAGGACATGCATGATTTTACAGACGATTTATTAAAGATTTTTCCGAAATAAGTCGTCCCTTATGTAACTTGCTATCAAAAGATGTTTATTTTAATTTCAACAATGACTGCCTTATTTCCTTTAATACCTTGAAAGAGAAACTAACATCTACCCCTGTTATTATGGCACCAAACTGGTCTTTACCCTTTGAAATAATGTGTGATGCTTCTGATTATGCTATCGGAGCAGTCTTGGGACAAAGAGTGAATAAGTGTTTGCATATCATCTACAATGCTAGCAAAACACTCAATGATGACCAAATGAATTATACCACCACTGAAAAGGAATTCTTGACTATAGTGTTTTCTTTAGACAAATTTAGGTCTTATTTAGTAGGATCTAAAGTGATTGTGCATTCTGATCATGCCGTTTTAAGATACCTATTAAGTAAACCAAATGCCAAGCCAAGATTAATCAGGTGGGTCTTACTCTTACAAGAATTTGTCCTAGAAATAAAGGATAAGAAAGGTAGTGAAAACTTAGTAGCTGACCATTTGTCTAGGTTGATTTCTGACTTCAATTCTCTTAAAGATGAGAGTAGTGAAGAAATAGTTGAAACCTTTCCTGATGAACAGTTATTTTCAATAGGTCCGAACCCATAATATGCTGATATTGTAAACTATCTTTCCATTGATGTTTTGCAACCTAACACTTCATATCAGGACAAGAAAAGGTTTTTTAAAACTATTAAGAACTATTTCTAGGATGACCCTTATTTATACAAGATTGGTCAAGATCAAGTCATCCGGAGATGTGTACAAGAAGAAGAATATAAGAGCATTCTAACTTTTTGTCATGAACTTCATTGTGGGGGCCATTTTGGTGGTGAAAAGACATCCCGTAAGGTATTACAGTCTAGATTATTTTGGCCCACTCTTTTTAAAGATGCTCATATGTTTTGTGCACAATGTGATAGATGTCAAAGAATATGAAACATAAGAAAAAGAGATGAAATGCCTTTGACATCTAATTTAGTTGTTGAACTCTTCGATGTATGGGGGATTGACTTTATGGGTCCTTTTCCCCTATTCAATGGTTTTCAATATATTTTGGTTGACGTGGATTATGTATCCAAGTGGGTAGAAGCTATTCCCACTAAAACCAATGATGCTAATGTTGTTGTTAAATTCTTGACGGATTTAATATTCAGTAGGTTCGGAACGCCTAGAGCTATAATAAGTGATGGAGGTAGCCATTTTTGTAACAAGATCTTTGATGGAGTACTAAACAATTACAACATCACACATAAAGTAGCTACTCCATATCATCCTCAAACTTCTGGTTTAGTGTAAGTAAGTAATAGGTAAATTAAGGGAATATTGGAATGCACTCTGTATCCTTCAAGGAAGGATTAGGAATTTAAGTTAAATGATGCCTTATGGGCATACCACACCGCTTACAAAACACCTATTGGGATGAGCCCTTACCGGTTAATCTTTGGGAAAGCATGCCACCTTACAGTTGAACTCAAACATAAGGCTTACTAGACAATTAAAGAGTTAAACATGGATTTAGATAAAGCAGGAGAAAAATGGTTACTTCATCTTAATGAGTTGGAAGAAATTAGGAACGAAACCTATGAGAATGGAAAATTATACAAAGAGCGTACTAAGAGCTATCATGACAAGAGGCTAGTTCCTAAGACTCTTCACCCTGGAATAAAAGTTCTTTTATTTAACTCTCATTTGAGATTGTTTCCAGGAAAGTTGAGATCAAGATGGGATGGACCTTTCAAAATAGTTCAGGTATTTGCATATGGAGTAGTAGAACTATTGGATTCCAAGACACAAAAAACATTCAAAGTCAATGGGCATCGTGTGAAGCCTTATTTAGAAGAACCAAACAACATTATTGAAATGGATTACATTTGGCTGAGTAACCCTTTGCACCATAAAGTTACGTCTTGCTAAGACGTTAAACTAAGCACTAGATGGGAGGCAACCCATCATTTTAGGTAATTTTCTTTTATTTGTTTTATTTATTTAATTTCTATTGTTTATTTTAGTTTAATTACATGTGAATAGTTTTAAAATTGTTAAAACTAAAAATATTTGTTGAGATGTTAGAAGTTCACAGGGATCTGTCTGTGTGCACTTTAATGAACATGATGGATGCACTTGCATTTCTCCATTACTACTTGCACATTCTCAGGAAATAGTTAATCTTTCTTCTCTTTTCTCTTTATCTTTAATTTATAGTTGTAACATTGAGGACAATGTAAGTTCTAGGTTAGAGGTGGTGAAAAGTTACCATGTTTAATTTAAAAAAAATATTTAACAATTAAAAAAAATAAAAAATATAATAAAAAAATAACTAGTATTTCTTTGTTTGGTTTTATGTTCTTTGTGTGATTTAGTTATTTTTGTAATTTTAGAATTAGTTTTAAAATCACAAAAAATTATTATTTCTTTAAATCAAATTTAAGTAAATAATTAAGTCTTTTGTACTGTTAAATTAACTTTTGAAAACATATCATGAAATATTTTGTAATTGTTTTTGGTAATTAGTTAGTTTTTGTCATAACTAGTATTTCTTGATAAGATGCGGAAATTATATTAAACCCAAAATCGGTGTTTATGAATTTTTTTTAGTGGAGACTACCTTTGTGAGATATAATTTGAGCCTAATTTCCTTTATTCAGAGTGAAATATATATTTTTTCTACTCCAAACACATTTCTTATTTCTTCAATTTTTTTAGATGATCTCTATAGGTATTAGGATTGAATGTATGAATTTTTTTCTCATCTTAATAGTGTCAATATTTTTTTTCTTAGATTAAATGATTTAAGTAGAAATTGATAGTATATGCTTTTATGTCATTCGTGCATGACTATTACAAAAAAAAGACATATATGGGGTGAGCTAAACCAAAATCAAACAGAAAAGCCACAAAATTAACCATTTACCAAAATCCTAAAAAAATATACAATGTGTACATGGGTTGACTTTCTAAAAACTATATATATTGAAAAATATCTTCAGAAAAAAGAAAAAATAGAGAGATAAAGAATATATAGTATAATCTACATACTATGACCCATATTGCCTACAAAGTTGTGAGTAAAGACTAATTACAAAAGAAAGATATAGGAAGTAATTCCCTAAAAAGTCATTGCACTTTCTTCATTTGTAAAAGGCATATGTCTTGAAATTTTTTTTCTTAATGAGTTTGATTTATGCATGAAAATAAATTTTATATATGATATCTTTATAATTTATACATTTGATTCCTTTCATGAGATCAATGTCACAATAACACTTTGAGCCTTTATTCTTTATACATATGCAAACATATTAGTTCATTTCTATACAAAAACTCTTTCGCATATAAATTAGTATGAGTGTTTGAAGCTATAGGATTTAGTGTTTTGAGAGTATTGACTAGTAAGGAATAGAGTCGAAGCGAATTTGGATTTCTGACACTGAAGTTGGGTGAAATTAAATTGAAACATTTTTTATATGAAATATGAAAATGATTTTCGACTAATTATTATAATAAATCGTGACTATTTAAAAAGATTAAAATAACTTATGTTTTAGATTTTAATTATGATCTTAAAGGAGACTAAAAAGTGTCAGACATTTTTGTGTTATGTTTCATGTTGTTTTCTTTTATTTTAAAAGAAAAAAAAGTTAATTTTTAATTTCTTTGTAATTTTAGTTTTTAAGTTGTTATTTTTATTATTATTTTTTTAATTTTTACATTTATTTCAATGTTTGTGAGTATCATTGCTGAAAACCCTCATGAGACTCAAACTCGTCCATTAGGGCAACCTAGGGGTTTAAAGGCTTATTGCATAGGCTAAATGCAACTGTATCAATCCACGGAAGTGATTTAGGATAATTTAATTTTTAGTTTTTATCGCTTCTCTTGCTAAGGGACTAGCAAGAAGCTGGTTGGGGGTTGTGATGAGTGCTCAAAAAGCACTAAAATTACCATGATTTTATTCACTTTAATTGATTAAAATATATATATATATATATATATATATATATTTATATGATTTTATCATATTTCTATATAAATCTATCTTTTCGGAATCACGGGTATTTTTATTGTTTTTCAGGTATTTTTGCTTAAAAAAGTAACATAAAGACTCAAAGAAAAATACCATAGGTAATACATTACAAATATATTCATAAATTAAATGAGGAAAAGTCATAAAAGATGGAAAAATTGGACAAAATGGGTCAAAAATGTCAAAAAGGTAGAAATCATGCACGAAGCCGGCCAGTCGCGCCGAGCAGCCATGCACCGCATTGCCCTGTCCACGCGTGCCTGATCTCCATTCCGTGCAAGCCTCTGCGCGCCCCTGCTCTAGTACGCGCGTGCCACCGCCCATCTACGCCCCATTGCGCGCACACCGTCGCACCCCACCTACCATGACGTCAGTAATGATGTCATCTTTCACTACTTCGTGTTTCCTCCATTTTTAATCATTTTTACCCACTTTTTATTTCTCTCCTCACGTATAAATACCCCCATTCTCTTCATAACAAAACACACCTAAAAACATATCTTCTTCTCTCTTTCTTTCTCTCAATTTCTTAGTTTTTAGTTTTTCTTAGTTTGTAATTTTTTCTTAGTTAGTTTTTCTTAGTTTTAGAGTTATTCTCTTTTTGAGAAGAACTAATTATGTTTTTGTAATTTATTTGCTTTTCGATTCAATAAATGGAAGTGCAAATTCCGTTTGGAGGTTTTCCAGCAAGAGGAATAACATCAAAGTACTATAAGGATTTTATTTAATTTGTTTGTGATTAAATTTAACTTTACTGGCTGTTTGTAAACATGATATAATAATAACGTTGTTATGCTTACGAAATATTAAATAGGTAAAAATCTCTAAAATGAATTGATATTGTTTTTTATTCAAGATTTTATATTAAGAATGTTAGAGAGAAATATAAAAAATTTTATTACAAACTTAAATCTGAAAATTAAATTTTAAGGTTTAGTTATTCGGTCTGATTTAGAGTAGTGATCTTTTATTTGTTGGTACAATCGCCTGGTAGTTAGAGTGAAGCTCTATTTCAAAATATTTTATAAGAATTATTATCTGAAAATGTATTGACAACATGTTTTCAGTAGTAGTTTTAAAACTTGAAAGTTAGTACTCGGATAATTAAATTCTTAGGTTTAATTTGGACACCTTGAATAAAGTTTAAACTGTCTAACCCCACCAAAGGTGGCATTTAAATTCTTCATTTTAAATCTCTTAGAAAAAGGAATTAATTTAATTAACCAAATTAGTTATCAACTCCACCCATAGGTGTTAATTGATTTGTTTAGTTAACAAAGAATATCTAACCCCACCAAAGGTGATATTCATATAAAACAGAAAGAATCAATAAATATCAATTTATATCTTTAATAACTTAAATAATATGAGCAAGCATAATTAACTTAGTTATTATATCCATAAATACTCCCATATTATAAAAGATAAAATTTGTATAAATGTTTATTGAATCTGTATCTATGTTTATTTTTATGTTATTAGATTAAAAATACAAAACCCCAAAATATCGTGATTAGATGTTTAGGATTTAATTTCATTTTTAAATTTTTGAATAATAAATTAAAAACCACATATATTCCTTCCTTAGATTGACCTTGAGAGTATATTTATCATTTTCTACAAAATGATTCGTGCACTTGCGAGAGTTTTATAAATATAAAACCAAAGTATTGGTAGGATCGGCGATGCCAGTTTTGCTCATCAATTATCTATCTTCATCTATTTTGTTTCAAATTTTATATTTTAAAAAAATAAATTTGTCCTTTGATTATTTTCTGTGTTCTTGAGTCACAGATCACAAAAAAAGAAGAAGAAATTTTTTGTCCTCTTGAGTCTTGTGTTTTCTTTCCATCTTGTTGTCGTTGTTTTCGTATTTTGATTTTGTTTCGTAGTTTTCTTGGAATTCTTCTAATCTTTTTATTTATTCCTCATTTTTATATGTTCAATCATCTTTGTTCTTCAAAAAAAAAAAAACGAAAAATGGAAAAGAGGGTTGCTATTCGCAATTCAAATTTTGTTTTTTTTTGATAAATCGGAGTTGGAACTTTAAACAGCCATAACTTTTGATTCTGGTAACTAAACGACTAATATAGTATATCCAATCGAAGCTTGTTTCAATTCCTATATTCTATTTTACTTTTCACCTTCTTTCCGTACCTTTTGTGATCCCAAATTCCGTCGTTAGAACCACTAACCAAGGGGATAAAGATTTGTCGCCGCTTTTTGTGTTGTTTTTGCTTCTTGCTCATTAGGATTGCAATTTTTTTCTTGTGAATTTTATATTCATAGCAGAATAAGAAGTAGTAAAAAACAATAAAAAATAAAAAGAATAAGAAGAAGAAGATAAGAAGAACATAGTAGTATATTGTTAAAGAATCTAATTCTTGTTTTTTTGCTAAGTTTTCTTCTTGAAATTGGGTTTCTTTTATTTTTTTCTTGCTTCCCAAGAGTCTTTATTTACGTCCTCTTTGGTCAAGAGTCCTCTTATAGAGTCCTCTTTGGTAAAGTATCTTCTTATAGAGTCCTCTTTGGTCTAGAGTCTTTGTTTAGAGTCCTCCTTGTTCAAGAGTGTTTCTTTAGAGTCCTCCTTGTTAAGAGTATTTCTTTAGAGCCCTCTTTTAACTTTACTTTTGTCATACTTTGCCATTAATTTCTTCCAAAATTCTGACCTTTGAGATTATTACCCATAAAACGGTTACTTCTTGAGATTAGTTGAATTCTTTGATTTTCTTAAGAACACAAAGGAGGTTAGTGTGAGATTTGTGTCTTAAAAAAACAAAAAAAAATATTGTAAAAAAAGAGAGCAAAAAATAGTGTGAAAAAAGGAGTATTAACAATCTTATTTGAGAGCAAACACGTGAGGGTGTGCGTGGATTATCTCATTTTATTTTACAAGTTGACAACATGAGTAAGGAAGGAGGATAACCACAATAGATTGACTGGAAATTCTTCATCAAATCTATTCATGACCAATTTAAGAGGATGAATGCAAGGTTGGATGATTTAGAATCCTCTTCCTATTCTCCATCACATAGAAGAAAACATAGAAGATATGAGTTCGAGGAAGAAGAAGCTGATTCCAATGTGGAAGAGAGAACCAATTCTAAATGGGATAAAAAGACTAATTATAAATAAGAGAGCAATATTGGCAGTATAAGGATGACAACTCCACCTATTCAAGGAAATAATGATCATGAGTTATACTTGGAGTGGGAAAGAAAGGTTGAGCATGTGTTTGATTTTCATAATTACTCTAAGGAGAAAAAAGTAAAGCTAGCAGCCATAGAATTTATAGATTATGCTGGTATATGGTGGGATCAGTTGGTGGTCAATAGGCGAAGAAATGGTGAGAGACCTATTTGGTCATGGGAAGAGATGAAATTGGTGATGCGTAAGAGGTTCATACCTAGCCTTACTATAGGGATATATATAGAAATTTGTAAGGGCTGGTCCAAGGTTCCATGAGTGTAGAAGATTATTATAAGGAGATGGAAGTCACCATGATTAGAGCAAACATAAAGGAAGATAGAGAAGCGACAATGGCCAGATTCATTGTCGGGTTAAATAGGGAAATTACTGATATGATTGAATTGCAACATTACATAGAAATGGAAGAACTACTACATAAAGCCATTAAAATGGAGAAGCAAATCAAGTCCAAAAGGTTCAGATCTAGTTTTTCCTCTAACTCTCTGTGGAAATCAAGTTGGAAGGACAATAAAAATGCCATAAGTAAAACTAAAACAAAAACTCCTACTAAGTCCCATGATATTAAGTGTTTTAGGTAACAAGGACTCGAACATATTGCTTTTGAATGTCCAAACAAAAGGGTTATGGTTGTTCGTGATAAAAGAGAAATCAAGAGTGCTAGTTCAAGTGATGATAAAAATGCCACCATTGGAGGATTATTCTAATGTAGAATTAGAAGAACCGGTGCATGGGGAATTACTTGTCACAAGGAGAGCCCTCAATATATAGCCTAAGAGTGAAGGAGATGAGGAGCAATGTGAGCATATTTTCACATAAGATGCCATGTGAAGGATAAGGTATACACGATTATTATTGATAGTGGGTGCTGCACTAATGTAGCTAGTATTTTGTTGGTAGAAAAGTTGAATTTGAAATGGAAAATGCATCCCAAACCTTACAAGCTACAATGGCTAAATGATTGTGGAGAAGTGAATGTTAACAAACAAGTTTGGGTTGCTATTTCAATTGGCAAGTATGAGGATGAGGTTCTTTGTGATGTGGCACCCAATGTATGTTGCTCATATTTTGGTAGGAGGGTGATGCATGATTGGTATAAAAATCGGTACTCTTTTGAAATGAACAACCGAAAAGTAGTATTAGCCCCTCTCAAACCTTTTCAAGCTTATAAGGACTAGATTAGGATATCAAAAGAGTGCAAGTTGAGAGAAAAACAAAAGTGTGAGCAAGAGAAAAATCACAAAAGAGAGAAAAGTGAGCACAAAAGAGAGAAAAGTGAGCACAAAATAGATAAAAGTGAGCACAAAAGAGAGAAAAGTGAGCAAAAATGAGAGAAAAGTGAGAAAACAAAAAGAGAGAAAGATGAGCAAGGAGAGGAAAATAAAAGAATGAGTGCATTTTCTGAAAAACAAGAGATTAAGAATGCAATGATGGCAAGGCAACAATTACTTGTTCTTATAAACAAAAATGTTTATCTTCCTACTAACGATCTTAAATCATATTTGCCTAGTATCATTGTATCTTTATTGAAGGACTTTGAGGATCAACTTCCTAAAGATATTTCCTATGGATTACATCCTTTGCGAGGCATGCAGCATCAAATAGACTTCACACTTGAATCCGTAATACCAAATCAAACTGTTTACATAGCTGAGATTCAAAGACGAATCTTTTCAAAGAGTAGGGGAATGATGGAGATTGAGGTGCTAATCAAGCTGATGTTTTCAAATATTCTAAAGATTCTCAAGATGATATAAATATTCTCAAGATCCTACGCAAGGGATAGATTTGGAATGTCAAATTGGATGCAAGGAATAAATTCGGAAGGAATTCTTTTGTTTTAGTTAATTATGGGACTTTTATGTTTAGTAATTTTAATTTTAGTTAATCGTGGGCTTTTTATTTTAAACCTTAGACTTTTATTTAATTATGGGTCTTTAATGTTTCGCAATTTTTATTTTATTAAATTGTGGGCTTTAATATTTTAAGTATTTTAGTCTTTAATTTTTAATGTTGGATTAGGCCCATTCCATCTAGGGTTTTTTCTTTAGAGTTTCTTGCTTATTAATAAGAAAAGCTATGTAACTTGGAGAAAGAATGAATATTCATGAATGAGCAATATGCTAAGCAAGCCAATAAGGGGCGTTTGAAGGTTGTTTTCCAACCTGGAGATTGGGTTTGGGTGCACATGCGTAAGGAGAGGTTTCCCACACAATGGAAATCAAAATTACAGCCTCGAGGAGATGGACCTTTTCAAGTCTTAGAACGGATCAATTATAATGCCTACAAGATAGATTTTCCAAGTGACTATAGTAATGTTAGCGCAACTTTTAATGTCACTGATTTATCTTTGTTTGATGTAGGTGATTTAAGGACAAATCTTTTCAAAGAGGAGGAGAATAATGGAGATCAAGGTGTTGATCAAGTTGATGTTCCGAAATATTTTCAAGATCCTTTGCAAGGAATTGACGGTCCAATGACTAGGGCAAAAACTAAAAGGATGAAGGAAGCTTTGCAAGGCTTGATCATGAAAGTGCAATACAAAGAGGTCGTGTTAGAAGAATCAAAAAATAAATTCAAAGATTCTAAAGCTTCACCAAGGATGGTCTATTACCTTTCTATGAAAGGGATAGATTTGGAAGAACAAGTTGAGAGCAAAGATTAATTTAGGAAGTAATATTTTTATTTTAGCTAATTATGGATTTTATGTTTAGTAATTTTTATTTTATTAAATTGTGGACTTTTTATGTTAAGTATTTTAGTCTTTTATTTTTAAGGTTGGATTAGGCCCAATCCATAACTAAATAGGCCCATTCCATCTAGGCTTTTTTATTTTAGGGTTTCTTGCTTATTAATAAGAAGAGCTATGTGATAGAGGCAAGAATGAATATTCATTAATGAAAAGAAAATTTCAGAAAGCTTCTTGCTTTTCCTTCTTGTGTTCTTGATTGAATGCTTGAATTCAACTTATCAAAGGGAGTGATCATCCTTTGTGGAATCTCAAGATTTGGGTTTTAAGGACTTTGTTTCTGTAGGGTTCTAATATGATCTTATTCAACACATTCTTAGCAAATCAATCGTTTCAATTCCCTTGAGTTCGTGGGTTCCTAGGTTTTTTGCCTAAAGGGTTTGCATTAGTATCCCTTTCACCCAAGCAAGTCTTTGAAGATCAACTAAAGATGGTTATGGGAAAATAAAAGTGTGAAAATGAAAAAAAAGAGAAGAATGAAAATGAAAAAAAAGAGTGAAATAAAAAAAAGAGTGAAGAAAAAGAAGAAGAGAGTGGAAAAACAAGAGAGAAAAAAGTGTGAGTTTTTATGCTAAGGCAAGTGAGGTTAAGGGGGCTTTTTATTCAAAACAGCCCATACTACTACCTTAGTTGAGAAATTAGGGTTTCCTACATTCGAACACCCTAAGCATTACAAGTTGCAATGGTTAAATGATAGTGGGAAAGTGAAGGTTGATAGGCAAGTATTAGTGAACTTACCCATTGAAAAATACAAAGATGAGGTGATGTGTCACGTGGTACTCATGCAAGTAGGAGACATCTTGCTAGGTAGGCCTTGGCAATATGATAAGAGTGTTATGCATGACGGATATAGAAACAAGTATTTGTTTATGAAGGTGGTAGAAACATCACACTTGTACCCCTTTCACCCAAGCAAGTCTTTGAAGATTAAATGAAGATGGTTAAGGGAAAAGAAAAGAGTGAAATAAAAAAAAGAGTGAAGAAAAAGGAGAAGAGAGTGGAAAAATAAGAGAGAGAAAAGTGAGTTTTTATGCTAAGGCAAGTGAGGTCAACAGAATCATGGAGCCATACAAATCCCAAGTGAACCAATCACAAGGTCTAAGAGCACACAACTCAAGGAGGCTTTAAATGGGATCATTCAAGAGGTCATGCATAACCAAGGGGAGCCAAAATGGGAGTATAAGGATTGGGAAAAGCCTATCATGGAAATTAGGGCAAAATTGGACTAGGAACATTGCACCTTTGACTCCCCTTTTGGACTATTTTATTTCAGCCCTTGGATGAAATCAAGGATTGTTTTATTTCATTGTACTCAGCTGCCCCACTTGTGCTCCATGTTTTGTGCCACTTTTGCTCCACATTTGATAGTTTTTATTTTTCCGCCCTTGGTTGAAATCAAAGGCTATGATGTGACATTTTCTAGGGTTTTTTGTATCCTATAAATACTTAAAAGTAGCTCAACTGCCACAATTTTGGATGCATAAATGATATTTGATTTTTCAAATCATTTGAGGGCTTATTCATGCTCTATATTCCTCTTCAAGCAATTTATCAAGGGATTGGCAACCTTTGTGGCATTGTTAGCATCGAAGAATTTGTGGTGAGTAATATCCATTCTTGTTAGGGTGTCATTTTTTGCTAGACTTATCAAGGAGACAACACCTCCTTGTGGTGTCTCTTCTCTTCAATTTAATGGTGAGTCATATCCATTGTTTTGTGGAGAAACCATTTGCTATATAATCTATAAATTAGCTTGGTCCTTGGTTCATATCATATGCTTGATGAATTTCATGGAACTCATTTGTTTTCTAAAATTGATTTACAAAATGAATATTATCAGATTTGCATGAAAGAGTGAGATGAATGGAAAACAACATTTAAGACTAAATAAGGATTGTATGAGTGGTTTGCAATGCCATTCGGTTTAACTAATGCACTTAGACATTGAGTAGACTAATGAATCATATTTTGCGTACTTTCATGGGAAAATTTGTGATAGTTTACTTTGATGATATTTTAGTTATAGCAAAAATTTAGATGAACATGTGAAATACATGCATGTTGTTTTTAATGTGTTGATTAAGAGAATAAGGGATTGGACTACATCTAAGAATGCAAATATGGAAATAAATTTTCATGGTTTAGAAAGTTTTTATCGAAGGTTTTATAAAGATTTTAGTTCTATTACTGCACCTTTGAATGAACTTGTTATAAATAATGTTTTTTCTAAGTGGGATGATGTGCATGATTGAGCTTTAAAAACTTTAAAAGATAAGCTAACTAATGCACCTTTGTTGTGTTTGCCTAACTTTTATAAAGCTTTGATATAAAATGTAATGCATTCGGGTTTGGCATAGGAGCTATTTTGATGTAGGATTCCAAACCAATAGCTTATTTTAGCGCAAATCTAAGTGGGGTAGTGTTGAATTATCCTACTTATAATAAGAAGCCTTATGCATTAGTGAGAAATCTTCAAACATGTTTATTACTTGTGGCTGAGAGAATTCATCATTCATTCAGATCATGAGAGTTTGAAGTTCCAGATGACCCAAAGTAAGCTTAATCAAATACATTCTAAGTGCTTAGAGTTCATAGAAATGTTTCCTTATGTAATCAAATACAAGCATGGGATGGAAAATGTTGTGGCTGATGCATTGCCTTGGAGGTACCTATTATTTATTTCAATACATACTAATTTGTATGCTGATGATTCTAATTTTAGCCAAGTATGGAATGCATGTGATAGGTGTGCATTTGGTGATTTTTATAGGCATGAAAGATTTCTATTCAAGAAAGATAAATTATGTGTGCCTATTTTTTTTGTTCATGAGTTTCTTGTTAGGGAAAGTCATGGTGAAGGGTTGATGGGTCACTTTGGTGTTCTAAAGACTTAAGATATTTTATGAGAGCATTTTTATTGGCCTAATATGAAGCATGATGTGTAATCTATTTATTATAAGTGCATTACATGTTGGCAAGCAAAATCTAAAGTTAAATCGCATGACTTGTATACCCATTACATGTGCCTAATCAACCTTGGATTGATAGATCTATGGATTTTGTTTTAAGATTACCAAAGACTCAAAATGGTAAGGATAGCATGTTTGTTGTTGTTGATCGATTTAGTAAAATGGCTCTTTCTATTGCATGTTCTAAAACCAATCATGTAACACATATTGCTGATTTGTTCTTTAAAGAAGTGGTTTGTTTGCATGCGTTGCCTAAGACAATTGTTAGTGATAGAGATGTTAAGTTCCTAAGTCATTTTTCCGCACTTTATAGAATAAATTAGGAACTAAACTATTATTTTCTATTGTTGCACATCTCAAATGGATGGTTAAACTAAAGTAGTTAAGAAACTCACTACTTTTTTTCGGGCTATCATTCAAAAGAATTTAAGGTAGTAGGAGAAGTTTTCACAACATATTGAGTTTCAATATAATAGAACTATTCATTCTACTTCTTCATTTTTTTCCTTTTGAAAAAAATTGTGGATTTAATCCTTTAACACTAGTGGATATTTTACATTTGCCTACTAATGAGCATGCTAATCTTGATGGCAAGAAAAAGAAGATTTCGTGAAGGATTTACATACCAAAATTTAGGCCAACATTGAAAGGAAGAATGAGCAATATGCTAAGCATACTATTATAAGGCGTTTGAAGGTTTTTTTTCCAACATGGAGATTAGGTTTAGGTGCACATACATAAGGAGAGGTTTACCACACAACAGAGATCAAAATTGTAGCCTCGAGGCAATGGACTTTTTCAAGTTTTGGAACAGATCAATAATAACACCTACTAGCTAGATTTTCCAAGGAACTATGATAATGTTAGTGTAACTTTTAATGTTTATGATTTTTCTTTGTTTGATGTAGGTGATTCGACCATGAATCTTTTCGAAGAGGATGGGAATAATAGAGACCGAGGTGCTGACTAAGTTGATGTTTTGATCACCACACAAATTATATGTGCAATGAATATGCAAGTATGCGTATCTCAACAAGTAATATAATGATAAGAAAAGATCGTTCCTATGGAGATTGTTTTATTAGAAACAAATTTTTAAAATTAAGAGAAATAAAAATCAATTTTTTTGTGTTTTTGTATTTTAAGTAAGGAAAATTAAAATAACTAAAAGTAAATAGGAATAATTAATTAACATAGATTTGGTAACTAAAAAGATATATGATAAAATATCTAGGAATACTTAATCCCCCAATTTTCTAAACATATGAATCACTAAAATTCCTCAATATAATTATCAATTAATTATATGATCAATTGAATCTAACCTAGTATGTATTCCTCTTTCAAGTAAAATACACACCATATAGTAATTAATTTAATCACATTCTCATGCTAATTAAATTGCATACTACTTATTAAGTTCATCAATTATAGATAATAAGAATCATACATCTCTGCCTAGAAACTATGCATGTTATTTAATCAAGACAAACAATTAAATAATTCTCTCAAATCTATTTAATTGACTTTATAGATAAATTATTGGCCAAACAATTAATAGTATAAAAATCAGATTAAATAATATAATTAAAGTAAAATTATAATTGTGGTAAAATATTATATCATCGCATGGTGAAAATTCGGTTCGTAATTGTGTTCATAAAGCTCATATTTTTCTTAAAGAAAGATAAAAATTGATAAAGAAAAGAGTATAAGAAGAAATACAATCAATCTCTTGAATTGTAGTGTTAATCTTCTCTTGAATCTCTACCAAAATTGTGTCCCCTTTTGAATTTTTCTGTATTTGTTTCTCTTTTTAGCTCTAAAAATTGGCCAAAATTATACTAATTACGGCTCCTATAGGTTTATGGAGTTATTAGGGGGTTAAATATAGCTCAGGTACAATATGGACCATCTGATCGGCTTCTAATAAAGGGTTGAGATCAAAATAAGCAAAACTGACAACACCATCCAATTATAGCACAACACATGGCACACAGAATTCATTGGGAAAATTAGAGCATGCTGCTTTGCAAGGGAGACCAGTCAGAGTAAACACTCGCTGAGTCAGTGCCACGCAACATAACTTGATTTGTGTAAACAATGGCGTGGCACACGGGTGGTACATGCGGAGCAATGGTATGGAGATATGAGTAAAGGTGATTTGACCAATCTCCAAACTCTAATTGAACGTCGTGTTGACATGTGGAAAACATTTCATCCTCCTCACATGTGGCATAACATGATTCGTTGTCCCTACTTGCGTGGTGTCCACGTGGCTTTCCTAATCAGCTCCCTTGCTTGCGTGGTAGGACACGTGGCAGCTTCCGATTGGCCCTACGTTAAAAATTCCTAAAAAAAATTGAAAATTATATTTTCATCTCTTTTCACAAAAAAAGTTATAGCTTAATATTTTTGGCCAAAAAAAAAATATTTATTGAATAAAACAAGTAAATATTAAGTAAAAAATGCATTGATGACTCTACTTTCATAGAGACATCATGTTCCCAAATATTCTTATGATCCTTTGCAAGGAATTGGCATTCCAATGACTTGGGCATATAAAGAGGATGAAATAAACATTGCAAGGATTGATCATGGAATTCCAATACAAAGAGGCTGTGCTAGAAGAATCTAAAACTAAATTTGAGGATTCCAATGCTTCATGAAGGATGGATGATCAAGTTGGATGCAAGGAATAATTTAGGAAGCAATTTTTGTTTTAGTTAATTGTGGGCCTTTTCTATTTTATTTATCATAAGTATTTTTTTAAGGATTGATTAGGCCCAATCCATAAATAAATAGGCCTATTTCATTTAGGGGTTTTCTTTTAGTGTTTGTTGCTTATAAAAAAGGACAACCATGTAATTTTTGAAGAAAAGAACCTTTTGATCATTTATCAAATTTATTTCAAAAATCTTTTTGCTTTGCCTTCTCATGTTCTTGATTGAATGCTTGAATTTGAGTTATCTAAGGGAGTGATCAACCTTTGTGGCATCTCAAAGATAGGGTTTCAAGGAGTTTAATACCTTAGGGTGAAGAATCCAAAATGATGTAGAGCCTCTATGCGAAGAATCCTAGGAACCCATGATCTTAAAGAAATAGGAACAATCAATTTGGTAGGAACGCGTTGAAGATGATCAGATTAGAACCCTAAGGAAACAAAGTCCTTAAAATCCTAACCTTGAGATGCCAAAAAAGGTGATCATTCTCTATGATAAGTCGAATTCAAGCATTTAGTCAAGAACAATGAAGGCAAAGCAAAAACTTTCTAAAATAAATTTGATAAGTGATATAAAGTTTGCCTCAAAATTACATAGCTGCTCCTTTTTATAAGCAAAAAACCCTAGATGAAATGGTCCTATTTAGTGATGTATTAGTTCTAATCGACCCTTAAAAATTAAAAGACTAAAAAGACTTGTGATAAATAATACATAAAAGGCCCACCATTAACTAAAAAAAAGTGCTTCCTAAATCAATCATTGCATCCAATTTGATCTTTTTAATCTATCGCTTGCTTTAAAAGATAATGGACCATCCTTGGTGAAGCTTTGGAATCCTTGAATTTAGTTTTAGATTCTTTTAGCATGGCCTTTTTGTATTGCACTTCCATGATCAAGCCTTGCAAAGTTTCTTTCATCGTCCTTGTCTTTGCACAAATCATTAGACCACCAATTCCTTGCAAAGAATATTGAGAGTATTTGGGAACATCAACTTGGTCAGCACCTTGATCTCCATTAGATATTCAATTTTTGGTTGACATGGAGTCATAGATCATGCTCATCCTAGGAAGACCTTTCCTTGCTATAGTAAACGCCCTTATCCACTATTGGAATGGTCTTATGAGGCTCTCTTTTGGAAACATGACTACATAAGTGAATATTTTCCATGTTGATAACCAACCATAAGATGAAGATGACTTTCAAACATACATGATAGGCAAATTTATTCAAGGGAAGTACACTAGCATGATCTTTCTAAATTCTTAGATCCTCCTTAAATCCTAAATCTGAACCATTGCTTTATCTAGATACATCTAATGTTAATTAATATACTAGAAACCATCTTTTAAAGATTGAATCGATGGTGGATAATTCTTTGTGTTTCGAGAAGATTCATCTTGCATCTCCAATCTATCAATGGTGGCCAGGTTTTATTTTTCTCCAAACTAGTTTTTTATTTCCTATATTTTATTTACTTTTATTTTATTTTTTATTTCTTTTGTTACTTATTGTGTTTCTCATCTCCACCTACCACACTTAGAGACAATTTTCATTCAAAATTTCATCACTCAGGTGTGTGTTGTCCTTTCATCTTTCATTTTATATTTATTTTTGAGATAGTGAATGATGGAGACCCTCTAGGCGAACAACCTTAGGAACCCATGAACTCAAAGGAATAGGAACAATCGATTTGATAGCAACGTGTTGAAGATCGATTTTCTACAAAGGTTGATCACTCCATTTGATAAGTCAAGTTCAAGCATTCAATCAAGAAAACAAGTAGGCAAAGCAAAAAGCTTCTTGAAATAACTTGATAAATGATCAAAAGGTTCTGCCTCAAAATTACATAAATGCTCCTTTTATAATTAGCAACCAACCCTATAGAAAAATACCATAAATGAAATGAGCCTATTTAGTTGTGGATTTGACGTAATCAATCCTTAAAAAATAAAAGACTAAAAAGACTTATGATAAATAAAACATAAAAGGACCACAATTAACTAAAATAAAAATTTCTTTCTAAATCAATCCTTGCATCCAACTTGATCTTCCAAATCTATCCCTTGCATAAAAGATAATAGATCATCCTTGGTGAAGCTTTAGAATCCTCGAATTTACTTTTAGATTCTTCTAGTACAACCTCTTTTTATTCCACTTCCATGATTAAGCCTTGCCAAGCTTCTTTCATCCTATTTGTATTTGCCCTAGTCCATTGATTGCTAATTCCTTGCAAAGGATCTTGAGAATATTTAGGAACATCAACTTGGTGAGCACCCGATCACTATTATTTCCTTCCTATTCAAAAAGATTCATCCTTGAATCTTAGTTAAAATTAAAGCCATTACTAATCACTCATACAATCCATATTAGTCTTAAATGTAGTTTTCCATTCATCTCTCTCTCTCATGCAAATCATTATCTTTTTAATATCCAAGAAAATCACACACATGCACCATGTTCCATCTTTCTTTGGGACTAAGATGACAGTAACCGACTATGCATTGAGACTCTCCCTCACAAATTCCTTTTATAGTAACTCATCTACTTACTTTTGTATCTCCTTCATTTCCTTGGGATTAGCTTTGCAAGCATGTCAATTTGGTCTTACGGATCTAGGTGTGAAGTCAATTTGATTCTTATTTCTCTCAAAGGATACCATCCATGGGGAATCTCTTTAAGAAATAGATCCTCAAAGTCCTCCAATAAAGACACAATAACACTAGGCAAAGATGAGTTAAGATCGTTAGTAGCAAGATAAACATCCTTGTACATAAGTACAAGTACTTGTTGCCTTGCCATCATTGCACTCTTAATCTCATGTTTTTTCAGCAATTACACTCATTCTTTTATTTTTCTCTCCTGTTTGCTCACTTATCTCTCCTTTTTGTTCACTTTTCTGACCTTTTTGATCACTTTTCTTTCTATATTTCCTCTTGACCTCACTTGCTCTCTTTTTGTTTTCTGCTTCCTCACACTTTTATTTCACCCTCATCTTGCACTCTCTTTCTATCCTAATCTAGTCCTCGTAAGCTTACAAAGGTTTGAGAGGGGCTAACACACTCATTCTTTTATTTTCCTCTCTATGTTGCTCAATTTTCTCTCCATTTTTCCTCTCGACCTCACTTGCTCTCTTTTTATTTTCCACTTATTCACACTTTTGTTTATTTTTTATCTTGCACTCTCTTACTATCCTAATCTGGTCATCAAAAGCTTTCAAAGGTTTTAGAGGGGCTAATACAACTTTTCGATCGTTCATTTCAAAATAATAATGATTTTTGTACCCATCATGTCATGCACTCCTATCAAACTTCCATGGTCAGCTAAGTAATATATAACCAACATACATCGGTGCCATATCACAAAGAACCTCATCCTCATACTTTCTAATTGAAAAAGTGAAAAAGAAACCCAAACATATTTTTTGACCTTTACTTATCCACAATCATTCAGCCATTGTATCTTGTATCATTTGGGATGCTTCTACCACTTCAAATTAAAATTTTTACCAATAAAGTACAAGAAACATTAGTGCCACTACCACTATCAATAATCAACGTACATACCTTACCCTTCATATGACATGGTGTGTGAAAAATATGCTCACTTTGCTCCTCATCTCCTCCATCCTTAGGTTGTATACTCAGGGTTGTCCTCGTGATAAGTAAATCTCCATTAATTGGTTCTTCCAATTAAATATCAGAATAATCCTCCAATTGTGGCATCTTATCATCACTTGAGCTAGCACTTTCGATATCTCCATTTTCTCATACAATCATAATCTTTTTGTTTGGGAATTTAGAAGCAACATGTCTGAATCCTTGGCACCTAAAACACATCATATCATGTGACTTAGCAAGAGTTTTAGTTTAGGGTTTACTCTTAGGACCAGTAGTTGAATACTTTCACTTTGCTTCATCTTTTATTTTGAAGGCAGCTTTGTTGTCCTTCCAATTTGATCTCCACGGAATGTTAGAGGGCAAACTAGATAAAAACCTTTTGGCCTTGATTTTCTTCTCCACTTTAATGAGCTTGTATATTAGTTCCTCCATCTTTTTGGTGTAGCCCTTTAGGCAAACAACCTAGGAACCCACGAACTCAAAGGAATAGAAACGATTGATTTGTTAAGAATGTGTTGAAGATGATCATATTAGAACCCTAATCCAAGTTTTTGCTATAAATTAGGATATCATCAAAATACATAAATACCTATCTACCAATAAATGCATGTAAAACATGATTTATCAAATCCGTAAATGTGCTTAGAGCATTAGTTAAACTGAAAGGAATCACTAACCACTCATACAAACCATATTTAGTCTTAAAAGTAGTTTTCCATTCGTCACCTTCCTTCATCCTAATCTGATGATATCCACTCTTAAGATAATTTTTTTGTAAAGACACAAGAACCATAGAATTCATCCAACATGTTATCTAATCTAGGAATGGGATGATGATACTTTACTATTATGTTGTTAATGGCTTTTCAATCAATACACATCCTCCATGTTCCATCCTTCTTAGGAACTAATAGCACTAGAACTGCAAAAAGGACTCATGCATTCACACACTTTCCCTTCTCCAATAATTCACTTACTTGCCTTTGAAGTTCCTTGGTCTCCTTAGGATTACTCCTATAAGAAGGTCAGTTTGGAATTGATGCACTAGGTATGAAGTCAATATGATGTTCAATCCCTCAGATTGGAAGTAAACCATACGGTACCCCTTCAAGAAGGACATCTCTAAACTCCAGCAAAAGAGAAATAATATTCTAGGTAATGCACCAATTAGATCATTAGTACATAAAAGAGCTCCCTTGTACATGAGTACAATACGGGGATGATGTGAAAATAATGCTCTCATGATCTCACTTTTTTTTGCAATATAATTGAATTTTTCCTCTCTTGTTCTCACTATGGCTGAAATCCTCTCTCTTTTTTGTTCACTCTGATCAATGTTTTTCTCTCCCTTTTTTAACTCTTTTTTTTTCATTTGATCTTTGTAACTTTAATTGGTCCTTCTTGACTTGTTTTGGAGTTAATGACACAAGAGTAATAGGTTTCCCTTTAAGAGTGAAAGAATATTTATTTGTGAATCCTTCATGCATAACCCTCAGATCATACTGTTATGGTCTCCCTAATAATAAATGGAATGTGTGCATAGGAACCACATCACAAAGCACCTTATTTTCATATTTTTCGATGGATAATGCCACCAACACTTGTTTTGTCACCTTGATTTTCCACTTTCATTCAGCCACTGAAGCCGGTAAGGTTGAGGATATTTTAAGGTAGTTAATGCCAATTTCTCCAGCAAATCAGTGTAAGCTATATTTGTGCAACTTCCACCATCGATAATGACACTGTGAAATTTGTTATTTACAAAGCACCGGGTGTGAAACAAATTCTCCCTTTGGTTACTTTCTGCCTCCTTAACCTACATATTGAGAACTCTCCTTGCTACCAATAAATCTCCAACCATAGCATTTTGCTCATCATTGACATCCTCCAAAGATGGTATGTCATCATTAACTACCTCTTCCTCATTCTCCGACTCAAGATCTCCTTGAGCATTTATCACCATCATCATTTTGTTCACACATTGGCTAGATGTGTTCTCGCCCTTGACATTTAAAACAATGAAGATCATGTAGCCATAGGTTGTCCCCTCCTAGCCAATCCTTTTTGTTTGAATTGTTCTTCTACCTTTATGGCTTGGTGTACCATATCTGTGAACTCAACATAGTGCTGCATCTCAACTATATCTACAATCTCAAGATTTAAACCTTGTAAAAATCTAGCCATAATGGCTTCCCAGTCTTCTTCTACATTAGATCGGATTATAGCTACCTCCATCTCCTTGTAATACTTATCCACACTCTCAGAACCTTGAGTTAACTTCTGCAACTTTTGATACAATCTCTTATAATAGTGATTGGGTACAAAACGCTTCCTCATAAGCATTTCATCTCCTCCCAAGTGTCCACATGTGGCTCTCTATTCCTCCTCCTATTAATTATAATTGATCCCACCAAACAATAGCATAATTGGTAAATTCAATTGCAGCCAAATTAACCTTCTTTAACTCTGAATAATTGTGACAATCGAACCCCATCTCCATTTTAGTTTCTCACTCCAAATAAACTTCAGGATCATTCTACCTTGAAAAGATGGGATTTTAATATTTATGTTTCCTAAATCATTATTCCTCCTAGGTCTACCCATCCTAGCTTTTCTTACCCATGCTCAAACCTGCCCCAGTTCAAATATGGCTCATCAAGCTATTCCATCTCCCCTGACAACACTTGCATTTGGAGGTTCAGAGTTGTGGGTTGTCGACATTCTTCGGTTGTATCTTTTTCTTGATTATTGGACATGCTTAGAATCTGTAAAACAAGTTTATAATCCTCACAAGCACTCCCTCACATATTTCACTCAAGAATTGATACACTTGCCCTCGTGTTTTTTTTTCACTCTAAACGGCTTTTACCTTCTTATGGTTTCCCACACTCTTGCCTTTTTCCACTCCTTTGTGTCTTCTTTACTTCTTAATTGAAATTCAAGAAACTAATTCAAAATAATCCAGTAGCAATTCAAAAATGAGAAACAACCAATACTCATAAAAAAGATTAAGAACATGAATAACGAGAGAAAGAAGATTGATAGGAAAAAATGTTTTTATTAGAATCGTGTATTAAGAAAAGATATGGATTGAGAAATTTTCCACTTCGGGTATTGAGAGATTTATAACTGAAATTGTATAATTTATTTTTATAGCAAGAACTTGGAAATCAAGAAATAGAACGGAAATAAAAGAGCTCACTTTCTTCTCTTTTTTGCTCACTTTTCCCTCCATTATACTCACTTTTTTCCCCATTTTTCTCTCTACCTCACTTTTTTTTTATTTTCCTCTTCCTCAACTTTTTTTCCCTTAACTTGCACTCTATTGTTATCCTAATCTGGTCTTCATAAGCTTGCAAAGGTTTGAGTGGGTCTAATACAACTTTTTGGTTGTTCATTTAAAAAGAGTATCGATTTTTATATCAATCACACATCACACTCCTATCAAACTGTAACGATCACCCAAGCAAAATATGAGCAGCATACATTTGTGCCACATCAAAAAGAACCTCATCCTCATACTTTCCAATTGATAAAGGAACCCAAAATTGTTTGTTGACATTCACTTCTCCACAATAATTTAGCCATTGTAGCTTGTATGGTTTGGGATGCTTTTGCCACTTCAAATTCAACTTTTCTACTAACAAAGTACTAACAACATTAGTGTAGCTCCCACTATCAATAATTAACATACATACCTTATCCTTCATGAGGCATCTTGTGTGAAAAATATGCTCATGTTGCTCCTCAACTCTTTCACTCTTAGGCTGTATATTAAGGGCTTTCCTTGTGACAAGTAATTTCCTAGGCACAGGTTCTTCTAATTCTACATCAGAATAATCCTCCAATAGTGGCATATCATCATCACTTCAACTAGCATTCTCGATTCCTCCGTTATCACATACAACCATACCCCTTTTATTTGGGCATTCAGAAGCAATATATCCACATCCTTAGCACCTAAAACACTTAATATCACGTGACATAGTAGGAGTTTTTGTTTCAGGTTTACCTTTATGAACAACAACTAAATTGTTTGACTTTGCTTCACCTTTTGTTCTAATTGCAGCTTTGTTGTCCTTCCAAGTTGATTTCCATAGAGAATTAGAGGACGAACTAGATTTGAACCTTTTATACTTGATTTTCTTCTCCACTTTAATGGCTTTGTGCAGTAGTTCTTCCATTTCTACGTAATATTATAATTCAACCACATCAGCAATTTCCCTACCTAACCCAGTAATGAATCTTGCCATTTTCGCTTCTATATCTTCCTCTATGTTTTCTCTAATCATGGTGACTTTCATCTCCTTATAATAATATTCTACACTCATGGAACATTGGACCAGTCCTTGTAACTTTCTATATAGATCCCTATAGTAATGGCTAGGTATGAACCTCTTATGCATCACCAATTTCATCTTTTCCCATGACCGAATAGATCTCTCACCATTTCTTTGCCTATTGATCACCAATTAATCCCACCATATACCAGTATAATGTGTAAATTCTATGGCTACTAGCTTTACTTTCTTATCCTCGGAGTAATTATGACAATCAAACACTTGATCAACCATTCTTTCCCACTCCAAGTATAACTCAAAATCATCCTATATTGCTATCTTCTTTGTAGTTAGTCTTTTTGTCCCATTTATAACTGATTCTCTCTTCCACATTGGAATCAACTTCTTTCTCAAACTCATGTCTTCTATGTGATTGAGAATTGAAAAAGGATTCTAAATCATCTAACCTTGCATTCATCCTCTTAAATTGGTCATGAATAGATTTGATGAAGAATATCAAGTCAACATCTTGTGGTTTCCCTCCTTCCTTACCCATGCTATCAACCTATAAAACAAAATGAGATAATCCACGCACACCCTCACGTGTTTGCTCTCAAATAAGATTGTTAATACTCTTTTTTTCACACTATTTCCCCTCTTTTTTTCCGTCATTTAGACCACTTACCGATGGGTAAAGATTTGTCGTAAAGTTTTGCATTATTTTTGGTTCTTGCTCATTAGGGTTGCGAATTTTATTTTTTGTGAATTTTCTATTAATAGAAACTGTAAAAAGAAAAAAAGAAAAAAAGGAAAAAAAGAAGAAGAAAAGAAGAACATAGTATTAGATTGTTCAAGAATCTAATTCTTTTTTTCTTACTAAGTTTTCTTATTCTTGTTAAAATTGGGTTTCGTGTATTTTAGTCTTACTGCCCAAGAAAATTGGGTTTCCTTTATTTTGTTCTTGCTGCCCAAGAGTCTTTTTGGTCAAGAGTCTTCTTATAGAGTCCTCTTTGATCAAGAGTCTTTCTTTAGAGTCCTCATTTGTCAAGATTATTTCTATAAAGTCTTCCTTGTTCAAGAGTCTTTATTTAGAGTCCTCCTTGTTCAAGAGTCTTTCTTTAGAGTCCTCTTTGGACTTTCCTTTTGTCATACTTTGCCATTAAATTTTTGTAAAAAATTAATTTTGAAATTGTTACCAATTAAATGGTTACTTCTTGAGATTAGTTGGATTCTTTGATTTGTTGAGAACACAAAGGGGGTTGGCGTGAGTTTTGACTAGTAAAAAAGAGAGCAAAAAGAGTGAAAGAAAAAGAGATAGAGGCCAAAATAGTGATAACAAGAAAGGCTAAAATAGTGATAAAAAAGAGAGGTCAAATTAGTGAAAAGAAAAGGAGTGATAACAATATGATTTGAGAGCAAACACGTGAGGGAGTGTGTGAGTTATCTCATTTTTTCTACAGTCTTTCTTTATCTCATTTCCTAGGTTGTTCGCCTAAAGGGTCCGTATCATGTCTACTACCTATCAGAATGGCTACTAACACATTGCACAAGATGGCTAACCTATAGAATAACTTTTGGGTCAACATAATCTAAATAGCACCAATGGTGATTTCCCGACTTACCCTACCTACTCAAGCAGCAATCAATACACATTCAGTGATTTCAAACATACTTATGACATTTTAAATTCAAGGTTTGGGGGTTCAAGCTATATATTCATTGATATTGAGGAAGTTGAGGAAGTAGAGGTAGATCAAATATGTGCCATCAAATTGACTAAATGGAACTTTCAATCTAGCATTCAAAGGAATCCTTTCTATCTAGTGAGATTAAACTGTAAGTTCAAGCCATGCTCTTTCCCAGTCTCCCTTTACACATTGCTTTATTTCTTCTCTTGATCCTCCTAATGCCGATCAGTCTCTCTATTTTTATGAACCAATTAAAGTCTCCATCTATGTTTGCATCCGAGCTAGAAGAGAAGTCAAGTCCATCTTTGTCTCCAATCAACCCTAGCTCACTAAGCTATTAATTTCCATGGATCCTTATAAACTTTGAGTCATGATGGAAAATGTCCCCTCATGAGAGATTGAGATAAAATAAAGGATGGTTTACATGCAGAGAAAAGGGGAATGAGATGGCTGGCGAAGCTGCTCTACTAGGTCTTATTTCTGGCCAAGATATGGTTTGTATGGATGGTTCGGGTAGCCGGTTCTGGAACCATAAGCTTCTTGAGAGGCTTTGAATTAAGTTTTGATGCAAATTCTTTAGGCGAACAACCTAGGACCCCACGAACTCAAAGGAATAAAAATTATTGATTTGCTAAGAAAGTGTTGAAGATAATCAGATTAGAACCTAGGGAAACAAAGTCCTTAAAACCCAAACATTGAGATGCCACAAAGGATGATCATTCACTCTGATAAATCATATTCAAGTATTCAGTCAAGAACACAAGAAGACAAAGCAAAAGCTTTATGAAATATAATTTGCATTATTGATATTTGTTTTTTGCCTCCATTACATGGCTTTTCTTCTATATAAACAAGAAACCCTAAAAGAAAAAACCCTAGATGGAATGGGCCTCCCCTGAAATTAACCCTTGCACCCAACTTAATCTTCTAAATCTATCCCTAGTCATTGGATCGACAATTCCTTGCAAAAGATCTTGTAAAAATTTGGAAACATCAATTTGATCCACACTTGAGAACACGAATTGGATTAGCACCTCGATCTCCATTATTCCCCTACTCTTCGACCTCAAATCTGAGCTCTATAAGCAGGTTGATTTGGTATAACAGATCCATGTGTGAAGTCTATTTGATGCTCAATTTCTCTCTAAGGAGGTAATCCATGGGAAATCTCTTCAGGAAGTTGATCATCAAAGTCCTATAAGAAAGATACAACAACACTACACAAAGATGAGTTAGATCGTTAGTATAAAGATAAATATCCTTGTACAAGTACTTGTTTCCTTTCTATCATTGCACTCTTATTCTCTTGTTTTTCAACAAATGGTCTTATTCTTTTTTTTTTGTCCTTTTTGCTCACTTTTTTCACCTCTTTACTTACTCTTCTCTCCTTTATGCTCACTTTCTTTTCTTTCCTACACATTTTTCCCTCTATTATGCTCACTTTTCTCTCCATTTTTCCTTTCTATCTCACTTACTCTTTTTTTTATTTTCCTCTTGGTCACACTTTTGTTTTTCTCTCAATTTGCACTCTTCTACTATCCTAAATTGGTCCTCATAGCTTTTAAAGGTTTGAGAGAGTCTAATACAACTTTTTGGTTCTTCATTTCAAAAGAATAACGATTTCTGTAACCATCATGTGACACCTTCCTATCAAACTGCCATGGTCGGCCGAGCAATATGTGAGCAATATAAATTGGTGCCATATCACAACGAACCTCATCTTTATATTTTCCAATTGAAAATGGAACCCAAACATTTTTCTTAACCTCTACTTCTCCAGAATCATTCAACCATGGTACCTTGTATAGTTTGGGATGCTCTTGCCACTTCAAATTTAATTTTTCTACAAACAAGGTATAAGCGACATTAGTGCAACTACCATTATCAATAATTAGTGCGCATATTGTATCCTTCATATGGCATCTTGTGTGGAAAATATGATCATGGTGCTCGTCATCTTTTTCATCATTATGCGGTATATTCAGAACTCTCCTTGTGAAAAGTAAATCTCTATGCATAGGTTCTTCCACTTCAACATTAGAACCATCCTTCACTAATGGTATCTCTTATTCACATGAACTGGCACTTCTGATTTTTCCATTTGTCTATACAACCTTGATCTTTTTGTCTTGTTTAAAATTTTCTCTCTCTTCCAATATGGAATCAACTTCTTCTTCCTTGAACTAATATTTTTTATGTTCTCTTTTATGTAATTTAGAACCAGAAGAGGATTCTAAATCATCCAACCTTGCATTTAGCTTCTTAAATTGGTCATTAAAATTCTTGAAGAGGATTTTTAAGTCAACCTCTTGTGATGCTATTCCTTCCTTACTCATGTTTTCAAATTGTATAAAAAATGGGATAACTCACACACTCTCTTATATGTTTACTCTCAAATCAGATTGTTATCACTCCTTTTTTTCACTATTTTGACATCTTTTTTTTACTATTTTAGCCTCTCTTTTATCTCTATTTTGGCCTCTCTCTTTTTTACACTATTTTTGCTCCTTTTTTTGTTTACCATTCAAAGCCCACGTCAACCTTCTTTTTGTTCTTAAAAACATCAAAGAATCCAATTAATCTCAAGAAGTAATCGTTTTATTTGTGACAATCTAAAAATTCAAGAAAAAGATACGCAAAATTCAAAGAAAACTACAAAACAAAATACAAATACAAAAACAAGGACAACGAAATTGAAAGAAAACACAAGACTCAAAAGGATGAAATTTCTCTTCTTCTTTTTTTGTGATTTGTGACTCAAGAACACAAAAAATCGAAGGAAATTTTTTTTTGAAATCTAAAATTCAACACAATGATAGATGAAGATAGATAACCTATTTTCAACAACTGGGCTCTGATACCAAATTATGTGGACCCTTTAGGCGAACAACCCAAGAACCCACGAACTCAAAAGAATAGAAATTATTGATTTGCTAAGAACGTGTTGAAGATGATTAGATTATAACCCTAAGGAATCAAAGTCCTTAAAACACAAACCTTGAGATGCCACAAAGGATGATCACTCTATTTGATAATTCGAATTGAAGCATTCAATCAGGAACACAAGATAGCAAAGCAATAAGCTTTATGAAATATACTTTTCATTGATGATATTCGTTCTTACCTCCAAATTACATAACTCTTCTACTATATAAGCAAGAAACCCTAAAGGAAAAACCCTTGATGGAATGGGCCTAATGGACTTATTTAGTTATGGATTAGGATTAATTAAACCTTAAAAAATAAAATAGTAAAAGACATCAAAATAAAGAGCCACAATTCATTAAAATAAAAATTGTTAAACATAAAAGGTCCATAATTAACTAAAACAAAAATTGATAAAGATAAAAGGCCCACAACTAATTAAAAAAATACTTCCTAAAGTAACCCTTTTACCCAACTTGAACTTCCAAATCTATCCCTAGTCATTGGACTGCCAATTCCTTGGAAAAGATCTTGTGAATATTTGGAAACATCAACTTGATCAGCACTTGGGAATATGAACTTTAGCACCTCGATCTCCATTAGATTCATTGTTTGAAAACACAAATTTGGTTCACTTTCTATGGATTGACCTGTTGTTTGGTTGTTCTTAAGGCTAAGGGATGGTTGATGGGGGCAAAGAGAAGAAGGGCTAAGGCCTTAAAATTCAACTAATTGATTCTTTGATCCCATCAATAGGTTCTATGGTAGGTGGTTCCTCTTGACCTAGATTTTCTCCTTCTCTACAGAGAATTAAAGCAAGCCATGCTTTGGAGGATCAAAATGATGGTTAGTTCGGCTGCCTCAAAAATGAATTTTTATGGAAATTTTATTTCATTCTCGTAGTACCCATTTCTTATTTTGTTGGGTTGGTTGGAGTGCTTTAATTAGATTTGAATGAGTAGATCATGTTGGGATCTTATTTTCACCATGAATGATCCTACAAGAAAACATCTCATGGAACACAATTGATCAATAAGATAAGAAAGGAAAATAGAATATACAGTAATTCCTATCATCGTGAGATGAAAAAAAAGAAGTCCTCTCCTCTGCTCTTTCTGTCCTTGGCTTCTACTTTCACATACCTTCTGGCCTTAGTACTTGACTTTGCCCCTTCCTCCATTTTAAAATTCATTTAGTGATTGTTCACTCCTAAATGAGATAATACCTTTGATAGCGCTTTCTCAATGAGATATATTATATCATGGTAGAGCCCTATCCATGTTTTGAAAAATCCCTCTCTAGTGTCATCTGCTAGCTGATTGCACAGCCTTACTATGGCTTTTAGAAAGAAATATACCTTTGTTTATCACTCTATAAAAAGAACATCCCATACATACTTTCGTTCCCTAATCAAATGTTATCCCTTACTCCATCCCCTGAAGGAGTGTATCCTTTTTCATCTAATGTCATCTTTTCCAACTCCCTTTCTTCCCATCTCAATCATTTCATCTTTTTTACTTGAACATATAAGATAATGGGTGAGTGAGCTAGGAAAACTACTGAATATGATCTCCCATATGAGCCCGAAATCCACAAAATTCGGCAAGAGACAAAGAAGATTAATGAAAATGATGTATCAAGGTTCGAAGAAGTTGTATGCATTGTAAGATCTCTCGACTATGTCTCATCCATATTTGGTTTAAGTTGTTAACTCTCCATAAATAAATAAAATAAGCTATACATCCATAACATTTTCCTTCATTTCTTTGGTGTACAGTTGACATCTTTAAGGGAATGCGTCCTTGGCTTGTACTTAATAGCTGGGCCCAATGGTTTAACTTATGATTGCCACGACCTTGATCCGAATAGGTGTCGAAATCCATTGTTGCACCAAGAATCATAGCACCAAGACTAGGTTGTAGCCAGAGGATGGGCCGAAGTGCCAAGTAGGAAAGGTCAGAGTAGTGGTCACCAACTGAAAGAGATTCATAGGTGCGTGGGTAAGAGAAGAGGTACAGTCAGTCATTCTTGGACTTGAGTGCATGTTTATTGTAAAAGGACTATTTTCAATGGGATAAGAAGCACTTGAAGGATTGCATTCTAGAGTTATGATACCAGGTTTGTCATAGGAATTCAAAGGCTTGTCTATGGTAATGATCGATTAATTTCAAAGGAAGGGCTCCACAAAAGCTATGTGAATAGTTTAGGGTAAGTCGTAGGGATTCCGTCCACAGCAACTTGGAGGGTTAATAAGCCAATCCTCATCTTAGAGCATTAGCCTATGGAGTGTGAAAGACAAAATCTAGTTTTAGGTTGGAGTTCCTCTGAGTATACAAGCAGAGTGCCACTATTCTTTTGGTTGGCTCTTGGAGTTCAGAAAAAATCTCTAATTAGAGCTTGTTAGAAAGCCATCAGGAATGGTAAAATAAGAAAGCAACATTACTAAATGAAATAAGGCTTACTTGCTAGATTCACTAGAAAGTAAGGGCAATGCTACTATGATTGTAATAATCAAGCCAAGACTTTATGCTCTACTCTATGCACTATACTTTTGCTTTTTACTTGATCCCGACATAGCGATTTGCTTTCAAAACCTTAGCAGACCACCACCCGACTTCGTTGCTTATGTTCTTGGACATACATAGCCTAACAGGGCCTACAGAAGTTGCACATGCTTTACTGTGCAGACATAAAGCTCTCAATGAATGCCATGGCTAGAATAAGATAACTTTAAAGACGAAGAATGCTATGGGAAACCCTACTTATCTTTTATTTGTCTTTAACCCTTCTTTTAAGAAAGAATAGTGTGGAACCCTCAAACTAAGTGACCTTTTTTTTGTACCCTAACTCAAAATTTCTCATGTACTTCTTGTGTTTACAACAAGATCTCTATCTAAGTGTTGACATCAAATTCCTTACGGTAGAGCCCGCCCTTGATTTATATGAATTACTAGGCAATTTCCTCAACTAAGTAAGAAACGTTTCTTTCGATTGACTCAGCTACATATACAGATGGTGCCTACTTATAGACATTTTTATATCATACATAATCTACTAGAAAGCTAGATCTTGGATGTGTAGATTTAGTTGAATATTCATAAGTAGTAGGGTACCTATTCTTGAGTCATAGATGTTGTCTCAACTATACATACTATTTCCTAAAATAAATGTTACAATGAAGTCTAAAGAGGAAAACCTATAATAAATAAAAATGTAGTCATTGAAGCCTTTCTGTAACATCTGCAATCAATCTTTCTTTCGACCTCACTCAAGGGAAGGACCTATTATTGGGAATCTTCCTTGACCTAAAAGTTGGGGTTCTATGTGATTCGGCTTTTCAACTGTTCTTTGAAAATGGAATAACAGGCACCTGGCCCTCGGTACGTCTGTGTCACTTCAAATTTTCGGGTTTCAAAGGCTTCCCTAGATGTGATGAACTATCTGGTAGTTCACTACGCGTCGAATGATTCTTTTCTATTTCCTTTCTTTGTCTATTAGTATGACCCTTCTTCTAGCCTACTTTGCCTTTAAAGGTAACGAGATGAGCTCTCCTTTTCTTATTTGGGCCTTAACTTAAAATAAAGCATAACTGTCATATGTTAAGCATCTTACGAGTCAATTTGCTAACATTTAAATAAGTCCAAGCCTTAAGGAAAGACTCAAGTCATAAAGCCTATCTATGGAACCTCTGGCTTTAAGGAAGGATGGAAGTAGTAAAGCGTAATAGTTTGATTGGGTTCCTTAGATTTCCCATTAGGATAATAAAGGGACCAGGCCAATGCTTTTATTTTAACAGTAATCTCACATCTATAGAGATGGAATTCTTTCACCATGTAGTCTTATCTCTAGAAAAATAATCCATCAATCGAGCTGTAACTCGACCTATGAGTTTTAAGGGAGGATTCCCTACTTAGGGCAACCAAGAATGCCTCTTTTTATTAATACTAAAAGGGGGATGGAACAAAGAAGAGAGACTGATCAAGGAAACAAACATAGACTAGCTATTCCAATAAGAGCAAGCAACTAAGACTTGTTCCCTCCTTCCCGAAGCCTAAGCGAATGAGCCTGAAAGGCAAGCCAGATACAAGTATATTAATATTCATAGGTAAGCCTACTCGCCATAAGCCTTGAGTATCCTTGAATAACTCTCTTCTCCCTATTTCCCAAGCAATCAAAGAACTTAGAAAACACAGACTTCTAAAGGGAAACCCCCTAAACAAAGAAGGGTGATAGCACCATCCTAAAAGGTATCTCTAATTTATTTTCTCAACAAAAGAATGGTGCATTTTTATTTTATTTTAGAAGAAAACTCTTTAAATAATTCATTTAACATTGATGGATAACTGTAAAATTTAGAAATCCAATAATCATACTCAAACATGGTGTCCTCCATCTCCAAATCTATAATTATCCAATACATACATTCTTTATCATTCGCTATATCTTTTGTGGGTTCATTATTTAACCTATTTGAAAGTGTTTCAATTGGTTCAAAACCAATTGAAAAAACACCTCTTTTTGAATAAGTAGATCACCATCTTTTTCTAAAAGGTCCGTGGAATCATTTTGTCTAGGTGGTTATGGTTTTATTCACAAACAATGATGAGGAATTGAGCATCAGTTCTGCCAACACCATCTCATCAAAGCTAGTCCCATTTCTGGAACCCTGCATTTGTTTAAGGGCCAAATATGATGCATCCTCAAATAGAAATGGGTATAGTGGGTTCAATCGTTTCTATGGTTATTTCTTAAATGATGAGGTCCTCTCTATTCATCAGAGCCCTTATTCGTCATTTAATCAATGTTATTTTTAACTTGTATAGTTCACACTCTTTAGCTCTACCCTTGATTATCCAGTAATAAGTCTTTCACATTGAGACCTACCTATACAGTAACAGTATTTCATTATAAAGATTGGCAGAGTAGCTGACCTTGTTAGTCCATTCGTACAAGAGTTAAGGGTAAGATCATAATATTTGTGCTTTTTAAATAGGATTTTCCTACTTAATGGATACCATTTTCTACCAATGGTAATTCTTTCTCATTGGAAATTCAAAATGGAAATGATTGGATTTGCTACCCATAATCGATGGCATGTTGAATTATATATATAAGAAGCTAGTTTAGATCAATCCTAACTGGATGATTCTAAATCATTTTTACATTTATATATTAATAGATTAATTGATAGAATATTAAATAAACCTAGTAAGAAGATAAAATAGAAAATCGCATATTTGCTTGAATTCCCTATTCTTTTTTGTTATTTTTTATTCCACCGTTACAAGATCAACAATTCCATAAGTTTGGGCTACTGTTGCTGACAAAAAAAATCTCTTTCCATGTCTTCCGAAAAAACCCATAAGGGTTTGCCCATTCTTTGTACATAACCCTTGTGATGGTTTTGCGTAGTTTCAATAGTTCTTCTACGTCTGCCTCGTAATAAGAACTAGAAGGTTGATAGATCATTACCTTGATGATATAACATCATAAATAGTTCTTCTATCTCTTATGATCACAGTCGAAGAGATAGAGACAAATAGAAGATAGAATTGAACAACTGTACTGTCATTTTTTGAGTATTGAATACAGTTATACAATGGAATTCACTTTTCCCTTTTTTACCTTCCATCGAGATATTAAAGTATATCAGATTCACATAGGTAAATGATCCCATAACCACTCTTTGTTTTTGAGGATCTTATCGATTTAAGTAGCTCATCTACTTCGTGTCTCATACAGGTGGTGGAATTGGGGATCTTATAATGCTCTAGATCACTCTATCAATCTATTCTAGTCCCACCTGAATTCATATGCTGTAACTAATCAACTATAGCCAATGGATAGGATTTCTCACTTAAAGCGAATATTTGAGAAATACAATCGGCCACAACACCTCTAGTAGTTGGAGAAGAAGATAGGCATCCATATATTTGATCATATGACATACCCTTCCCTCCTTTCATTGGACAAACATAAATTGACTAGTAATTCACCCTCCTTTGTAGATTCTTGTAAATATCAGATGGACACTCCCAATCATGCTCTATTCAAGATCTCTTGGCCAAGTAGCACCAAAATGAAGGTTATTTGTCTCGAGGGGTGGCTTATCCAATCAAAATAATAAAATCTAATGCGGACCCTTTAGGCAAACAACCTAGGAACCCACAAACTCTTAGGAATAGAAACGATTGATTTGCTAAAAATGTGTTGAAGATAATCAGATTAGAACCCAAAGGAAACAAACTCCATAAAACCCAAAATTTGAGACGCCACAAAGGATGATCACTTCCTCTTATAAGTCAGATTCAAGTATTCAATCAAGAATACAAGAAGGCAAACCAAAAAAGCTTTCTAAAATTTTCTTTTCATTAATTAGTATTCGTCCTTGCCTCCAAATTACATAGCTCTTCTTCTTTATATCAAGAAACCCTAAGAGAAAAACCCCTAGGTGGAATGGGCCTAATAAGGCCTATTTAGTTCTAGATTGGGCCTAATCCATCCTTAAAAAAATAAAAGACTAAAAGATTTCAAATAAAAATCCCATAATTCAATAAAATAAAAATTGTTAAACATAACATGAATGACCCACAATTAAGTAAAAAAAATTGTTTTCTAAAGAACCCTTGCACCCAACTTTATCTTCCAAATCTATCCCTATCAATGGACCGCCAATTCCTTGCAAAAGATCTTATCAATATTTGGAAACATCAACTTGATCACGACTTGGGCATATTAACTTAATTAGCACCTCGATCTCCATTATTCCCCTCTTCTTCGAAAAGATTCATCCTCGAATCTTAGCTCTATAAGTAGGTCGATTTGGTATACCTTTACTTCTCCACAATCATTCAACCATGGTAGCTTGTACGGATTGGGATGCTTCTGTCACTTCAAATTTAACTTTTCTACCTATAAGGTACAAGGAACATTAGTGTAGCTCGCACTATCAATAATTAATGTGCATACATTATCCTTCACATGGCATTTTGTGTGGAAAATATGATCACGAGGCTTGTCATCTTCTTCATCATTAGGGGGTATATTCAAGAGTTTCATTGTGACAAGTAAATTTTTATGGACAGGTTCTTCCATTTCAACATTAGAACCATCCTTCACTAGTGATACCTCTTCGTCAAATGTACTATCACTCTTGATTTTTACATTTGTCGATACAACCATGATCCTTTTATCTAGTTTACAACTTGCTCTCTCTTCCTGATGCAGACCCTTTAGGTGAACAACCTAGTAACCCACGAACTCAAAGGAAATGAAATGATTGATTTGCTAAGAACGTGTTAAAGACGATCAGATTAGAACGCTAAGGAAACAAAGTCCTTAAAACCCAAATCTTGAGATGTCACAAAGGATGATCACTCCTTTTGATAAGTTGAATTCAAGCATTCAATCAAGAACACAAGAAGGCAAAGCAAAAAGCTTTCTGAACTTTTCTTTTCATTAATGAATATTTGTTCTTACCTCCATTACATAGCTCTTCTTATTAATAAACAAGAAATCCCAAAAGAAAAAAACCCTAGATGGAATGGGCCTAATCCAACCTTAAAATATAAAAGACTAAAAGACTTAACATAAAAAGCCCACAATTAACTAAAATAAAAATTATTAATCATGAAAGGCCCATAATTAAATAAAAGATTAAGACTTAAAATAAAAGCTCACAATTAACTAAAATAAAATTACTAAACAAAAAATCCCATATTTAGCTAAAATAAATTACTTCCTTAATCAATCTTTGCTCCCAACTTGATCTTCCAAATATATCCCTTGCATAAAAAGGTAATAAACCATCCTTGGTGAAGCTTTAGAATATTTGAATTTAGTTTTTGATTCTTCTAACACGGCCTCTTTGTATTACACTTCCATGATCAAGCCTTCCAAAGCTTCCTTCATCCTCTTAGTCTTTGCCCTTATCATTGGACTGTGAATTCCTTGCAAAGGATCTTGAGAATATTTGGGAACATCAACTTGATCAGCACCTTGATCTCCACTACTTCCATAATGGAATTGATGTCTTCTTTGTCTAGCCCATAACTTCTATGTCCCCTTTTTTGTAATTTAGAACTGGAAAAATGATTCTAAATCATCCAACCTTGCATTCATTCTCTTAAATTGGTCAAGAACAGATTTGATGAAAAATTTCCAGTTAACCTTTTGTAGTTCTCCTATCTCCTTACTCATGTTGTCAAATTGTAAAATAAAATGAGATAACTCATGCACTCCCTCACATGTTTGCTCTCAAATAAGATTGTTATGACTCTTCTTTCTTTTTTAACACTATTTTCAAGCTCTCTCTTTTTTTAACACTCCCTCATGTGTTTGCTCTCAAATAAGCTTGTTATCACTCTCATTTTTTAACACTATTTTTGTTCTCTCTTTCTTTTTCTTTACCACTCAAAGCTCATGACAACCTCCTTGGTGTTCTTAAAAAAATCAAAGAATCCAACTAATCTCAAGAAGTAACCATTTTATTGGTGACAATCTTAAAATTTAGAATTCTAAAAACTTAAAGGAAAAGTATGACAAAAAGAAAGTCCAAAAAGGACTCTAAATAAAGACTCTTGACTAAAGAGGACTCTAAAGAAAGAATCTTGACCAAAGAGGACACTAAAGAAAGAATCTTGACCAAAGAGGACACTAAAGACAGACTCTTGACCAAAGAGGACTCTAAAGAAAGACTCTTAATCAACTATGTTCTCCTTTTCTTTTTCTTCCTTTTTTTTCTCTTTCTTTTTTTTCTCTTTTTTTCTTCTATTTACTGTTGCTGTGAATAGAAAATTCACAAAAAAGGTGTTTTGCAACCTTAATGAGCAAGAACCGAAAACAACACAAAAAGGTGCGACAAATTTTTAACCCCTCAGTTAGTCGTGTAAATGGTGGAATTTGGACTCAAAAATTATAAGAAAAGTGGTGTAGCCTAATGTTTCTTGTAGGAATTGAAACAAACTTCAATTTGATATATTATAATAGTCCTTTTGTTACCCGAGTCAAAAGTTATTGTCATTTAAAGTTGCAAATCCGTTTTATCATTTTTTATTTGAAACTAAACAACATCCCTCTTCTTTTCTTTTTCTTTTCTTGTTTGAAGAACAAAGATAGGTTGAACACAAAAATATAGAATCAATAAAAAGATACAAATAATTCAGAGAAAAATATGAAAGAAATTCCAAATACGAAAACAATGACAACAAAATTGAAGAAAAACACAAGACTAAAAAGTATGAAATTTCCCTTCTTTTTTGTGATTTATGACTTAATATTGTAGAAAACAATCAAGGCTCTCATACAAATGATGTAGACCCTTTCGGCGAACAACCTAGGAACCCACAACTCAAAGGAATAGAAATGATTGATTGGCTAAGAACGTGTTGAAGATGATCAGATTAAAAATCTAAGGAAAAAATGTCCTGAAAAAACCAAACTTTGAGAGACCACAAAGGATGATCACTCCCTTTAATAAGCCAGATTCAAGTATTCAATCAAGAACACAAGAAGGTAAAGCAAAAAGCTTTCTAAAATTTTCTTTTCATTAATTAATATTCATTCTTACCTCCAAATTACATAGCTCCTCTTCTTTATAAGAAAAAACCCTAAAATAAAAAACCCTAGATGGAATGGGCCTAATAAGCATATTTAGTTATGGATTGGGCCTAATCCAACCTTAAAACAATACAAGACTAAAAGATTTCAACTAAAAATCCCACAGTTCAGTAAAACAAAAATTGCTAAACATAAATGGCGTACAATTAATTTAAACAAAAATCGTTTCCTAAAGTAACCCTTGCACCCAACTTGATCTTCCAAATCTATCCCTAGTCATTGGATTGCCAATTCCTTGCAAAAGATCTTGTGAATATTTGGAAACATCAACTTGATCACCACTTGGGCACATTAACTTGATTAGCACCTCGATCTCCATTAAAATCCCTACACCTAGATCAAATATTATTGGAGTTAGAGACTACAAATAAAAGAATCTAATTCAAATAGTGAAGGCAATCTTGGGAAATAAATGATGTACTGATCTTATTGGTCAAATCGAGCATTTATTGGGAGCCAATAAAATGACGGAAACAACAACAAAATTGAAAGAAAACATAAGACTTGGGGGATAAAATTCCTTCTTTTTTAGGGGATTTTTACTTAAAAACACAATAAATGATCAAATAACGATATTTTAAAATAATCTAAAATTAAAAAATGCATAGAGATAATCTATTTTTGAGAAACCAAGGCTCTAATTCCAAATGATGCGTAGTCTTTTGACAAACAACCTAGGAATATAGGAACTCCAAGGAATAGGAATGATTGAATAGCTATGAATATTGTTAAGATGATCGGAATAGAAGCCTAAGGAATAATAACCGAAAACAATGCAATAAGGTGCTGCCAAAATTTTAGACGTCAGTAACTAGGGTAAATGATGGCATTTGGGTTCAAAAACAAGGAGAACCAAAATAATGCTGCGTTTTGTTTTAAGGAATCAAACGAGGTTCGATTTGATATATTATAATAGTCGTTTCGATTCATGAATTAAAAGTTATGATAGTTTAAAGTTACAATCCCAATTATTAGCTTCTTTTCGAAATTGTGAACAACAACTCTCTTGGTTTTTCAGAGATAAAAGATAGATTAAACACATAAATAAAATAATAAGAAAAAGATACGAAACAAAATCTAAAAATGAAAAACAACGAAACAAAATTGAAAGAAAACGCAAGACTTGAGGGATGAAAATTCCTTCTTTTTTAGGTGATTTTTGACTCAAAAACACAATTAAAATCAAATAAATATTTTTTATAAAAATCTCAAATTAAAAAATGGATAGATGCATGGAGATAACCTATTTTTTGCAACCAAGGCTATGATTCCAAATGATGCGTATCCTTTAGGCAAACAATCTGGAAATATAGGAACTATAAGAAATACGAACGATTGAATAGCGATGAATATGGCTAAGATGATCGGAATTGAAGCCTAAGGAACAAGAACTGAAAACAATACAATAAGGTGTCACCAAATTTTTAGACATATGTAAATAGGGTAAACAAAGGAATTTGGGTTCAAAAACAAGAAGAACTGAAATAATGCTAAGTTGTCTTTGTAGGAATCCAAGCGAGCTTCGATTTGATTTATTATAATAGTCGTTTGGATGCATGAATTAAAAGTTATAACTGTTTAAAGTTAAAACCCCAATTAATAACTATTTTTTCAAAACTGTGAACTACAACAACTCTCTTGTTTTTTAGAAGAACAAAGATAGATTAAATACAGGAATAAAATAACAAGAAAAAGATACGAAGAATTCAGAGAAAAATGCGAAACGAAATCCAATGACTAAAACAACGACAACAAAATTGAAAGAAAATGCAAGACTTGAGGAATAAAATTCCTTCTTTTTTAGGTGATTTTTACTCAAAAACACGATAAAAAATCAAATAATGATTTTTTTAAAAAAATCTAAAATTCTAAAAAGCATAGATGCATAGAGATAACCTATTTTTAAGCAACCAAGGCTCTGATTCCAAATTATGTGTATCCTTTAGGTGAACAATCCAGGAATATTGGTACTCCAAGAAATACGAATGATTGAATAGCTATGAATGTGGTTAAGATGATCGGAATTGAAGCCTAAGGAAAAAGAACCGAAAACAATGCAATAAGGTGCGACCAAATTTTTAGACGTCTGTAAATAGGGTAAATGAAGGAATTTGGGTTCAAAAACAAGGAGAACTGAAAAAATGCTACGTTGTCTTTGTAGGAATCAAAAAGTTTAAACACAGGAAATAGTCTAAACACAGAAATAAAATAACAAGAAAAAGATATGAAGAATTCAAAGAAAAATGGTAGACGAAATCCAATGACGAAAACAACGACAACAAAATTGAAAGAAAACACAAGACTTGAGGGATAAAATTTCTTCTTTTTTAGGGGATTTTTACTCAAAAAAACAATAAAAAATTAAATAACGATATTTTGAAATAATCTAAAATTCAAAAACATATAGATGCATAGAGATAATCTATTTTTGAGCAAACAAGGCTCTGATTCCAAAAGATGCGTAGCCTTTTGGAAAACAACCTTGGAATATAGGAACTCGAAGGAATAGGAACGATTGAATATCTATGAATGTTGTTAAGATGATCGGAATTGAAGCCTAAGGAACAAGAACCAAAAACAACGTAATAAGGTGCGATCAAACTTTTAGGCGTCGGTAACTAGGGTAAACGATGGAATTTTGGTTCAAAAACAAGGAGAACCAAAATAATGCTACGTTGTCTTTGAAGTAATCGAAACTAGCTTTGATTTGATTTATTATAATTTTCGTTTCGATGCATGAATGAAAAGTTATAACAGTTTAAAGTTGCAACCCCAATTATTAATTATTTTTTTAAACTGTGAATTGCATTTGCTCTAATGTTTTTTAGAAGAAGAAAGACAGATTAAACACAAAAATAAAATAACAAGAAAAATATAGGATGAATTCAATGAAAAATGTGAAAATAAATAAAATGATGAAAACAACTACAACAAAATTGAAAGAAAACACAAGACTTAAGGAATAAAATTCCTTCTTTTTTAGGTGATTTTTACTCAAAAACACAATAAAAAATAAAATAACGATTTTTTTAAAAAATAAAAAATTCAAAATAGAAGTCCAAGGAATAGTAATGATTGAATAGCTATGAATGTTGTTAAGGTGATCAAAATAGAAGCCTAAGGAATAAGAACAAAAAAACAACACAATAAGGTGTAACCAAACTTTTAGACGTCGGTAACTAGGAAAAACGTTGGAATTTGAGTTCAAAAACAAGGAGAACTAAAATAATGCTACGTTGTCTTTGTAGGAATCGAAACGAGCTTCAATTTGATTTATTAAAATAGTTGTTTGATGCATGAATTAAAAGTTATAACCGTTTAAAGTTCCAACCCCAATTATTAACTATTTTTTCAAAACTATGAACTCGAACAACTCTCTTGTTTTTTGGAAGAACAAATATAGATTAAACACAGAAAGAAAATAAAAAGAAAAAGATAAGAAGAATTCAAAGAAAAACGCAAAACAAAATATAATGACGAAAACAACGACAACAAAATTGAAAGAAAATGCAAGACTTGAGGAACAAAATTCCTTCCTTTTTAGGTGAATTTTACTCAAAAACAAAATAAAAAATCAAATAACGATTTTTTGAAAAAATCTAAAATTCAAAAACGCATATATGCATAGAGATAACCTATTTTTGAGCAACCAACGCTCTCATTCCAAATGATGCGTAGCCTTTTGGTAAACAACCGGGGAATATAGGAACTCCAAGGAATAGTAATGGTTGAATATCTATGAAATTTGTTAAGATGATCGGAATAGAAGCCTAAGGAATAAGAACCAAAAACAACACAATAAGGTGCAACCAAAATTTTAAACGTCGGTAACTAGAGAAAACGTTGGAATTTGGGTTAAAAACAAGGAGAATCGAAATAATGGTTCATTGTGTTTTTAGGAATCCAAACGACCTTCAATTTGATATATTGTAATAGTCGTTTCGATGCATGAATCAAAAGTTGTAATAGTTTAAAGTTGTGACCCAAATTATTAACTTTTTTTCAAAACTGTGAATAGCAACATCTCTCTTGCTTTTTAGAAGAACAAAGATAGATTAAACACAAAAATAAAAGAAGAAGAAAAAGATACAAAGAATTTAAAGCAAATGCAAAACAAAATCCTAAAACAAAAATAACGAAACAAAATTGAAAGAAAATGCAAGACTTGAGGGATGAAAATTCCTTATTTTTTAGGTGATTTTGGACTCAAACACAATAAACAATCAAATAACCATTTTTTATAAAAATATGAAATTAAAAAATGGATAGATGCATAGAGATAACCTATTTTCAGCAACCAAGGCTATGATTCAAAATGATGCGTAGCCTTTTGGAAAACAACATTGGAATATAGCAACTCTAAGAAATAGGAACGATTGAATAGCTATGAATGTGGTTAAGATGATCAAAATAGAAGCTCAAGGAACAAGAACCGAAAACAAGACAATATGGTGCGAGCAAATGTTTAGACGTCTATAAATAGGGTTACCGAAGGAATTTGGGTTCAAAAACAAGGAGAACTGAAATAATGCTACGTTGTCTTTGTAGAAATCGAAACGAGCTTTGATTTGATTTATTATAATAGTTATTTCGATGCATAAATTAAAAGTTATAACAGTTTAAAGTTCCAACCCCAATTATTAACTATTTTCAAAACTATGAACTCCAATAGCTCTCTTCTTTTTTAGAAGAACAAATATAGATTATATAGAGAAATAAAATAACATGAAAAATATAAGAAGAATTCAAAGAAAAACGCGAAACGAAATCTAAAGACGAAAACAACGACAACAAAATTGAAAGAAAATGCAAGACTTGAGCTATAAAATTCTTTCTTTTTTCGGTGATTTTTACTCAAAAACAAAATCAAAAATCAAAAAACGATTTTTTAAAAAAATCTAAAATTCAAAAATGTATAGATGCATAGAGATAACCTATTTTTGAGCAACCAAGGCTCTGATTCCAAATGATACGTAGCTGATAACTGTATTTTATATAGTTATTTTCAACTATTTTATTAATTATAATTGCTAGATTCTCTCTATTTTTAGTTAATTTTAGTTTAATAAATTAGGATTTACTGTTTTTTCTAAATTTTAAGAAAATCAAATAAAATGTATCGAAAACGCTCTTAATGGTAAATTTTTGAACAAAAATATAATTTCAAATAAAATAGTGATTAATTGCAATTTATAAAAGTTGAAAATATAATTTAAATTAAAATCGGGCTTAGTTGTAATTATTAAAAGTTTAAAATTTAATTTAAATTACCAAAAGGGCTAAATTGCAATTAACCAAAGTTTAAAATGTAATTTGAAATATATTTGAGGGTGAAAATATAATTAATAAAAGTTATTTTTCTTCGCAGGAGAGAAGTTCCACGCGTACAACGTGGTCCGTCCGATCAAAGCATAAACGGTCAGGATTGGAGCGTGTAGATCAAACCCGACCAAAGAGAATGGATGCAGGATTTATGGCATCGCGCGGCTCGGCGTGCCAAAGGCGGCCCACCTGTCGCGCAGACCGGCGTGCAGGGTGGGACCCACATGTCGGCTACGCAGATTCCCTCGAGGCATATCGATCGCCGTTGGATGAGTTGAACGGTCCAGATTGAAGCACGTTGAACGAAGCTGTCGCTCACCGAGCCGCTCGTCTACAAATCCTGTGTGACGCGATACATCAAAGCCGCGTGCAGCCTCGTGTATCAACGGAAAATGAGCAGCCACGTGTCTCATAAATATTCCAGCGAATCACATGGTGACACGTGGCATGTATTTGGTGAAATAAAAACGCAGAAACCGCACCCAATTCCAGCCGTTAATTGATTCCAACGCGAGGATTCGTGTGCGACGCGTTCTTCTTGCGCCCGGCCTTACGACCCAATGAAAAGCTACCACGTGTCGCTTTGTTTCGCTCAGCAAATCGCATGGTGACACGTGGCATGCGTAAAAAGAGAAAAAAAATCAAAAAACGCGCAGAATGTTTTCACGCGTGCTCCCCATACATTTTTGTCCCCACTTTTAATATAAAAAAAATATAAAAATAATAAATAAATAAAAAAATAAGAATTGAAAATGGGGATATATTTTTGTACGCGTTATTTTGAAGGAGTTTTTTTTTTAGTTTTTGTTTTTCTTCTCTCAGTTCTTGCGAAATTTCCTCTCGCAGTTCTTGCGAAATTTCCTCTCGCAGTTCTTGCGAAATTTCTATATTGTATCATTTTCAGTTTTCTTTCTTCTTTGCGTGTTACAGAAAAACACGCAGAGTGTTTATTTAACATTATATGTTGTATTTTCTTAGGAAAATTACAGAGAAAGAAGACAACAAAGAAGAAGAAAAGGGAAGAAATTTATTGTTCATTGAGGAATCGTGAAAGAGTTTTTTTTCTTATCTATTTTCCTTTAATTTTTGTTTCTCTGCAATGTTTTATTTTTGTTGTGTTGTAATTTTAAATTCTGCTATGAACTAATACATTTGTTCTAGGATTGCAGTGTAGCGTAAATTATGAAACTTGAATTAATTATTTTTGAATGATTTATGAAACTGTTTTAAGTTGTTTATTTTATCTGTGTTTAATGCTTTTAATTATCGGAAGATTAATTAACTGATATGTGACACTTAAATAAACTTGAAAAAGGCATTTTTGTGTCTTGCTTTCGTGATAAAATAACGTATATACATAAGGGATAGAAATATACTTTTATTGTATGTGTGACTGTTTGAGAACTTAGAACTTAATAAATCTGTTTAATTTAATTCTCATAGGAATATAGTGAATTATTTTAACTAGGTGTGTCTGTATGGAGCTTGAAAGAGATATATGGATAAATTAGGAGTTCTTGGTTAACAACTTAAAACACGAGAACATAAATCAAGAGAGAATAAAATATTCAAGTGGATTAATTTGGGTGAACTGCAATCCTAGAATTTTCGTACAATCTGTTAAAAAAATTAATTAAGACAAACTGCAACAAATTTCTGATTGTTTGGATAACATCAGGTTTAAATAATTTTAATAATCAACAAACGTTAGTAATAAATCTCCGTGGGAATGATCTTTACTTACAAATATTATTACTTGTGACCGTGTATACTTGCACGATTTTTGTGTGTTGTAAAACACACAAGCCTTTTGGTAAACAACTTGGGAATATAGGAACTCCAAGGAATAGTAATGATTGAATAGCTATGAATGTTGTTAAGATGATTATAATAGAAGCCTAAGGAACAAGAACCGAAAACAACTCAATAAGGTGCGAGCAAATTTTTAGACGTCTATAAATAGGGTTACCGAAGGAATTAGGGTTCAAAAACAAGGAGAACTGAAACAATGCTACGTTGTCTTTGTAGGAATCGAAACGAGCTTCGATTTAATTTATTATAATAGTTGTTTCGATGCATGAATTAAAAGTTATAACAGTTTAAAGTTCCAACACCAATTTAGGTGATTTTTACTCAAAAACAAAATAACTATTTTTGAGCAACCAAGGCTCAAATTCAAAATGATGTGTAGCCTTTTTGTAAACAATGTGGGAATATAGGAACTCTATAGAATAGCACCGATTGAATAGCTATGAATTTTGTTATGATGAAAGGAATAGAAGCTTAAGGAATAAGAACCAAAAACAACACAATAAGGTGCAACCAAACTTTTAGATGTCGGTAACTAGGGAAAATGTTGGAATTTGTGTTCAAAAACTAGAAGAGCCAAAATAATGCTTCATTTATATATTATAATAGTGGTTTCAAGGCATGAATTAAAAGTTAGAACAGTTTAAAGTTGCGACCCAAATTATTAACTTCTTTTTTGAAAGTATGGACTACAACAACTCTCTTGTTTTTTAGAAGAACAAAGATAGATTAGACACAGAAATAAAAGAAAAAGAAAAGAAGTATTCAAAGAAAAACGCGAAGCGAAATAAAAAAAACAACGAAACAAAATTGATAGAAAATGCAAGACTTGAGGGATGAAAATTCCTTATTTTTATGTGTTTTTTGACTCAAAAACACAATAAACAATCAAAAAACGATTTTTTATAAAACTCTGAAATTAAAAAATGCAAAGATGCGTGGAGATAACCTATTTTCAACAACCAAGGCTATGATTCCAAATGATGTGTACCTTTTTGGAAAAAAACCTGGGAATATAGCAACTTCAAGAACGAGGAACGATTTAATAGCTATGGATGTGGTTAATTTGATCGGAATAGAAGCCTAAGGAATAAGAACCAAAAATAACACAATAAGGTGTAACCAAAATTTTAGACATCGGTAACTAGGGAAAACGTTGGAATTTCGGCTCAAAAGCAAGGAGAATTGAAATAATGCTACATTGTCTTGGTAGGAATCGAAATGAGCTTCGATTTGATTTATTGTAATAGTTGTTTCGATGCATGAAATAAAAAGTTATAACAATTTAAAGTTTCAACCCCAATTATTAACTATTTTTTCGAAACTGTGAACTACAAAAGCACTCTTCTTTTTTAGAAGAAAAAATATAGATTAAACACACAAATAAAATACCAAGAAAAAGATAAGAAGAATTCAAAGAAAAATGCAAAACGAAATCTAATGATGAAGACAACGACAACAAAATTGAAAGAAAATGCAAGACTTGATGGATAAAATTCCTTCCTTTTTAGGTTATTTTTAATCAAAAACAAAATAAAAAATAAAAAATAAAATAACGATTTTTTTAAAAAATATAAAATTAAAAAATGCATAGATGCATAGATATAACATATTTTTGAGCAACCAAGGCTGTGATTTCAAATGATGCGTAGCCTTTTGGTAAACAACCTGGGAATATAGGAACTCCAAGGAATAGTAATGATTGACTAGCTATGAATTTTCTTAAGATGATCGAAATAGAAGCCTAAGGAATAAGAACCAAAGACAACACAATAATATACAACCAAACTTTTAGACGTCAGTAACTACGGTAATTGTTGGAATTTGGGTTCAAAAACAATGTGAACCGAAATCATGCTTAATTGTGTTATTAGGAATCAAAACGAGTTTCGATTTGATATATTATAAAATTCGTTTCGATGCTTGAATTAAAAGATATAACAGTTTAAAGTTGAGACACAAATTATTAACTTCTTTTTCGAAACTATGGACTGCAACAACTCTCTTGTTTTTTAGAAGAACAAATATAGATTAGACACAGAAATAAAAGAAGAAGAAAAAGATACAAAGAATATAACAAATATGCGAAATAAAATAAAAAAAACAATAAAAAAAATCGACAGAAAATGCAAGACTTGATGGATGAAAAGTCTTTATTTTTTAGGTGATTTTTGACTCAAAAACAAAATAAAAAATCTAAAATTCAAAAACGCATAGATGCATATAGATAACCTATTTTTGACCAACCAAGGCTCCCATTTCAAATGATATGTAGCCTTTTGGTAAACAACTTGGGAATATAGGAACTATGAGGAATAGTAATGATTTAATAGCTATAGATTTTGTTAAGATGATCGGAATAGAAGCCTAAGGAATAAGAATAAAAAACAACACAATAAGGTGCAACCAAACTTTTAGACATCGGTAACTAGGGAAAACGTTGGAATTTGGGCTCAAAAGCAAGGAGAATTGAAATAATGCTACGTTGTCTTGGTAGGAATCGAAACGAGCTTCGATTTGATTTATTGTAATAGTTGTTTCGATGCTTGAATTAAAAATTATAACAGTTTAAAGTTCCAACCCCAATTATTAACTATATTTTTCGAAACTGTGAACTACAATAGCACTCTTCTTTTTCAGAAGAAAAAATATATATTAAACACAGAAATAAAATAACAAGAAAAAGATAAGAAGAATTCAAAGAAAAATGCAAAACGAAATCTAATGATGAAGACGACGACAACAAAATTGAAAGAAAATGCAAGAGTTGATGGATAAAATTCCTTCCTTTTTAGGTTAATTTTACTCAAAAACAAAATAAAAAATAAAAAATAAAACAACGATTTTTTTTAAAAATCTAAAATTAAAAAATGCATAGATGCATAGATATAACATATTTTTGAGCAACCAAGGCTGTGATTCCAAATGATGTATAGCCTTTTGGTAAACAACCTGGGAATATAGGAACTCCAAGGAATAGTAATGATTGACTAGCTATGAATTTTGTTAAGATGATCAAAATAGAAGCCTAAGGAAGAAGAACCAAAATCAACACAATAAGGTGCAACCAAACTTTTAGACGTCAGTAACTAGGGAAATTGTTGGAATTTGAGTTCAAAAACATGGAGAACCGAAATCATGCTTAATTGTGTTATTAGGAATCAAAACGAGTTTGGATTTGATAATATATAAAATTCGTTTCGATGCTTGTATTAAAAGATATAACAGTTTAAAGTTGTGACACAAATTATTAACTTATTTTTTGAAACTATGGACTGCAACAACTCTCTTGTTTTTTAGAAGATCAAAGATAGATTAGACACAGAAATAAAAGAAGAAGAAAAATATACAAAGAATATAAAAAAAATGTGACACGAAATAAAAAAAACAATAAAAAAATGAAAAGAAAATGCAAGACTTGATGGATGAAAATTCCTTATTTTTTAGGTGATTTTTGACTGAAAAACAAAATAAAAAAACAAATAACGATTTAAAAAAAAAATCTAAAATTCAAAAACGCATAGATGCATATAGATAACCTAGTTTCGACGCACAAGGCTCTGATTTCAAATGATGCGTAGCCTTTTGGTAAACAACCTGGGAATATAGGAACTTCGAGGAATAGTAATGATTTAGTAGCTACGAATTTTGTTAAGATGATCTGAATAGAAGCCTAAGGAATAAGAACCAAAAACAACACAATAAGGTACAACCAAACTTTTAGACGTCATTAACTAGGGAAAACGTTGGAATTTGGGCTCAAAAGCAGGGAGAACTGAAATAATGCTATGTTGTCTTTGTAGGAATCGAAACGAGCTTCGATTTGATTTATTGTAATAGTTGTTTTGATGCATGAATTAAAAGTTATAACAATTTAAAGTTTCAACCCCAATTATTAACTATTTTTTCGAAACTATGAACTACAAAAGCACTTTTCTTTTTTAGAAGAAAAAATATAGATAAAACACACAAATAAAATAACAAGAAAAAGATAAGAAGAATTCAAAGAAAAATGCAAAACGAAATCTAATGATGAAGACAACGACAACAAAATTGAAAGAAAATGCAATACTTGAGGGATAAAATTCCTTCCTTTTTAGGTTATTTTTACTCAAAAACAAAATATAAAATATAAAATAAAATAACGATTTTTTTTAAAAAATCTAAAATTAAAAAATGCATAGATGCATAGATATAACATATTTTTGAGCAACCAAGGTTGTGATTCCAAATGATGTATAGCCTTTTGGTAAACAATCTGGGAATATAAGAACTCCAAGGAATAGTAATGATTGACTAGCTATGAATTTTGTTAAGATTATCAAAATATAAGCCTTAGGAATAAGAACCAAAATCAACACAATAAGGTGCAACCAAACTTTTAGACGTCGGTAACTTGGGTAATTTGTTGGAATTTGAGTTCAAAAACATGGAGAACCGAAATCATGCTTAATTGTTTTATTAGGAATCAAAACGAGTTTTGATTTGATATATTATAAAATTCATTTCGATGCTTGAATTAAAAGATATAACAGTTTAAAGTTGTGACACAAATTATTAACTTCTTTTTCGAAACTATAGACTGCAACAACTCTCTTGTTTTTTAGAAGAACAAAGATAGATTAGACACATAAATAAAAGAAGAAGAAAAATATACAAAGAATATAAAAAAAATGTGACACGAAATAAAAAAAACAATAAAAAAATCGAAAGAAAATGCAAGACTTGATGGAAGAAAATTCCTTTTTTTTAGGTGATTTTTGACTAAAAAACAAAATAAAAAATCAAATAACGATTTTTTAAAAAAATATAAAATTCAAAAACGCATAGATGCATATGGATAACCTATTTTTGACCCACCAAGGCTCCCATTTCAAATGATGTGTAGCCTTTTGGTAAACAACTTGGGAATATAGGACCTCCAAGGAATAGTAATGATTGACTAGCTATGAATTTTGTTAAGATGATCAAAATAGAAGCCTAAGGAATAAGAACCAAAATCAACACAATAAGGCGCAACCAAACTTTAAGACATCGGTAATTAGGGTAATTGTTGGAATTTGAGTTCAAAAAGATGGAGAACTGAAATCATGCTTAATTGTGTTATTTGGAATCAAAAAGAGTTTCGATTTGATATATTATAAAAGTCGTTTCGATGCTTGAATTAAAAGATATAACAGTTTAAAGTTGTGACACAAATTATTAACTTCTTTTTCGAAACTATGGACTGCAACAACTCTCTTGTTTTTTAGAAGAACAAAGATAGATTAGACACAGAAATAAAAGAAGAAGAAAAATATAGAAAGAATATAAAAAAATGTGACACGAAATAAAAAAAAACATTAAAAGAATCGAAAGAAAATGCAAGACTTGATGGATGAAAATTCCTTTTTTTTTAGGTGATTTTTGACTGAAAAACAAAATAAAAAATCAAATAACGATTTTTTAAAAAAAATTTAAAATTCAAAAACGCTTAGATGCATATAGATAACCAATTTTTGACCCAACAAGGATATGATTTCAAATGATGTGTAGCCTTTTGGTAAAAAACATGGGAATATAGGAGCTCCGAGGAATAGTAATGATTTAATAGCTATAGATTTTGTTAAGATGATCGGAATAGAAGCCTAAGGAATAAGAATCAAAAACAACACAATAAGGTGCAACCAAACTTTTAGACATCGGTAACTAGGGAAAACGTTGGAATTTGGGCACAAAAGCAAGGAGAACTGAAATAATGCTACGTTGTCTTGGTAGGAATCGAAACGAGCTTCGATTTGATTTATTGTAATAGTTGTTTCGATGCTTGAATTAAAAATTATAACAGTTTAAAGTTCCAACCCCAATTATTAACTATATTTTTCGAAACTGTGAACTACAATAGCACTCTTCTTTTTTAGAAGAAAAAATATAGATTAAACACACAAATAAAATACCAAGAAAAAGATAAGAAGAACTCAAAGAAAAATGCAAAACGAAATCTAATGATGAAGACGACGACAACAAAATTGAAAGAAAATACAAGAGTTGATGGATAAAATTCCTTCCTTTTTAGGTTAATTTTACTCAAAAACAAAATAAAAAATAAAAAATAAAACAACGATTTTTTTAAAAAATCTAAAATTAAAAAATGCATAGATGCATAGATATAACATATTTTTGAGCAACCAAGGCTGTGATTCCAAATGATGTATAGCCTTTTGGTAAACAATCTGGAAATATAGGAACTCCAAGGAATAGTAATGATTGACTAGCTATGAATTTTGTTAAGATGATCAAAATAGAAGCCTAAGGAATAAGAACCAAAATCAACACAATAAGGTGCAACCAAACTTTTAGACGTCGGTAACTAGGGAAATTGTTGGAATTTGAGTTCAAAAACATGGAGAACCGAAATCATGCTTAATTGTGTTATTAGGAATCAAAACGACTTTCGATTTGATATATTATAAAATTCATTTCGATGCTTGAATTAAAAGATATAACAGTTTAAAGTTGTGACACAAATTATTAACTTCTTTTTCGAAACTATGGACTGCAACAACTCTCTTGTTTTTTAGAAGAACAAAGATAGATTAGACACAGAAATAAAAGAAGAAGAAAAAGATACAAAGAATATAAAAAAAATGCGAGACGAAATAAAAAAATTGAAAGAAAATGCAAGACTTGATGGATGAAAATTCCTTATTTTTTAGGTGATTTTTGACTCAAAAACAAAATAAAAAATCAAATTACGATTTTTAGAAAAAATCTAAAATTCAAAAATGCATAGATGCATATAGATAACCTATTTTTGACCCACCAAGGCTCTGATTTCAAATGATGAGTAGCCTTTTGGTAAACAACCTGGGAATATAGGAACTCCGAGGAATAGTAATGATTTAATAGCTATGGATTTTGTTAAGATGATCGGAATAGAAGCCTAAGGATTAAGAATAAAAAACAACACAATAAGGTGCAACCAAACTTTTCGACGTCGGTAACTAGGGAAAACGTTGGAATTTGGGCTCAGAAGCAAGGAGAACTGAAATAATGCTACGTTGTCTTGGTAGGAATCGAAACGAGCTTCGATTTCATTTATTGTAATAGTTGTTTCGATGCATGAATTAAAAGTTATAACATTTTAAAGTTTCAACCCTAATTATTAACTATTTTTTCGAAACTGTTAACTACAAAAGCACTCTTCTTTTTTAGAAGAAAAAATATAGATTAAACACACAAATAAAATACCAAGAAAAAGAAAAGAAGAATTCAAAGAAAAATGCAAAACGAAATCTAATGATGAAGACAACGACAACAAAATTGAAAGAAAATGCAATACTTGATGGATAAAATTCCTTCCTTTTTAGGTTATTTTTACTCAAAAACAAAATATAAAATATAAAATAAAATAACGATTTTTTTAAAAAATCTAAAATTAAAAAATGCATAGATGCATAGATATAACATATTTTTGAGCAACCAAGGCTGTGATTCCAAATGATGTATAGCCTTTTGGTAAACAATCTGAGAATATAGGAACTCCAAGGAATAGTAATGATTGACTAGCTATGAATTTTGTTAAGATTATCAAAATATAAGCCTTAGGAATAAGAACCAAAATCAACACAATAAGGTGCAACCAAACTTTTAGACGTCGGTAACTTGGGTAATTTGTTGGAATTTGAGTTCAAAAACATGGAGAACCGAAATCATGCTTAATTGTGTTATTAGGAATCAAAACGAGTTTCGATTTGATATATTATAAAATTCATTTCGATGCTTGAATTAAAAGATATAACAGTTTAAAGTTGTGACACAAATTATTAACTTCTTTTTCGAAACTATGGACTGCAACAACTCTCTTGTTTTTTAGAAGAACAAAGATGGATTAGACACAGAAATAAAAGAAGCAGAAAAAGATACAAAGAATATAAAAAAAATGCGAGACGAAATAAAAAAAAACAAAATAAAAAATCAAATAACGATTTTTTAAAAAAATCTAAAATTCAAAAACGCATAGAGCAATATAGATAACCTAGTTTTGACACACCAAGGCTCCCATTTCAAATGATGTGTAGCCTTTTGGTAAACAACTTGGGAATATAGGAACTATGAGGAATAGTAATGATTTAATAGCTATAGATTTTGTTAAGATGATCGGAATAGAAGCCTAAGGAATAAGAATCAAAAACAACACAATAAGGTGCAACCAAACTTTTAGACATCGGTAACTAGGGAAAACGTTGGAATTTGGGCACAAAAGCAAGGAGAACTGAAATAATGCTACGTTGTCTTGGTAGGAATCGAAACGAGCTTCGATTTGATTTATTGTAATAGTTGTTTCGATGCTTGAATTAAAAATTATAACAGTTTAAAGTTCCAACCCCAATTATTAACTATATTTTTCGAAACTGTGAACTACAATAGCACTCTTCTTTTTTAGAAGAAAAAATATAGATTAAACACACAAATAAAATACCAAGAAAAAGATAAGAAGAACTCAAAGAAAAATGCCAAACGAAATCTAATGATGAAGACGACGACAACAAAATTGAAAGAAATTGCAAGAGTTGACGGATAAAATTCCTTCCTTTTTAGGTTATTTTTATTCAAAAACAAAATATAAAATATAAAATAAAATAACGATTTTTTTAAAAAATCTAAAATTAAAAAATGCATAGATGCATAGATATAACATATTTTTGAGCAACCAAGGCTGTGATTCCAAATGATGTATAGCCTTTTGGTAAACAATCTGAGAATATAGGAACTCCAAGGAATAGTAATGATTGACTAGCTATGAATTTTGTTAAGATGATCAAAATAGAAGCCTAAGGAATAAGAACCAAAATCAACACAATAAGGTGCAACCAAACTTTTAGACGTCGGCAACTAGGGAAATTGTTGGAATTTGAGTTCAAAAACATGGAGAACCGAAATCATGCTTAATTGTGTTATTAGGAATCAAAACGAGTTTCGATTTGATATATTATAAAATTCATTTCGATGCTTGAATTAAAAGATATAACAGTTTAAAGTTGTGACACAAATTATTAACTTCTTTTTCGAAACTATGGACTGCAACAACTCTCTTGTTTTTTAGAAGAACAAAGATGGATTAGACACAGAAATAAAAGAAGCAGAAAAAGATACAAAGAATATAAAAAAAATGCGAGACGAAATAAAAAAAACAAAATAAAAAATCAAATAACGATTTTTTAAAAAAATCTAAAATTCAAAAACGCATAGAGCAATATAGATAACCTAGTTTTGACACACCAAGGCTCCCATTTCAAATGATGTGTAGCCTTTTGGTAAACAACTTGGGAATATAGGAACTATGAGGAATAGTAATGATTTAATAGCTATAGATTTTGTTAAGATGATCGGAATAGAAGCCTAAGGAATAAGAATCAAAAACAACACAATAAGGTGCAACCAAACTTTTAGACATCGGTAACTAGGGAAAACGTTGGAATTTGGGCACAAAAGCAAGGAGAACTGAAATAATGCTACGTTGTCTTGGTAGGAATCAAACGAGCTTCGATTTGATTTATTGTAATAGTTGTTTCGATGCTTGAATTAAAAATTATAACATTTTAAAGTTCCAACCCCAATTATTAACTATATTTTTCAAACTGTGAACTACAATCGCACTCTTCTTTTTTAAAAGAAAAAATATAGATTAAACACACAAATAAAATACGAAGAAAAAGATAAGAAGAACTCAAAGAAAAATGCATAACGAAATCTAATGATGAAGACGACGACAACAAAATTGAAAGAAAATACAAGAGTTGATGGATAAAATTCCTTCCTTTTTAGGTTAATTTTACTCAAAAAAAAATAAAAAATAAAAAATAAAACAACGATTTTTTTAAAAATCTAAAATTAAAAAATGCATAGATGCATAGATATAACATATTTTTGAGCAACCAAGGCTGTGATTCCAAATGATGTATAGCCTTTTGGTAAACAATCTGGAAATATAGGAACTCCAAGGAATAGTAATGATTGACTAGCTATGAATTTTGTTAAGATGATCAAAATAGAAGCCTAAGGAATAAGAACCAAAATCAACACAATAAGGTGCAACCAAACTTTTAGACGTGGGTAACTAGGAAATTGTTGGAAATTGAGTTCAAAAACATGGAGAACCGAAATCATGCTTAATTGTGTTATTAGGAATCAAAACGACTTTCGATTTGATATATTATAAAATTCATTTCGATGCTTGAATTAAAAGATATAACAGTTTAAAGTTGTGACACAAATTATTAACTTCTTTTTCGAAACTATGGACTGCAACAACTCTCTTGTTTTTTAGAAGAACAAAGATAGATTAGACACAGAAATAAAAGAAGAAGAAAAAGATACAAAGAATATAAAAAAAATGCGAGACGAAATAAAAAAATTGAAAGAAAATGCAAGACTTGATGGATGAAAATTCCTTATTTTTTAGGTGATTTTTGACTCAAAAACAAAATAAAAAATCAAATAACGATTTTTAGAAAAAATCTAAAATTCAAAAATGCATAGATGCATATAGATAACCTATTTTTGACCCACCAAGGCTCTGATTTCAAATGATGAGTAGCCTTTTGGTAAACAACCTGGGAATATAGGAACTCCGAGGAATAGTAATGATTTAATAGCTATGGATTTTGTTAAGATGATCGGAATAGAAGCCTAAGGATTAAGAATAAAAAACAACACAATAAGGTGCAACCAAACTTTTCGACGTCGGTAACTAGGGAAAACGTTGGAATTTGGGCTCAGAAGCAAGGAGAACTGAAATAATGCTACGTTGTCTTGGTAGGAATCGAAACGAGCTTCGATTTCATTTATTGTAATAGTTGTTTCGATGCATGAATTAAAAGTTATAACATTTTAAAGTTTCAACCCTAATTATTAACTATTTTTTCGAAACTGTTAACTACAAAAGCACTCTTCTTTTTTAGAAGAAAAAATATAGATTAAACACACAAATAAAATACCAAGAAAAAGAAAAGAAGAATTCAAAGAAAAATGCAAAACGAAATCTAATGATGAAGACAACGACAACAAAATTGAAAGAAAATGCAATACTTGATGGATAAAATTCCTTCCTTTTTAGGTTATTTTTACTCAAAAACAAAATATAAAATATAAAATAAAATAACGATTTTTTTAAAAAATCTAAAATTAAAAAATGCATAGATGCATAGATATAACATATTTTTGAGCAACCAAGGCTGTGATTCCAAATGATGTATAGCCTTTTGGTAAACAATCCGAGAATATAGGAACTCCAAGGAATAGTAATGATTGACTAGCTATGAATTTTGTTAAGATTATCAAAATATAAGCCTTAGGAATAAGAACCAAAATCAACACAATAAGGTGCAACCAAACTTTTAGACGTCGGTAACTTGGGTAATTTGTTGGAATTTGAGTTCAAAAACATGGAGAACCGAAATCATGCTTAATTGTGTTATTAGGAATCAAAACGAGTTTCGATTTGATATATTATAAAATTCATTTCGATGCTTGAATTAAAAGATATAACAGTTTAAAGTTGTGACACAAATTATTAACTTCTTTTCGAAACTATGGACTGCAACAACTCTCTTGTTTTTAGAAGAACAAAGATGGATTAGACACGTAAATAAAAGAAGCAGAAAAAGATACAAAGAATATAAAAAAATGCGAGACGAAATAAAAAAACAAAATAAAAAATCAAATAACGATTTTTTAAAAAAATCTAAAATTCAAAAACGCATAGAGCAATATAGATAACCTAGTTTTGACACACCAAGGCTCCCATTTCAAATGATGTGTAGCCTTTTGGTAAACAACTTGGGAATATAGGAACTATGAGGAATAGTAATGATTTAATAGCTATAGATTTTGTTAAGATGATCGGAATAGAAGCCTAAGGAATAAGAATCAAAAACAACACAATAAGGTGCAACCAAACTTTTAGACATCGGTAACTAGGGAAAACGTTGGAATTTGGGCACAAAAGCAAGGAGAACTGAAATAATGCTACGTTGTCTTGGTAGGAATCGAAACGAGCTTCGATTTGATTTATTGTAATAGTTGTTTCGATGCTTGAATTAAAAATTATAACAGTTTAAAGTTCCAACCCCAATTATTAACTATATTTTTCGAAACTGTGAACTACAATAGCACTCTTCTTTTTTAGAAGAAAAAATATAGATTAAACACACAAATAAAATACCAAGAAAAAGATAAGAAGAACTCAAAGAAAAATGCAAAACGAAATCTAATGATGAAGACGACGACAACAAAATTGAAAGAAAATACAAGAGTTGATGGATAAAATTCCTTCCTTTTTAGGTTAATTTTACTCAAAAAAAAAATAAAAAATAAAAAATAAAACAACGATTTTTTTAAAAAATCTAAAATTAAAAAATGCATAGATGCATAGATATAACATATTTTTGAGCAACCAAGGCTGTGATTCCAAATGATGTATAGCCTTTTGGTAAACAATCTGGAAATATAGGAACTCCAAGGAATAGTAATGATTGACTAGCTATGAATTTTGTTAAGATGATCAAAATAGAAGCCTAAGGAATAAGAACCAAAATCAACACAATAAGGTGCAACCAAACTTTTAGACGTCGGTAACTAGGGAAATTGTTGGAAATTGAGTTCAAAAACATGGAGAACCGAAATCATGCTTAATTGTGTTATTAGGAATCAAAACGACTTTCGATTTGATATATTATAAAATTCATTTCGATGCTTGAATTAAAAGATATAACAGTTTAAAGTTGTGACACAAATTATTAACTTCTTTTTCGAAACTATGGACTGCAACAACTCTCTTGTTTTTTAGAAGAACAAAGATAGATTAGACACAGAAATAAAAGAAGAAGAAAAAGATACAAAGAATATAAAAAAAATGCGAGACGAAATAAAAAAATTGAAAGAAAATGCAAGACTTGATGGATGAAAATTCCTTATTTTTTAGGTGATTTTTGACTCAAAAACAAAATAAAAAATCAAATAACGATTTTTAGAAAAAATCTAAAATTCAAAAATGCATAGATGCATATAGATAACCTATTTTTGACCCACCAAGGCTCTGATTTCAAATGATGAGTAGCCTTTTGGTAAACAACCTGGGAATATAGGAACTCCGAGGAATAGTAATGATTTAATAGCTATGGATTTTGTTAAGATGATCGGAATAGAAGCCTAAGGATTAAGAATAAAAAACAACACAATAAGGTGCAACCAAACTTTTCGACGTCGGTAACTAGGGAAAACGTTGGAATTTGGGCTCAGAAGCAAGGAGAACTGAAATAATGCTACGTTGTCTTGGTAGGAATCGAAACGAGCTTCGATTTCATTTATTGTAATAGTTGTTTCGATGCATGAATTAAAAGTTATAACATTTTAAAGTTTCAACCCTAATTATTAACTATTTTTTCGAAACTGTTAACTACAAAAGCACTCTTCTTTTTTAGAAGAAAAAATATAGATTAAACACACAAATAAAATACCAAGAAAAAGAAAAGAAGAATTCAAAGAAAAATGCAAAACGAAATCTAATGATGAAGACAACGACAACAAAATTGAAAGAAAATGCAATACTTGATGGATAAAATTCCTTCCTTTTTAGGTTATTTTTACTCAAAAACAAAATATAAAATATAAAATAAAATAACGATTTTTTTAAAAAATCTAAAATTAAAAAATGCATAGATGCATAGATATAACATATTTTTGAGCAACCAAGGCTGTGATTCCAAATGATGTATAGCCTTTTGGTAAACAATCTGAGAATATAGGAACTCCAAGGAATAGTAATGATTGACTAGCTATGAATTTTGTTAAGATTATCAAAATATAAGCCTTAGGAATAAGAACCAAAATCAACACAATAAGGTGCAACCAAACTTTTAGACGTCGGTAACTTGGGTAATTTGTTGGAATTTGAGTTCAAAAACATGGAGAACCGAAATCATGCTTAATTGTGTTATTAGGAATCAAAACGAGTTTCGATTTGATATATTATAAAATTCATTTCGATGCTTGAATTAAAAGATATAACAGTTTAAAGTTGTGACACAAATTATTAACTTCTTTTTCGAAACTATGGACTGCAACAACTCTCTTGTTTTTTAGAAGAACAAAGATGGATTAGACACAGAAATAAAAGAAGCAGAAAAAGATACAAAGAATATAAAAAAAATGCGAGACGAAATAAAAAAAACAAAATAAAAAATCAAATAACGATTTTTTAAAAAAATCTAAAATTCAAAAACGCATAGAGCAATATAGATAACCTAGTTTTGACACACCAAGGCTCCCATTTCAAATGATGTGTAGCCTTTTGGTAAACAACTTGGGAATATAGGAACTATGAGGAATAGTAATGATTTAATAGCTATAGATTTTGTTAAGATGATCGGAATAGAAGCCTAAGGAATAAGAATCAAAAACAACACAATAAGGTGCAACCAAACTTTTAGACATCGGTAACTAGGGAAAACGTTGGAATTTGGGCACAAAAGCAAGGAGAACTGAAATAATGCTACGTTGTCTTGGTAGGAATCGAAACGAGCTTCGATTTGATTTATTGTAATAGTTGTTTCGATGCTTGAATTAAAAATTATAACAGTTTAAAGTTCCAACCCCAATTATTAACTATATTTTTCGAAACTGTGAACTACAATAGCACTCTTCTTTTTTAGAAGAAAAAATATAGATTAAACACACAAATAAAATACCAAGAAAAAGATAAGAAGAACTCAAAGAAAAATGCAAAACGAAATCTAATGATGAAGACGACGACAACAAAATTGAAAGAAAATACAAGAGTTGATGGATAAAATTCCTTCCTTTTTAGGTTAATTTTACTCAAAAAAAAAATAAAAAATAAAAAATAAAACAACGATTTTTTTAAAAAATCTAAAATTAAAAAATGCATAGATGCATAGATATAACATATTTTTGAGCAACCAAGGCTGTGATTCCAAATGATGTATAGCCTTTTGGTAAACAATCTGGAAATATAGGAACTCCAAGGAATAGTAATGATTGACTAGCTATGAATTTTGTTAAGATGATCAAAATAGAAGCCTAAGGAATAAGAACCAAAATCAACACAATAAGGTGCAACCAAACTTTTAGACGTCGGTAACTAGGGAAATTGTTGGAAATTGAGTTCAAAAACATGGAGAACCGAAATCATGCTTAATTGTGTTATTAGGAATCAAAACGACTTTCGATTTGATATATTATAAAATTCATTTCGATGCTTGAATTAAAAGATATAACAGTTTAAAGTTGTGACACAAATTATTAACTTCTTTTTGAAACTATGGATCGCAACAACTCTCTTGTTTTTTAGAAGAACAAAGATAGATTAGACACAGAAATAAAAGAAGAAGAAAAAGATACAAAGAATATAAAAAAAATGCGAGACGAAATAAAAAAATTGAAAGAAAATGCAAGACTTGATGGATGAAAATTCCTTATTTTTTAGGTGATTTTTGACTCAAAAACAAAATAAAAAATCAAATAACGATTTTTAGAAAAAATCTAAAATTCAAAAATGCATAGATGCATATAGATAACCTATTTTTGACCCACCAAGGCTCTGATTTCAAATGATGAGTAGCCTTTTGGTAAACAACCTGGGAATATAGGAACTCCGAGGAATAGTAATGATTTAATAGCTATGGATTTTGTTAAGATGATCGGAATAGAAGCCTAAGGATTAAGAATAAAAAACAACACAATAAGGTGCAACCAAACTTTTCGACGTCGGTAACTAGGGAAAACGTTGGAATTTGGGCTCAAGCAAGGAGAACTGAAATAATGCTACGTTGTCTTGGTAGGAATCAAACGAGCTTCGATTTCATTTATTGTAATAATTGTTTCGATCCACGAATTAAAAGTTATAACACTTTAAAGTTTCAACCCTAATTATTAACTATTTTTTCAAACCTGTTAACTACAAAAGCACTCTTCTTTTTTAGAAGAAAAAATATAGATTAAACACACAAATAAAATACCAAGAAAAAGAAAAGAAGAATTCAAAGAAAAATGCAAAACGAAATCTAATGATGAAGACAACGACAACAAAATTGAAAGAAAATGCAATACTTGATGGATAAAATTCCTTCCTTTTTAGGTTATTTTTACTCAAAAACAAAATATAAAATATAAAATAAAATAACGATTTTTTTAAAAAATCTAAAATTAAAAAATGCATAGATGCATAGATATAACATATTTTTGAGCAACCAAGGCTGTGATTCCAAATGATGTATAGCCTTTTGGTAAACAATCTGAGAATATAGGAACTCCAAGGAATAGTAATGATTGACTAGCTATGAATTTTGTTAAGATTATCAAAATATAAGCCTTAGGAATAAGAACCAAAATCAACACAATAAGGTGCAACCAAACTTTTAGACGTCGGTAACTTGGGTAATTTGTTGGAATTTGAGTTCAAAAACATGGAGAACCGAAATCATGCTTAATTGTGTTATTAGGAATCAAAACGAGTTTCGATTTGATATATTATAAAATTCATTTCGATGCTTGAATTAAAAGATATAACAGCTTTAAAGTTGTGACACAAATTATTAACTTCTTTTTCGAAACTATGGATCGCAACAACTCTCTTGTTTTTTAGAAGAACAAAGATGGATTAGACACGTAAATAAAAGAAGCAGAAAAAGATACAAAGAATATAAAAAAAATGCGAGACGAAATAAAAAAAAACAAAATAAAAAATCAAATAACGATTTTTTAAAAAAATCTAAAATTCAAAAACGCATAGAGCAATATAGATAACCTAGTTTTGACACACCAAGGCTCCCATTTCAAATGATGTGTAGCCTTTTGGTAAACAACTTGGGAATATAGGAACTATGAGGAATAGTAATGATTTAATAGCTATAGATTTTGTTAAGATGATCGGAATAGAAGCCTAAGGAATAAGAATCAAAAACAACACAATAAGGTGCAACCAAACTTTTAGACATCGGTAACTAGGGAAAACGTTGGAATTTGGGCACAAAAGCAAGGAGCACTGAAATAATGCTACGTTGTCTTGGTAGGAATCAAACGAGCTTCGATTTGATTTATTGTAATAGTTGTTTCGATGCTTGAATTAAAAATTATAACAATTTAAAGTTCCACCCACAATTATTAACTATATTTTTGGAAACTGTGGACTACAATAGCACTCTTCTTTTTTAGAAGAAAAAATATAGATTAAACACACAAATAAAATACCAAGAAAAAGATAAGAAGAACTCAAAGAAAAATGCCAAACGAAATCTAATGATGAAGACGACGACAACAAAATTGAAAGAAATTGCAAGAGTTGACGGATAAAATTCCTTCCTTTTTAGGTTATTTTTATTCAAAAACAAAATATAAAATATAAAATAAAATAACGATTTTTTTAAAAAATCTAAAATTAAAAAATGCATAGATGCATAGATATAACATATTTTTGAGCAACCAAGGCTGTGATTCCAAATGATGTATAGCCTTTTGGTAAACAATCTGGGAATATAGGAACTCCAAGGAATAGTAATGATTGACTAGCTATGAATTTTGTTAAGATGATCAAAATAGAAGCCTAAGGAATAAGAACCAAAATCAACACAATAAGGTGCAACCAAACTTTTAGACGTCGGCAACTAGGGAAATTGTTGGAATTTGAGTTCAAAACATGGAGAACCGAAATCATGCTTAATTGTGTTATTAGGAATCAAAACGAGTTTGGATTTGATAATATATAAAATTCGTTTCGATGCTTGTATTGAAAGATATAACAGTTTAAAGTTGTGACACAAATTATTAACTTATTTTTTGAAACTATGGACTGCAACAACTCTCTTGTTTTTTAGAAGATCAAAGATAGATTAGACACAGAAATAAAAGAAGAAGAAAAATATACAAAGAATATAAAAAAAATGTGACACGAAATAAAAAAAACAATAAAAAAATGAAAAGAAAATGCAAGACTTGATGGATGAAAATTCCTTATTTTTTAGGTGATTTTTGACTGAAAAACAAAATAAAAAAACAAATAACGATTTAAAAAAAAAATCTAAAATTCAAAAACGCATAGATGCATATAGATAACCTAGTTTCGACGCACAGGGCTCTGATTTCAAATGATGCGTAGCCTTTTGGTAAACAACCTGGGAATATAGGAACTTCGAGGAATAGTAATGATTTAGTAGCTACGAATTTTGTTAAGATGATCTGAATAGAAGCCTAAGGAATAAGAACCAAAAACAACACAATAAGGTACAACCGAACTTTTAGACGTCATTAACTAGGGAAAACGTTGGAATTTGGGCTCAAAAGCAGGGAGAACTGAAATAATGCTATGTTGTCTTTGTAGGAATCGAAACGAGCTTCGATTTGATTTATTGTAATAGTTGTTTTGATGCATGAATTAAAAGTTATAACAATTTAAAGTTTCAACCCCAATTATTAACTATTTTTTCGAAACTGTGAACTACAAAAGCACTTTTCTTTTTTAGAAGAAAAAATATAGATAAAACACACAAATAAAATAACAAGAAAAAGATAAGAAGAATTCAAAGAAAAATGCAAAACGAAATCTAATGATGAAGACAACGACAACAAAATTGAAAGAAAATGCAATACTTGAGGGATAAAATTCCTTCCTTTTTAGGTTATTTTTACTCAAAAACAAAATATAAAATATAAAATAAAATAACGATTTTTTTAAAAAATCTAAAATTAAAAAATGCATAGATGCATAGATATAACATATTTTTGAGCAACCAAGGTTGTGATTCCAAATGATGTATAGCCTTTTGGTAAACAACCTGGGAATATAGGAACTCCAAGGAATAGTAATGATTGACTAGCTATGAATTTTGTTAAGATGATCAAAATATAAGCTTAAGGAATAAGAACCAAAATCAACACAATAAGGTGCAACCAAACTTTTAGACGTCGGTAACTAGGGTAATTTGTTGGAATTTGAGTTCAAAAACATGGAGAACCGAAATCATGCTTAATTGTGTTATTAGGAATCAAAACGAGTTTCGATTTGATATATTATAAAATTCATTTCGATGCTTGAATTAAAAGATATAACAGTTTAAAGTTGCGACACAAATTATTAACTTCTTTTTCGAAACTATGGACTGCAACAACTCTCTTGTTTTTTAGAAGAACAAAGATAGATTAGACATAGAAAAAAAAGAAGAAGAAAGAGATACAAAGAATATAAAAAAATTGCGAGATGAAATAAAAAAATCGAAAGAAAATGCAAGACTTGATGGATGAAAATTCCTTATTTTTTAGGTGATTTTTGACTGAAAAACAAAATAAAAAATCAACTAACGATTTTTTAAAAAAAATCTAAAATAAAAAAACGCATAGATGCATATAGATAACCTATTTTTGACACACCAAGGCTCTGATTTCAAATGATGCGTAGCCTTTTGGTAAACAACCTGGGAATATAGGAACTCCGAGGAATAGTAATGATTTAATAGCTATGAATTTTGTTAAGATGATCGGAATAGAAGCCTAAGGATTAAGAATAAAAAACAACACAATAAGGTGCAACCAAAATTTTAGACATCGGTAACTAGGGAAAACGTTGGAATTTGGGCTCAGAAGCAAGGAGAACTGAAATAATGCTACGTTGTCTTGGTAGGAATCGAAACGATCTTCGATTTCATTTATTGTAATAGTTGTTTCAATGCATGAATTAAAAGTTATAACAATTTAAAGTTTCAACCCCAATTATTATCTATTTTTTCGAAACTATGAACTACAAAAGCACTCTTCTTTTTTAGAAGAAAAAATATAGATTAAACACAAAAATAAATAACAAGAAAAAGATAAGAAGAATTCAAAGAAAAATGCAAAACGAAATCTAATGATGAAGACAACGACAACAAAATTGAGAGAAAATGCAAGACTTGATGGATAAAATTCCTTCCTTTTTAGGTTATTTTTACTCAAAAACAAAATAAAAAATAAAATAACGATTTTTTTAAAAAATCTAAAATTAAAAAATGTGTAGATGCATAGATATAACATCTTTTTGAGCAACCATGACTGTGATTCCAAATAATGTATAGCCTTTAGGTAAACAACCTGGGAATATAGGAACTCCAAGGAATAGTAATGATTGACTAGCTATGAATTTTGTTAAGATTATCAAAATATAAGCCTTAGGAATAAGAACCAAAATCAACACAATAAGGTGCACCCAAACTTTTTGATGTCGGTAACTTGGGTAATTTGTTGGAATTTGAGTTCAAAAACATGGAGAACCGAAATCATGCTTAATTGTGTTATTAGGAATCAAAACGAGTTTCGATTTGATATATTATAAAATTCATTTCGATGCTTGAATTAAAAGATATAACAGTTTAAAGTTGCGACACGAATTATTAACTTCTTTTTCGAAACTATGGACTGCAACAACTCTCTTGTTTTTTAGAAGAACAAAGATAGATTAGACATAGAAAAAAAAGAAGAAGAAAGAGATACAAAGAATATAAAAAAATTGCGAGATGAAATAAAAAAATCGAAAGAAAATGCAAGACTTGATGGATGAAAATTCCTTATTTTTTAGGTGATTTTTGACTGAAAAACAAAATAAAAAATCAACTAACGATTTTTAAAAAAAAATCTAAAATAAAAAAACGCATAGATGCATATAGATAACCTATTTTTGACACACCAAGGCTCTGATTTCAAATGATGCGTAGCCTTTTGGTAAACAACCTGGGAATATAGGAACTCCGAGGAATAGTAATGATTTAATAGCTATGAATTTTGTTAAGATGATCGGAATAGAAGCCTAAGGATTAAGAATAAAAAACAACACAATAAGGTGCAACCAAAATTTTAGACATCGGTAACTAGGGAAAACGTTGGAATTTGGGCTCAGAAGCAAGGAGAACTGAAATAATGCTACGTTGTCTTGGTAGGAATCGAAATGATCTTCGATTTCATTTATTGTAATAGTTGTTTCAATGCATGAATTAAAAGTTATAACAATTTAAAGTTTCAACCCCAATTATTATCTATTTTTTCGAAACTATGAACTACAAAAGCACTCTTCTTTTTTAGAAGAAAAAATATAGATTAAACACAAAAATAAATAACAAGAAAAAGATAAGAAGAATTCAAAGAAAAATGCAAAACGAAATCTAATGATGAAGACAACGACAACAAAATTGAGAGAAAATGCAAGACTTGATGGATAAAATTCCTTCCTTTTTAGGTTATTTTTACTCAAAAACAAAATAAAAAATAAAATAACGATTTTTTTAAAAAATCTAAAATTAAAAAATGTGTAGATGCATAGATATAACATCTTTTTGAGCAACCATGACTGTGATTCCAAATAATGTATAGCCTTTAGGTAAACAACCTGGGAATATAGGAACTCCAAGGAATAGTAATGATTGACTAGCTATGAATTTTGTTAAGATTATCAAAATATAAGCCTTAGGAATAAGAACCAAAATCAACACAATAAGGTGCACCCAAACTTTTTGATGTCGGTAACTTGGGTAATTTGTTGGAATTTGAGTTCAAAAACATGGAGAACCGAAATCATGCTTAATTGTGTTATTAGGAATCAAAACGAGTTTCGATTTGATATATTATAAAATTCATTTCGATGCTTGAATTAAAAGATATAACAGTTTAAAGTTGTGACACAAATTATTAACTTCTTTTTCGAAACTATGGACTGCAACAACTCTCTTGTTTTTTAGAAGAACAAAGATGGATTAGACACAGAAATAAAAGAAGCAGAAAAAGATACAAAGAATATAAAAAAAATGCGAGACGAAATAAAAAAAAAAGAAAATAAAAAATCAAATAACGATTTTTTAAAAAAATCTAAAATTCAAAAACGCATAGAGAAATATAGATAACCTAGTTTTGACACACCAAGGCTCTGATTTCAAATGATGCGTAGCCTTTTGGTAAACAACCTGGGAATATAGGAACTCCGAGGAATAGTAATGATTTAATAGCTATGGATTTTGTTAAGATGATCAGAATAGAAGCCTAAGGATTTAGAATAAAAAACAACATAATAAGGTGCAACCAAAATTTTAGACATTGGTAACTAAGGAAAACGTTGGAATTTGGTCTCACAAGCAAGGAGAACTGAAATAATGCTACGTTGTCTTGGTAGGAATCAAAACGAGCTTCGATTTCATTTATTGTAATAGTTGTTTCGATGCATGAATTAAAAGTTATAACAATTTAAAGTTTCAACCCCAATTATTAACTATTTTTTCGAAACTGTTAACTACAAAAGCACTCTTCTTTTTTAGAAGAAAAAATATAGATTAAACACACAAATAAAATACCAAGAAAAAGATAAGAAGAATTCAAAGAAAAATGCAAAACGAAATCTAATGATGAAGACAACGACAACAAAATTGAAAGAAAATGCAATACTTGATGGATAAAATTCCTTCCTTTTTAGGTTATTTTTACTCAAAAACAACATATAAAATATAAAATAAAATAACGATTGTTTTAAAAAATCTAAAATTAAAAAATGCATAGATGCATAGATATAACATATTTTTGAGCAACAAAGGATGTGATTCCAAATGATGTATAGCCTTTTGGTAAACAATCTGGGAATATAGGAACTCCAAGGAATAGTAATGATTGACTAGCTATGAATTTTGTTAAGATGATCAAAATAGAAGCCTAAGGAATAAGAACCAAAATCAACACAATAAGGTGCAACCAAACTTTTAGACGTCGACAACTAGGGAAATTGTTGGAATTTGAGTTCAAAACATGGAGAACCGAAATCATGCTTAATTGTGTTATTAGGAATCAAAACGAGTTTGGATTTGATAATATATAAAATTCGTTTCGATGCTTGTATTAAAAGATATAACAGTTTAAAGTTGTGACACAAATTATTAACTTATTTTTTGAAACTATGGACTGCAACAACTCTCTTGTTTTTTAGAAGATCAAAGATAGATTAGACACAGAAATAAAAGAAGAAGAAAAATATACAAAGAATATAAAAAAAATGTGACACGAAATAAAAAAAACAATAAAAAAATGAAAAGAAAATGCAAGACTTGATGGATGAAAATTCCTTATTTTTTAGGTGATTTTTGACTGAAAAACAAAATAAAAAAACAAATAACGATTTAAAAAAAAATCTAAAATTCAAAAACGCATAGATGCATATAGATAACCTAGTTTCGACGCACAAGGCTCTGATTTCAAATGATGCGTAGCCTTTTGGTAAACAACCTGGGAATATAGGAACTTCGAGGAATAGTAATGATTTAGTAGCTACGAATTTTGTTAAGATGATCTGAATAGAAGCCTAAGGAATAAGAACCAAAAACAACACAATAAGGTACAACCAAACTTTTAGACGTCATTAACTAGGGAAAACGTTGGAATTTGGGCTCAAAAGCAGGGAGAACTGAAATAATGCTATGTTGTCTTTGTAGGAATCGAAACGAGCTTCGATTTGATTTATTGTAATAGTTGTTTTGATGCATGAATTAAAAGTTATAACAATTTAAAGTTTCAACCCCAATTATTAACTATTTTTCGAAACTGTGAACTACAAAAGCACTTTTCTTTTTTAGAAGAAAAAATATAGATAAAACACACAAATAAAATAACAAGAAAAAGATAAGAAGAATTCAAAGAAAAATGCAAAACGAAATCTAATGATGAAGACAACGACAACAAAATTGAAAGAAAATGCAATACTTGAGGGATAAAATTCCTTCCTTTTTAGGTTATTTTTACTCAAAAACAAAATATAAAATATAAAATAAAATAACGATTTTTTTAAAAAATCTAAAATTAAAAAATGCATAGATGCATAGATATAACATATTTTTGAGCAACCATGGTTGTGATTCCAAATGATGTATAGCCTTTTGGTAAACAACCTGGGAATATAGGAACTCCAAGGAATAGTAATGATTGACTAGCTATGAATTTTGTTAAGATGATCAAAATATAAGCTTAAGGAATAAGAACCAAAATGAACACAATAAGGTGCAACCAATATTTTAGACGTCGGTAACTAGGGTAATTTGTTGGAATTTGAGTTCAAAAATATGGAGAACCGAAATCATGCTTAATTGTGTTATTAGGAATCAAAACGAGTTTCGATTTGATATATTATAAAATTCATTTCGATGCTTGAATTAAAAGATATAACAGTTTAAAGTTGCGACACAAATTATTAATTTCTTTTTCGAAACTATGGACTACAACAACTCTCTTGTTTTTTAGAAGAACAAAGATAGATTAGACATAGAAAAAAAAGAAGAAGAAAAAGATACAAAGAATATAAAAAAATTGCGAGATGAAATAAAAAAATCGAAAGAAAATGCAAGACTTGATGGATGAAAATTCCTTATTTTTTAGGTGATTTTTGACTGAAAAACAAAATAAAAAATCAAATAACGATTTTTAAAAAAAAATCTAAAATAAAAAAACGCATAGATGCATATAGATAACCTATTTTTGACACACCAAGGCTCTGATTTCAAATGATGCGTAGCCTTTTGGTAAACAACCTGGGAATATAGGAACTCCGAGGAATAGTAATGATTTAATAGCTATGGATTTTGTTAAGATGATCGGAATAGAAGCCTAAGGATTAAGAATAAAAAACAACACAATAAGGTGCAACCAAAATTTTAGACATCGGTAACTAGGGAAAACGTTGGAATTTGGGCTCAGAAGCAAGGAGAACTGAAATAATGCTACGTTGTCTTGGTAGGAATCGAAACGATCTTCGATTTCATTTATTGTAATAGTTGTTTCAATGCATGAATTAAAAGTTATAACAATTTAAAGTTTCAACCCCAATTATTATCTATTTTTTCGAAACTATGAACTACAAAAGCACTCTTCTTTTTTAGAAGAAAAAATATAGATTAAACACACATATAAATAACAAGAAAAAGATAAGAAGAATTCAAAGAAAAATGCAAAATGACATCTAATGATGAAGACAACGACAACAAAATTGAGAGAAAATGCAAGACTTGATGGATAAAATTCCTTCCTTTTTAGGTTATTTTTACTCAAAAACAAAATAAAAAATAAAATAACGATTTTTTTTAAAAAATCTAAAATTAAAAAATGTGTAGATGCATAGATATAACATCTTTTTGAGCAACCATGACTGTGATTCCAAATGATGTATAGCCTTTAGGTAAACAACCTGGGAATATAGGAACTCCAAGGAATAGTAATGATTAACTAGCTATGAATTTTGTTAAGATGATCAAAATAGAAGCCTAAGGAATAAGAACCCAAATCAACACAATAAGGCACATCCAAACTTTTAGACGTCGGTAATTAGGGTAATTGCTGGAATTTGAGTTCAAAAAGATGGAGAACTGGAATCATGCTTAATTGTGTTATTTGGAATCAAAACAAGTTTCAATTTGATATATTATAAAAGTCGTTTCGATGCTTGAATTAAAAGATATAATAGTTTAAAGTTGTGACATAAATTATTAACTTCTTTTTCGAAACTATGGACTGCAACAACTCTCTTGTTTTTTAGAAGAACAAAGATAGATTAGACACAGAAATAAAAGAAGAAGAAAAAGATACAAAGAATATAAAATAATTGCGAGATGAAATAAAAAAATCGAAAGAAAATGCAAGACTTGATGGATGAAAATTCCTTATTTTTTAGGTGATTTTTGACTGAAAAACAAAATAAAAAATCAAATAACGATTTTTTAAAAAAGTCTAAAATTCAAAAACGCATAGATGCATATAGATAACCTATTTTTGACCCACCAAGGCTATGATTTCAAATGATGCGTAGCCTTTTGGTAAAAAACATGGGAATATAGGAGCTCCGAGGAATAGTATTGATTTAATAGCTACGAATTTTGGTAAGATGATCTGAATACAAGCCTAAGAAATAAGAACCAAAAACAACACAATAAGGTACAACAAAACTTTTAGACGTCATTAACTAGGGAAAACATTGGAATTTGGGCCCAAAAGCGAGGAGAACTGAAATAATACTACGTTGTCTTTGTAGGAATCGAAATGAGCTTCGATTTGATTTATTGTAATAGTTGTTTGGATGCATGAATTAAAAGTTATAACAGTTTAAAGTTCCCACCTCCATTATTAACTATATTTTTCGAAACTGTGAACTACAAAAGCACTCTCCTTTTTTAGAAGAAAAAAATATAGATTAAACACACAAATAAAATAACAAGAAAAAGATAAGAAGAATTCAAATAAAAATGCAAAACGAAATCTAATGATGAAGACAACGACAAAAAAATTGAAAGAAAATGCAATACTTGATGGATAAAATTCCTTCCTTTTTAGGTTATTTTTACTCAAAAACAAAATAAAAAATAAAAATAAAATAAACATTTTTTTAAAAAATCTAAAATTAAAAAATGCATAGATGCATAGATATAACATATGTTTGAGCAACCAAGGCTGTGATTCCAAATGATGTATAGCCTTTTGGTAAACAACCTGGGAATATAGGAACTCTAAGGAATAGTAATGATTGACTAGATATGAATTTTGTTAAGATGATCAAAATATAAGCCTAAGGAATAAGAACCAAAATCAACACAATAAGGTGCAACCAAACTTTTAGACGTCGGTAACTAGGGTAATTGTTGGAATTTGATTTCAAAAACATGGAGAACCAAAATCATGCTTAATTGTGTTATTAGGAATCAAAACGAGTTTCGATTTGATATATTATAAAATTCGTTTCGATGCTTGAATTAAAAGATAAAACAGTTTAAAGTTGTGACACAAATTATTAACTTCTTTTTCGAAACTATGGATTGCAACAACTCTCTTGTTTTTTAGAAGAACAAAGATAGACTAGACACAGAAATAAAAGAAGAAGAAAAGGATACAAACAATATAAAGAAATGCGAGACGAAATAAAAAAACAATAAAAAAAATCGAAAGAAAATCCAAGACTTGATGGATGAAAATTCCTTATTTTTGAGGTGATTTTTGACTCAAAAACAAAATAAAAAATCAAATAACGATTTTTTAAAAAAATCTAAAATTCAAAAACGCATAGATGCATATAGATAATCTATTTTTGACCCACCAAGTCTCTCATTTCAAATGATGTGTAGCCTTTTGGTTAACAACCTGGGAATATAGGAACTCCGAGGAATAGTAATGATTTAATAGCTATGGATTTTGTTAAGATGATGGGAATAGAAGCCTAAGGAATAAGAACCAAAAACAACACAATAAGGTACAACCAAACTTTTAGATGTCATTAACTAGAGAAAACGTTGGAATTTTGGCTCAAAAGCAAGGAGGACTAAAATAATGCTACGTTGTCTTTGTAGGAATCGAAACGAGCTTCGATTTGATTTATTATAATAGTTCTTTCGATGCATGAATTAAAAATTATAACAGTTTAAAGTTCCAACCCCAATTATTAACTATATTTTTCGAAACTGTGAACTACAAAAGGACTCTTCATTTTTAGAAGAACAAATATAGATTAAACACAAAAATAAAATAACAAGAAAAATATAAGAAGAATTCAAAGAAAAATGCAAAACAAAATCTAATGATGAAAAGAACGACAACAAAATTGAAAGAAAATGCAAGACTTGATGGATAAAATTCCTTCCATTTTAGGTTATTTTTACTCAAAAACAAAATAAAAAACAAAATAACTATTTTTTTAAAAAATCTAAAATTCAAAAATGCCTAGATATATAGATATAACCTATTTTTGAGCAACCAAGGCTGTGATTTTAAATGATGCGTAGCCTTTTGGTAAACAACCTGGGAATATAGGAACTCCAAGGAATAGTAATGATTGACTAGCTATGAATTTTGTTAAGATGATCAAAATAGAAGCCTAAGGAATAAGAACCAAAATCAACACAATAAGGTGCAACCAAACTTTTAGACGTCGGTAACTAGGGTAATTGTTGGAATTTGAGTTCAAAAAAATTGAGAACCGAAATCATGCTTAATTGTGTTATTTGGAATCAAAACGAGTTTCGATTTGATATATTATAAAAGTCGTTTCGATGCTTGAATTAAAAGATATATCAGTTTAAAGTTATGACACAAAATATTAACTTCTTTTTCGAAACTATGGACTGCAACAACTCTCTTGTTTTTTAGAAGAACAAAGATGAATTAGACACAGAAATAAAAGAAGAAGAAAAAGATACAAAGAATATAAAAAAAATGCGAGAAGAAATAAAAAAAAACAAAATAAAAAAACAAATAACGATTTTTAAAAAAAATCTAAAATTCAAAAACGCATAGATGCATATAGATAACCTAGTTTCGACCCACCAAGCCTCTCATTTCAAATGATGCGTAGCCTTTTGGTAAACAAACTGGGAATATAGAAACTCCGAGCAATAGTAATGATTTAATAGCTACGAATTTTCTTAAGATGATCTGAATAGAAGCCTAAGGAATAAGAACCAAAAACAACACAATAAGTTACATCCAAACTTTTAGACGTCATTAACTAGGGAAAACGTTGGAATTTGGGCTCAAAAGCAAGGAGAACTGAAATAATGCTATGTTGTCTTTGTAGGAATCGAAACGAGCTTTGATTTGATTTATTGTAATAGTTGTTTCGATGCATGAATTAAAAGTTATAACAATTTAAAGTTTCAATCCCAATTATTAACTATTTTTTCGAAACTGTGAACTACAAAAGCACTCTTCTTTTTTAGAAGGTAAAATATAGATAAAACACACAAATAAAATAACAAGAAAAAGATAAGAAGAATTCAAAGAAAAATGCAAAATGAAATCTAATGATGAAGACAACGACAACAAAATTGAAAGAAAATGCAATACTTGATGGATAAAATTCCTTCCTTTTTAGGTTATATTTACTCAAAAACAAAATCAAAAATCAAAAAACTATTTTTTTAAAAATCTAAAATTCAAAAATGCATAGATACATAGATATAACCTATTTTTGAGCAACCAAGGCTGTGATTTCAAATGATGCGTAGCCTTTTGGTAAACAACCTGCGATTATAGGAACTCTAAGGAATAGTAATGATTGACTAGCTATGAATTTTGGTAAGATGATCGAAATAGAAGCCTAAGGAATAAGAACCAAAAACAACACAATAATATACAACCAAAATTTTAGACGTCGATAACTAGGGTAATTGTTGGAATTTGGGTTCAAAAACATGGAGAACCGAAATCATGCTTAATTGTGTTATTAGGAATCAAAACGAGTTTCGATTTGATATATTATAAATGTCGTTTCGATGCTTGAATTAAAAGATATAACAGTTTAAAGTTGTGACACAAATTATTAACTTCTTTTTCGAAACGATGGACTACAACAACTCTCTTGTTTTTTAGAAGAACAAAGATAGATTAGACACAGAAATAAAAGAAAAGGATACAAAGAATATAAAAAAAATGCGAGACGAAATAAAAAAAACAATAAATAAATTGAAAGAAAATGCAAGACATGATGGATGAAAATTCCTTATTTTTTAGGTGATTTTTGACTCAAAAACAAAATAAAAAATCAAATAACGATTTTTTAAAAAAATCTAAAATTCAAAAATGCATAGATGCATATAGATAACCTATTTTTGACCCACCAAGGCTCTGATTTCAAATGATGTTTAGCCTTTTGGTAAACAACCTGGGAATATAGGAACTCCGAGGAATAGTAATGATTTAATAGCTATGGATTTTGTTAAGATGATCGGAATAGAAGCCTAAGGAATAAGAACCGAAAACAACACAATAAGGTACAACCAAACTTTTAGACGTCATTAACTAGGGAAAACGTTGGAATTTGGGCTCAAAAGCAAGGAGAACTGAAACAATGCTACGTTATCTTTGTAGGAATCGAAATGAGCTTTGATTTGATTTATTGTAATAGTTGTTTCGATGCATGAATTAAAAGTTATAACAGTTTAAAGTTCCAACCCCAATTATTAACTATATTTTTCGAAACTGTGAAGTACAAAAGCACTCTTCTTTTTTAGAAGAAAAAATATAGATTAAACACACAAATAAAATAACAAGAAAAAGATAAGAAGAATTCAAAGAAAAAATGCAAAAGGAAATCTAATGATGAAGACAACGACAACAAAATTGAAAGAAAATGCAATACTTGATGGATAAAATTCCTTCCTTTTTAGGTTATTTTTACTCAAAAACAAAATAAAAAATAAAAAATAAAATAACGATTTTTTTAAAAAATCTAAAATTAAAAAATGCATAGATGCATAGATATAACATATTTTTGAGCAACCAAGGCTGTGATTCCAAATGATGTGTAGCCTTTTGGTAAACAACCTGGGAATATAGGAACTCTAAGGAATAGTAATGATTGACTAGCTATGAATTTTGTTAAGATGATCAAAATATAAGCCTAAGGAATAAGAACCAAAATCAACACAATAAGGTGCAACAAAACTTTTAGACGTCGGTAACTAGGGTAATTGTTTGAATTTGAGTTCAAAAACTTGGAGAACCGAAATCATGCTTAATTGTGTTATTAGGAATCAAAACGAGTTTCGATTTGATATATTATAAAATTCGTTTCGATGCTTGAATTAAAAGATATAACAGTTTAAAGTTGTGACACAAATTATTAACTTCTTTTTCGAAACTATGGACTGCAACAACTCTCTTGTTTTTTAGAAGAACAAAGATAGATTAGAAACAGAAATAAAAGAAGAAGAAAAGGATACAAAGAATATAAAAAAAATGCGAGACGAAATAAAAAAAACAATAAAAAAAATCGAAAGAAAATGCAAGACTTGATGGATGAAAATTCCTTATTTTTTAGGTGATTTTTGACTGAAAAACAAAATAAAAAATCAAATAACGATTTTTTAAAAAAATCTAAAATTCAAAAACGCATAGATGCATATAGATAACCTATTTTTGACCCACCAAGGCTATGATTTCAAATGATGCATAGCCTTTTGGTAAACAACCTGGGAATATAGGAGCTCCGAGGAATAGTAATGATTTAATAGCTACGAATTTTGGTAAGATGATCTGAATAGAAGCCTAAGAAATAAGAACCAAAAACAACACAATAAGGTACAGCCAAATTTTTAGACGTCATTAACTAGGGAAAACGTTGGAATTTGGGCCCAAAAGCAAGGAGAACTGAAACAATGCTACGTTATCTTTGTAGGAATCGAAATTAGCTTTGATTTGATTTATTGTAATAGTTGTTTCGATGCATGAATTAAAAGTTATAAAAGTTTAAAGTTCCAACCCCAATTATTAACTATATTTTTCGACACTGTGAAGTACAAAAGCACTCTCCTTTTTTAGAAGAAAAAATATAGATTAAACACACAAATAAAATAACAAGAAAAAGATAAGAAGAATTCAAAGAAAAATGCAAAAGGAAATCTAATGATGAAGACAACGACAACAAAATTGAAAGAAAATGCAATACTTGATGGATAAAATTCCTTCCTTTTTAGGTTATTTTTACTCAAAAACAAAATAAAAAATAAAAAATAAAATAACGATTTTTTTAAAAAATCTAAAATTAAAAAATGCATAGATGCATAGATATAACATATTTTTGAGCAACCAAGGCTGTGATTCCAAATGATGTATAGCCTTTTGGTAAACAACCTGGGAATATAGGAACGCTAAGGAATAGTAATGATTGACTAGCTATGAATTTTGTTAAGATGATCAAAATATAAGCCTAAGGAATAAGAACCAAAATCAACACAATAAGGTGCAACAAACCTTTTAGACGTCGGTAACTAGGGTAATTGTTTGAATTTGAGTTCAAAAACATGGAGAACCGAAATCATGCTTAACTGTGTTATTAGGAATCAAAACGAGTTTCGATTTGATATATTATAAAATTCGTTTCGATGCTTGAATTAAAAGATATAACAGTTTAAAGTTGTGACACAAATTATTAACTTCTTTTTCGAAACTATGGACTGCAACAACTCTCTTGTTTTTTAGAAGAACAAAGATAGATTAGAAACAGAAATAAAAGAAGAAGAAAAGGATACAAAGAATATAAAAAAAAATGCGAGACGAAATAAAAAAAACAATAAAAAAAATCGAAAGAAAATGCAAGACTTGATGGATGAAAATTCCTTATTTTTTAGGTGATTTTTGACTGAAAAACAAAATAAAAAATCAAATAACGATTTTTTAAAAAAATCTAAAATTCAAAAACGCATAGATGCATATAGATAACCTATTTTTGACCCACCAAGGCTATGATTTCAAATGATGCATAGCCTTTTGGTAAACAACCTGGGAATATAGGAGCTCCGAGGAATAGTAATGATTTAATAGCTACGAATTTTGGTAAGATGATCTGAATAGAAGCCTAAGAAATAAGAACCAAAAACAACACAATAAGGTACAGCCAAATTTTTAGACATCATTAACTAGGGAAAACGTTGGAATTTGGGCCCAAAAGCAAGGAGAACTGAAACAATGCTACGTTATCTTTGTAGGAATCGAAATTAGCTTTGATTTGATTTATTGTAATAGTTGTTTCGATGCATGAATTAAAAGTTACAAAAGTTTAAAGTTCCAACCCCAATTATTAACTATATTTTTCGACACTGTGAAGTACAAAAGCACTCTCCTTTTTTAGAAGAAAAAATATAGATTAAACACACAAATAAAATAACAAGAAAAAGATAAGAAGAATTCAAAGAAAAATGCAAAAGGAAATCTAATGATGAAGACAACGACAACAAAATTGAAAGAAAATGCAATACTTGATGGATAAAATTCCTTCCTTTTTAGGTTATTTTTACTCAAAAACAAAATAAAAAATAAAAAATAAAATAACGATTTTTTTAAAAAATCTAAAATTAAAAAATGCATAGATGCATAGATATAACATATTTTTGAGCAACCAAGGCTGTGATTCCAAATGATGTATAGCCTTTTGGTAAACAACCTGGGAATATAGGAACTCTAAGGAATAGTAATGATTGACTAGCTATGAATTTTGTTAAGATGATCAAAATATAAGCCTAAGGAATAAGAACCAAAATCAACACAATAAGGTGCAACAAAACTTTTAGACGTCGGTAACTAGGGTAATTGTTGGAATTGGAGTTCAAAAACTTGGAGAACCGAAATCATGCTTAATTGTGTTATTAGGAATCAAAACGAGTTTCGATTTGATATATTATAAAATTTGTTTCGATGCTTGAATTAAAAGATATAACAGTTTAAAGTTGTGACACAAATTATTAACTTTTTTTTTGAAACTATAGACTGCAACAACTCACTTCTTTTTTAGTAGAACAAAGCTAGATTAGACACAGAAATAAAAGAAGAAGAAAAGGATACAAAGAATATAAAAAAAATGCGAGAAGAAATAAAAAAAACAATAAAAAAAATCGAAAGAAAATGCAAGACTTGATGGATGAAAATTCCTTATTTTTGAGGTGCTTTTTGACTCAAAAACAAAATAAAAAATCAAATAACGATTTTTTAAAAAAATCTAAAATTCAAAAACGCATAGATGCATATAGATAACCTATTTTTGACCCACCAAGGCTCTCATTTCAAATGATGCGTAGCCTTTTGGTAAACAACCTGGGAATATGGGAACTCCGAGGAATAGTAATGATTTAGTAGCTATGGATTTTGTTAAGATGATCGGAATAGAAGCCTAAGGAATAAGAACCGAAAACAACACAATAAGGTACAACCAAACTTTTAGACGTCCTTAACTAGGGAAAACGTTGGAATTTGGGCTCAAAAGCAAGGAGAACTGAAACAATGCTACGTTATCTTTGTAGGAATCGAAATGAGCTTTGATTTGATTTATTGTAATAGTTGTTTCGATGCATGAATTAAAAGTTATAACAGTTTAAAGTTCCAACCCCAATTATTAACTATATTTTTCGAAACTGTGAAGTACAAAAGCACTCTTCTTTTTTAGAAGAAAAAATATAGATTAAACACACAAATAAAATAACAAGAAAAAGATAAGAAGAATTCAAAGAAAAATGCAAAACGAAATCTAATGATGAAGACAACGACAACAAAATTGAAAGAAAATGCAATACTTGATGGATAAAATTCCTTCCTTTTTAGGTTATTTTTTTCTCAAAAACAAAATAAAAAATAAAAAATAAAATAACGATTTTTTTAAAAAATCTAAAATTAAAAAATGCATAGATGCATAGATATAACATATTTTTGAGCAACCAAGGCTGTGATTCCAAATGATGTATAGCCTTTTGGTAAACAACCTGGGAATATAGGAACTCTAAGGAATAGTAATGATTGACTAGCTATGAATTTTGTTAAGATGATCAAAATATAAGCCTAAGGAATAAGAACCAAAATCAACACAATAAGGTGCAACAAAACTTTTAGACGTCGGTAACTAGGGTAATTGTTTGAATTTGAGTTCAAAAACATGGAGAACCGAAATCATGCTTAACTGTGTTATTAGGAATCAAAACGAGTTTCGATTTGATATATTATAAAATTCGTTTCGATGCTTGAATTAAAAGATATAACAGTTTAAAGTTGTGACACAAATTATTAACTTCTTTTTCGAAACTATGGACTGCAACAACTCTCTTGTTTTTTAGAAGAACAAAGATAGATTAGAAACAGAAATAAAAGAAGAAGAAAAGGATACAAAGAATATAAAAAAAATGCGAGACGAAATAAAAAAAACAATAAAAAAATCGAAAGAAAATACAAGACTTGATCGATGAAAATTCCTTATTTTTTAGGTGATTTTTGACTGAAAAACAAAATAAAAAAACAAATAACGATTTTTTAAAAAAGTCTAAAATTCAAAAACGCATAGATGCATATAGATAACCTATTTTTGACCCACCAAGGCTATGATTTCAAATGATGCATAGCCTTTTGGTAAACAACCTGGGAATATAGGAGCTCCGAGGAATAGTAATGATTTAATAGCTACGAATTTTGGTAAGATGATCTGAATAGAAGCCTAAGAAATAAGAACCAAAAACAACACAATAAGGTACAGCCAAATTTTTAGACGTCATTAACTAGGGAAAACGTTGGAATTTGGGCCCAAAAGCAAGGAGAACTGAAACAATGCTACGTTATCTTTGTAGGAATCGAAATTAGCTTTGATTTGATTTATTGTAATAGTTGTTTCGATGCATGAATTAAAAGTTATAAAAGTTTAAAGTTCCAACCCCAATTATTAACTATATTTTTAAACACCTTTGTGAAGTACAAAAGCACTCTCCTTTTTTAGAAGAAAAAATATAGATTAAACACACAAATAAAATAACAAGAAAAAGATAAGAAGAATTCAAAGAAAAATGCAAAAGGAAATCTAATGATGAAGACAACGACAACAAAATTGAAAGAAAATGCAATACTTGATGGATAAAATTCCTTCCTTTTTAGGTTATTTTTACTCAAAAACAAAATAAAAAATAAAAAATAAAATAACGATTTTTTTAAAAAATCTAAAATTAAAAAATGCATAGATGCATAGATATAACATATTTTTGAGCAAACAAGGTTGTGAGTCCAAATGATGTATAGCCTTTTGGTAAACAACCTGGGAATATAGGAACTCTAAGGAATAGTAATGATTGACTAGCTATGAATTTTGTTAAGATGATCAAAATATAAGCCTAAGGAATAAGAACCAAAATCAACACAATAAGGTGCAACAAAACTTTTAGACGTCGGTAACTAGGGTAATTGTTGGAATTGGAGTTCAAAAACTTGGAGAACCGAAATCATGCTTAATTGTGTTATTAGGAATCAAAACGAGTTTCGATTTGATATATTATAAAATTTGTTTCGATGCTTGAATTAAAAGATATAACAGTTTAAAGTTGTGACACAAATTATTAACTTTTTTTTTGAAACTATGGACTGCAACAACTCACTTCTTTTTTAGTAGAACAAAGCTAGATTAGACACAGAAATAAAAGAAGAAGAAAAGGATACAAAGAATATAAAAAAAATGCGAGAAGAAATAAAAAAAACAATAAAAAAAATCGAAAGAAAATGCAAGACTTGATGGATGAAAATTCCTTATTTTTGAGGTGCTTTTTGACTCAAAAACAAAATAAAAAATCAAATAACGATTTTTTAAAAAAATCTAAAATTCAAAAACGCATAGATGCATATAGATAACCTATTTTTGACCCACCAAGGCTCTCATTTCAAATGATGCGTAGCCTTTTGGTAAAAAACCTGGGAATATGGGAACTCCGAGGAATAGTAATGATTTAGTAGCTATGGATTTTGTTAAGATGATCGGAATAGAAGCCTAAGGAATAAGAATAAAAAACAACACAATAAGGTGCAACCAAACTTTTAGACATCGGTAACTAGGGAAAACGTTGGAATTTGGGCTCAAAAGCAAAGAGAATTGAAATAATGCTACGTTGTCTTGGTAGGAATCGAAAGGAGCTTCGATTTGATTTATTGTAATAGTTGTTTCGATGCATGAATTAAAAGTTATAACAATTTAAAGTTTCAACCCCAATTATTAACTATTTTTTCGAAACTGTTAACTACAAAAGCACTCTTCTTTTTTAGAAGAAAAAATATAGATTAAACACACAAATAAAATAACAAGAAAAAGATAAGAAGAATTCAAAGAAAAATGCAAAACAAAATCTAATGATGAAGACAACGACAACAAAATTGAAAGAAAATGCAAGACTTGATGGATAAAATTCCTTCCTTTTTAGGTTATTATTACTCAAAAACAAAATAAAAAATAAAATAACTATTTTTAAAAAAAATCTAAAATTCAAAAATGCCTAGATACATAGATATAACCTATTTTTGAGCAACCAAGGCTGTGATTTTAAATGATGCGTAGCCTTTTGGTAAACAACCTGGGAATATAGGAACTCGAAGGAATAGTAATGATTGACTAGCTATGAATTTTGTTAAGATGATCAAAATAGAAGCCTAAGGAATAAGAACCAAAATCAACACAATAAGGTGCAACCAAACTTTTAGACGTCGGTAACTAGGGAAATTGTTGGAATTTGAGTTCAAAAACATGGAGAACCGAAATCATGCTTAATTGTGTTATTAGGAATCAAAACGACTTTCGATTTGATATATTATAAAATTCATTTCGATGCTTGAATTAAAAGATATAACAGTTTAAAGTTGTGACACAAATTATTAACTTCTTTTTCGAAACTATGGACTGCAACAACTCTCTTGTTTTTTAGAAGAACAAAGATGGATTAGACACAGAAATAAAAGAAGAAGAAAAAGATACAAAGAATATAAAAAAAATGCGAGACGAAATAAAAAAAACAATAAAAAAAATCGAAAGAAAATGCAAGACTTGATGGATGAAAATTCCTTATTTTTTAGGTGATTTTTGACTCAAAAACAAAATAAAAAATCAAATAACGATTTTTTAAAACAATCTAAAATTCAAAAACGCATAGATGCATATAGATAACCTATTTTTGACCCACCAAGGCTCTGATTTCAAATGATGTGTGGCCTTTTGGTAAACAACCTAGGAATATAGGAACTCCGAGGAATTGTAATGATTTAATAGCTTTGGGTTTTGTTAAGATTATCGGAATAGAAGCCTAAGGAATAAGAACCAAAAACAACACAATAAGGTGCAACCAAACTTTTAGACGTGTGTAAATAGGGTTACCGAAGGAATTTGTGTTCAAAACCACGGAGAACTGAAATAATGCTACGTTGTCTTTGTAGGAATCGAAATGAGCTTCTATTTGATTTATTATAATAGTTATTTCGATGTACCAATTAAAAGTAAAATAGTTTAATGTTTCAACCCTAATTATTAACTATTTTTTAGAAATTGTAAACTGCAACGGCTCTCTTGTTTTTTAGAAGAAAAAAGATAGATCAAAAAGAGAAATAAAATAACAAGAAAAAGATACAAAGTTTTCAAAAAACAATGTGAAACGAAATCCAATGACGAATACAAAGACAACAAAATTGAAAGAAAACGCAAGACTTGAGGGATAAAATTCCTTCTTTTTTAGGTGATTTTTAATAAAAAAAATAAACAATCAAATAACGATTTTTTATAAAACGCTAAAATTTAAAAATGGATAGATGCGTGTAGATAACCTATTTTCAGCAACCAAGGCTATGATTCCAAATGACGCGTATCCTTTAGGCGAACAACCTGAGTATATATGAACTCCAAGAAATAAGAACGATTGAATAGTGATGAATATGGTTAAGATGATCGAAATTGAACCCTAAGGAACAAGAACCGAAAACAAGGTTTCAAGGTGCAACCAAATTTTTTGACATTTGTAAATACTGTAAACGAAAACAAAATTGAAAGAAAATGCAAGACTTGAGGGATAAAATTCCTTCTTTTTTAGGTGATTTTTGAATGAAAAACCAAATAAATAATAAAATAATGAGTTTTTATAAAAATCATAAAATAAAAAAATGGATAGATGCGTGTAGATAACATATTTTCAACAACCAAGGCTATGATTCCAAATGACGTGTATCCTTTAGGCAAACAACCTGGGTATATAGGAACTCCAAGAAATAAGAACGATTGAATAGTGATGAATGTGGTTAAGATGATAGGAATTGAAGCCTAATGCTACGTTGTCTTTGTAGGAATCGAAATGAGCTTCTATTTGATTTATTATAATAGTTATTTCGATGTACGAATTAAAAGTATAATAGTTTAATGTTCCAACCCTAATTATTAACTATTTTTTGGAAATTGTAACTGCAACGACTCTCTTGTTTTTTAGAAGAACAAAGATAGATTAGACATAGAAATAAAAGAACCAAAAAAAGATACGAAGAATTCAAATAAAAATGGGAAACGAAATAAAATGACAAAAAAACCGACAACAAAATTGAAAAAAAACGCAAGAGTTGAGGGATAAAATTCCTTCTTTTTTAGGTGATTTTTGACTCAAAACACAATAAACAATCAAAGAACTATTTTTTATAAAAGTATAAAATTAAAAAAATGGATAGATGCGTGTAGATAACCTATTTTCAACAACCCAAGCTATGAATCCAAATGACATGTATCCTTTAGGCGAAAAATCTGGGAATATAGGAACTCCAAGAAATAAGAACGATTGAATAGTGATGAATGTGGTTATGATGATCGGAATTGTACCCTAAGGAACAAGAACTGAAAACAAGGTATTAAGGTGCGACCAAATTTTTTGACTTTTGTAAATAGGGTAAACGACAACAAAATTGAAAGAAAACGCAAGAGTTGAGGGATAAAATTCCTTCTTTTTTAGGTGATTTTTGACTGAAAAACACAATAAAAAATCAAACAATGATTTTTTTATAAAAATCTAAATTTAAAAAATGGATAGATGCATGTAGATAACCTATTTTCAGCAATCCAAGCTATGAATCCAAATGACATGTATCCTTTAAGCGAACAACCTGGGAATATATTAACTCCCAGAAATAAGAACGATTGAGTAGTTATGAATGTGGTTAAAATGATCGGAATTGAAGCCTAAGGAACAAGAACCAAAATCAAGGCATTAAGGTGCGACCAAAGTTTTTAACGTTTGTAAGTAGGGTAAACGACAACAATATTGAAAGATATCGCCAGACTTGAGGGATTAAAATTCCTTCCTTTTTAGGTGATTTTTGAATCAAAAACCAAATAAACAATCAAATAATGATTTGTTATAAAAATCTAAAATTAAAAAATGGATAGATGCATATAGATAACCTATTTTCAGCAACCAAGGCTATGACTCCAAATGACACGTATCATTTATTAGAAAAATCTTGGAATATAGGAACTCCAAGAAATAGGAACGATTGAATATCTATGAATGTGGTTAAGATGATAGAATTGAAGCCTAAGGAACAAGAATCGAAAGCAACGCAACAAGGTGTGACCAAATTTTTAGACGTGTGTAAATAGGGTTACCAAAGTTATTTGGGTTCAAAAACAAGGAAAACTGAAATAATGCTACGTTGCCTTTGTAGGAATCGAAAGGAGCTTCTATTTGATTTATTATAACAATCATTTCGATGTAAGAATTAAAAGTTATAATAGTTTAATGTTCCAACCCTAATTATTAACTATTTTTTCGAAAGTGTGAATTGCAACAACTCTCTTGTTTTTTAGAAGAACAAAGATAGATAAAACACAGAAATAAAATAACAAGAAAAGGATACGAAGAATTCAAAGAACACTGCGAAACGAAATCCAATGATGAAAAAAACGACAACAATATTGAAAGATATCGCAAGACTTGAGGGATTAAAATTCCTTCTTTTTTAGGTGATTTTTGAATCAAAAACACAATAAACAATCAAATAATGATTTTTTATAAAAATCAAAAATTAAAAAATGTATAGATGCGTGTAGATAACCTATTTTCAGCAACCAAGGCTATGATTCCAAATGACGCGTATCCTTTAGGCGAACAATATTGGAATATATAAATTCCAAGAAATATTAACGATTGAATAGCTATGAATGTGGTTAAGATGATAGGAATTAAAGCCTATGGAACAAGAATCAAAAAATAACGCAATAAGGTGCGACCAAATATTTAGACGTGTGTAAATAGGGTTACCGAAGGAATTTGGGTTCAAAAACAAGGAGAACTGAAATAATGCTACGGTGCCTTTGTAGGAATCGAAACGAGCTTATATTTAATTTATTATAATAGTCATTTCGATGTACGAATTAAAAGTTATAATAGTTTAATGTTCCAACCCTAATTATTAACTATTTTTTCGAAAGTGTAAACTGCAAAAACTCTCTTGTTTTTTAGAAGAACAAAGATATATTAAACAAATAAATAAAAATAACAACAAAAAGATATGAAGAATTCATAGAAAATTTCCAAAACGAAATCCATTGACGAAAACAACGACAACAAAATTGAAAGAAAATGCAAGACTTGAGGCATAAAATGCCTTCTTTTTGAGGTGAATTTTGACTCAAAAACACAATAAACACTCAAATAATGATTTTTTATAAAAATCTAAAATTAAAAAACAGATAGATGCGTGGAGATAACCTAGTTTCAGCAACCAATGCTATTATTCCAAATTACGCGTATCCTTTAGGAGAAAAACCTTGGAATATAGGAACTCCAAGAAATACGAATGATTGAATAGCTATGAATGTGGTTAAAATGATCGCAATTGAAGCCAATCGAACAAGAACCAAAAAAAATGCATTAAGATGCGAGCAAATTTTTAAACGTTTGTAAATAGGGTTACCAAAGGAATTTGGGTTCAAAACCAAGGAGAATTGATATAATGCTACATTGTCTTTGTAGGAATCGAAACGACCTTCGATTTGATTTATTATAATAGTCGTTTCGATGCATGAATTAAAAGTTATAACTATTTAAAGTTCCAACCCCAATTACTAACTATTTTTTCGAAACTGTGAACTGTAACAGCTTTCTCATTTTTAAGAAGAACAAAGATAGATTAAACACATAAATAAAATAAAAAGAAAAAGATACAAAGAGTTCAAAGAAAAATGTGAAATGAAATCCAATGACAAAAACGACGACAACAAAATTGAAATAAAATACATGAATTGAGTGATAAAATTCCTTATTTTTGAGGTGATTTTTGACTCAAAAAGACAATAAACAATCAAATACGATTTTTTATAAAAATATAAAATTAAAAAATGGATAGATGCATGAAGAAAACCTATTTTTGGCAACCAAAGCTATGATTCCATATGACGCGTATCCTTTAAGCAAACAACCTGGGAATATAGGAACTCCAAGAAATAGGAACGATTGAATAGCTATGAATGCGGTTAAGATGATAGGAATTGAAGCCTAAGGAAGAAGAACCGAAAACAACTCAATAAGGTGCGACCAAATTTTTAGACATCGATAAATAGGGTAAACAATGGTATTTGGGTTCAAAAACAGGGAGAGCTAAAATAATGCTATGTTTTCTTTGTAGGAATCAAAATGAGCTCCGATTTGATTTATTATAGTAGTTGTTTCGATGCATGAATTAAAAGTTATAACAGTTTAAAGTTCCGACACCAATTCTTAACTATTTTTCAAAACTATGAACTGCAAAAGCTCTCTTGTTTTTTAGAAGAACAAAGATAGATTAAACATAGAAATAAAATAACAAGAAAAAATAAGAAGAATTCAAAGAAAAATGCAAAAAGAAATCACTTGGGGGAAAAACGACAACAAAATTGGAAGAAAATGCAAGACTTGAGGGATAAAATTCCTTCTTTTTTAGGTGATTTTTGACTCAAAAACACAATAAACAATCAAATAACGATTTCTTATAAAACTCTAAAATTAAAAAACGAATAGATGCATGGAGATAACCTATTTTCAACAAGAAAAGCAATGATTCCATATGGACGTATCATTTAAGCAAACAACCTGGGAATATAGGAACTCCAAGAAATAGGGACGATTGAATAGCTATGAATGTGGTTAAGATGATCTAAATTGAAGCCTAAGGAAGAAGAACTGAAAACAACTCAATAAGGTGCGACCATATTTTTAGACATCTATAAATAGGGTAAACAAAGGAATTTGGGTTCAAAAAAAAGGAGAACTAACATAATGCTACATATTCTTTGTATTAATCGAAACGAGCTTCGATTAGATTTATTATAGTTGTCGTTTCGATGCATGAATTAAAAGTTATAACATTTTGAAGTTCCAACCCCAATTATTAACTATTTTTCAAAATTGTTAACTACAAAAGCTCTCTTGTTTTTTAGAAGAACAAAGATAGATTAAACACAGAAATAAAATAACAAGAAAAAATACGAAGAATTCAAAGAAAAATGAAAAACGAAATCCAATGATGAAAATAACAACAACAAAATTGGAAGAAAATGCAAGACTTGAGGGATAAAATTCCATCTTTTTTAGGTGATTTTTGACTCAAAAACACAATAAACAATCAAATAATGATTTCTTATAAAATCCTAAAATTAAAAAACGAATAGATGCATGGAGATAACCTATTTTCAGCAACAGAGCTATGAATCCAAATGACGCGTATCCTTTAGCCGAACAACCTGAGAATATAGGAACTCTAAGAAATGCGAATGATTGAATAGCTATGAATGTGGTTAAGATTATCGGAATTGGAACCTAAGGAACAAGAACCAAAAACATCGCAATAAGATGGAACCAAATTTTTGGACGTCTAGAAATAGGGTAAACGAAGGAATTTGGGTTCAAAAACTAGGAGAAATGAAATAATGCTACGTTGTCTTTGTAGGAATCGAAACGAGCTTCGATTTGATTTATTATAATAGTTGTTTCGATGTATGCATTAAAATGATAACAGTTTAAAGTTCCAACCCCAAATATTAACTATTTTTTTGAAACTGTGAAATGCAACAACTCTCTTTTTTTAGAAGAACAAAGATAAATTAAACACAAATAAAATAAAAAGAAAAAGATACGAAGAATTTAAAGAATAATGTGAAATGAAAATAAATGACAAAAACAATGATAAAAATATTTAAAGAAAACTCAAGAATTAAGGGATAAAATTCTTTCTTTTTTAGGTGAGTTTTTTACTCAAAAACACAATAAAAAATCGAATAATGATTTTTTATAAAAATATAAAAGTAAAAAACGGATAGATTCGTGGAGATGACCTATTTTCAACAACCAAAGCTATGATTCCATATGATGCATATCCTTTAAGCAAACAACCTGGGAAAATAGGAACTCTAAGAAATAGGAACGATTGAATAGCTATGAATGTGGTTAAGATGATCAAAATTGAAGCCTAAGGAAGAAGAATCGAAAACAACTCAATAAGGTGCGACCAAATTTTTATACGTTTGTAAATAGAGTAAACAAAGGAATTTGGGTTCCAAAACAAGGAGAACTCTTGTACTTCTACGTTTTCTTTGTAGGAATCGAAACGAGCTTCAATTTGATTTATTATAGTAGTCGTTTCGATGCATGAATTAAAAGATATAACAATTTAAAGTTCCAACCCCAATTATTAACGATTTTTCAAAACTGTCAACTGTAACCGCTCTCTTGTTTTTAGAAGAACAAAGATAGATTAAACACAAAAATTAAATAACCAGAAAAAAATGAAGAATTCAACGCAATAAAGACAACAAAATTGGAAGGAAACGCAAGACTTGAGGGATTAAATTCCTTCTTTTTTAGGTGATTTTTTTCTTAAAAACACAATAAAGAATCAAATAACAATTTCTTATAAAACTCTAAAATTCAAAAACGAATAGATGCGTGGAGATAACCTATTTTCAACAACAAAGGTTATGAATCGAAATGACGCGTATCCTTTAAGCGAACAACCTGGGAATATAGTAACTCTAAGAAATACGAAGGATTGAATAGCTATGAATGTGGTTAAGATGATCGGAATTGAAACCTAAGGAACAAGAACAAAAAACATCGCAATAAGAGGCGACCAAATTTTTGGACGTCTGGAAATAGGGTATACGAAGGAATTTGGGTTCAAAAACTAGGAGAAATGAAATAATGCTACGTTGTCTTTGTAGGAATCAAAACGAGCTTTGATTTGATTTATTATAATAGTTGTTTCAATGTATGCATTAAAATTATAGTAGTTTAAAGTTCCAACCCCAAATATTAACTATTTTTTCAAAACTATGAACTGCAACAACTCTTTTTTTTTAGAAGAACAAAGATAGATTAAACACATAAATAAAATAAAAAGAAAAAGATACGAAGAATTTAAAGAAAAATGTGAAATGAAAACCAATGACAAAAACAATGACAAAAATATTGAAAGAAAACACAAGACTTGAGCGATAAAATTCCTTCTTTTTGAGGTGATTTTTGACTCAAAAACACAATGAACAATCAAATAACGATTTTTTATAAAAATATAAAAGTAAAAACGGATAGATTCGTGGAGATGACCTATTTTCCATAACCAAAGCTATGATTCCATATGACGCATATCCTTTTAGCAAACAACCTGGGAAAATAGGAACTCCAAGAAATAGGAACGATTAAATAGCTATGAATGTGGTTAAGATGATCAAAATTGAAGCCTAAGGAAGAAGAATCGAAAACAACTTAATAAGATGCGACCAAATTTTTGGACCTCTGGAAATAGGGTAAACAAAGGAATTTGGGTTCAAAAACTAGGAGAAATGAAATAATACTACGTTGTCTTTGTAGGAATCGAAAGAGCTTCGATTTGATTTATTATAATAGTTGTTTCGATGTATGAATTAAAATTATAACAATTTAAAGTTCCAACCCCAATTATTAGAAGAATAAAGATAGATTAAACACATAAATAAAATAACAAGAAAAAGATACAAAGAATTTAAAGAAAAGTGCGACACGAAATCAATTGACGAAAATAACGACAAAAATATTTAACGAAAACTCAAGACATTAGGGATCAAATTCCTTCTTTTTGAGGTGATTTTTGACTCAAAAACACAATAAACAATCAAATATTGATTTTTTATAAAATCCTAAAAGTAAAAAATGGATAGATTCATGGAGATAACCTATTTTTTACAACCAAAGCTATTTTTCCATATGACATGTATCCTTTAAGCAAACAACCTGGGAATATAGGAACTCCAAGAAATAGGAACGATTGAATAGCTATTAATGTGGTTAAGATGATCGAAATTGAAGCCTAAGGAAGAAGAACCAAAAACAACTCAATAAGATGCGACCAAATTTTTAGACATCTGTAAATAGGGTAAAAAATGGAATTTGGGTTAAAAAAAAGGAGAACTGACATAATGCTACGTATTCTTTGTAGTTGTCGAAAGGAGCTTCGATTTGATTTATTATAGTAGTCATTTCAATGCATGAATTAAAAGTTATAAAAGTTTAAAGTTCCAACCCCAATTATTAACTATTTTCAAAACTGTGAACTGTAACAACTCTCTTGTTTTTTAGAAGAACAAAGATAGATTGAACACAAAAATTAAATAACAAGAAAAAATACGAAGAGTTCAACGAAAAATACGAAACAAAATCTAATTGTGAAAATAAAGACAACAAAATTGGAAGAAAACGGAAGACTTGCGGGATAAAATTTCTTCTTTTTTAGGTGATTTTTTACCTAAAAACACAATAAAAAATCAAATAACGATTTCTTATAAAACTCTAAAATTAAAAAACGAATAGATGCGTGGAGATAATCTATTTTCAACAACCAAAGCTATGAATCCATATGACGCGTATCCTTTAAGAAAACAACCTGGGAATATAGGAACTCCAAGAAATAGGAACGATTGAATAGCTATGAAAGTGGTTAAGATGATAGAAATTGAAGCTAAGGAAGATGAACCGAAAATAACTCAAAAAGGTGCGACCAAATTTTTAGACGTTTGTAAATAGGGTAAACGAAGGAATTTGGGTTCAAAAACAAGGAGAACTGAAATAATGCTATGTTTTCTTTGTTGGAATCGAAACGAGCTTCGATATGATTTATTATAGTAGTCGTTTCGATGCATGAATTAAAAGTTATAACAGTTTAAAGTTCGAACCCCAATTATTAACTATTTTTTAAAACTGTGAACTGCAACAGCTCTCTTGTTTTTTAGAAGAACAAAGATAGATTAAACACAAATTAAATTACAAGAAAAAATACGAAGAATTCAAAGAAAAATGTGAAACAAAACCGAATGGTGAAAATAAAGACAAGAAAATTGGAAGAAAACGCAAGACATGAGGGATAAAATTCCTTCTTTTTTAGGTGATTTTTGACTCAATAAAATAATAAACAATCAAATAACGATTTCTTATCAAACTCTAAAATTTAAAAAAGAATAGATGAGTGGAGATAACTTATTTTCAGCAACAAAGGCTATGAATCCAAATGACACATATCCTTTAGGCGAACAACCTAGGAATATAGGAACTCCAAGAAATACGAATGATGGAATAACTATGAATAGGGTTAAGATGATCAGAATTGAAACCTAAGGAACCAGAACCGAAAACATCGCAATAAGATGCGACAAATTTTAGGACGTCTATAAATAGGGTAAACGAAGGAATTTGGTTTCAAAAGCAAGGAGAAGCAAAATAATGCTACATTGTGTTTTTAGGATTCAAACGAGCTTCGATTTGATATATTATAATAGTCATTTCGATGTATGAATTAAAAGTTATAACAGTTTAAAGTTCCAACCCCAATTATTTACTATTTTTTCGAAACTGTGAACTACAACAACTCTCTTGTTTTTTTCGAAGACAAAAGATAGATTAAACACAGAAATACAAGAACAAGAAAAAGATACGAAGTATTTAAAGAAAAATGTGAAACAAAAACCAATGACGAAAGCAACGACAAAAGTATTTAAAAAACACTCAAGACTTGTGGGATAAAATTCCTTCTTTTTGAGGTTATTTTTGACCCAAAAGAACAATAAACAATCAAATAACGATTTTTTATAAAAATCTAAAAGTAAAAAATGGATAGATTCGTGGAGATAACCTATTTTCAGCAACCAAAGCTATTTTTCCATATGACGTGTATCCATTAAGCAAACAACCTGGGAATATAGGAACTCCAAGAAATAGGAACGATTGAATAGCTATGAATGTGGTTAAAATGATCGGAATTGAAGCCAAAGGTAGAAGAACCGAAAACAACTCAATAAGGTATGACCAAATTTTTAGACATTTGTAAATAGGGTAAACAAAGGAATTTGGGTTCAAAAACAAGGAGAACTGAAATAATGCTATGTTTTCTTTGTAGGAATCGAAACGACCTTCGATTTGATTTATTATAGTAGTCGTTTCGATGCATGAATTAAAATTTATAACAGTTTAAAGTTCCAACCCCAATTATTAACTATTTTTCAAAACTATGAACTGCAATAGCTCTCTTGTTTTTAAAAGAACAAAGATAGATTAAACACGAAAATAAAATAAAAAGAAAAAGATACAAAGATAATGCAACGATTTTTTAGGTGATTTTTAATCAAAAAAACAATAAAATATCAAATAACGATTTTTCTTAAAATCGAAAATTCAAAAATGCATGATGCATAGAGATAACCTATTTTTGAGCAACCAAGGCTCTAATTCCAAATGATGCGTAGCCTTTTCTGATTCCAAAGGATGCGAATACTTTAGGTGAACAACCTGGGAATATATGAACTGCAACGAATAAGAATGATTGAATAGCTATGAATGCGGTTAAGATAATAGGAATAGAAGCCTAAGGAACAAGAACCAAAAACAATGCAATATGGTGCGACCAAATTTTTGGACATCGATAAATAGGGTAAACAATGGAATTCGGGTTCAAAAACAAGGTGAATAGAAATAATGCTACTTTTTGTTTTTAGGAATCGAAACGAGCTTCGATTTCATATATTATAATAGTCATTTTGATGTATGAATTAAAAGTTATAACAGTTTAAAGTTCCAACCCCAATTATTAACTATTTTTCAAAACTGTGAACTGCAACATCTCTCTTGTTTTTTAGAAGAACAAAGATATATTAAACAAAGAAATAAAATAACAAGAAAAAGATACGAAGAATTCAAAGAAAAATGCAAAACAAAATCCAAAAATGAAAACGATGACAACAAAATTGAAAGGAAATGCAAGACTTGAGGGATGAAAATTCCTTCTTTTTTAGGTGAGTTTTTACTCAAAAACACAATAAACAATCAAATAACGATTTTTTTAAATATTCTAAAATTCAAAAACGGATAAATGCATAGAGATAACCTATTTTTAGCGAGCAAGGCTCTGATTCCAAATGATGCGGATACTTTAGGTGAACAACTTGGGAATTTATGAACTCCAACGAATAGGAACGATTGAATAGCTATGAATGTAGTTAAGATGATCAGAATAGAAGCCTAAGGAACAAGAACCGAAAACAACGCAATAAGGTGCGACCGAATTTTGGGCATCGGTAATAGGGTAAACAATGGAATTGGGGTTCAAAAATATGGAGAACTAAAATAATGCTACATTGTGTTTTTAGAATTTGAAACGAGCTTCGATTTAATATATTATAATAGTCATTTCGATGTATGAATTAAAAGTTATAACATTTAAAATTTGGAACCCCAATTATTAATTTTTTTTTTCTAAATTGTTGAACTGCAACAACTCTCTTAGCTATTTATTTGCACATGTTCTGAATTAAGAATTAAAAAGGAAAGAAAATAATGATAGAACATGAATAAAAAAAAATGAAAAACAAATCTTAAACATTTTCTCCTAGCTATTATACAAAAGAAATTTGGGGGAATAAATACTCAAAATTTTATTCCCTTATAATTATGATATATTTAAATGGAATTTATTACGTCTTAAAAAGAAAAACTATCAAATTTTTGAAATTTTGTTCACTATTTATGTAAGAGATCCATAATTATCATCTTTAATTCATTTATGACATCAATATTCTTAACTTATTTATAAGTTATTTTGGTTGTGTGGGAATGCATTGTATTGAATTTAACTTTGGTTGTCCCTTTCTCCCTAAAAATCTACGATCCAAACCCCTCCTAAGAGTAAGAAGCAAAGAAATATGATGGGAAATATTTTGATCATCCACCATGGCAATTTTTCTACCAATGTAACAAGATGTTTACAAATGATGTCTAAAACAACCTCTAGCCATCATCTTTTCCCTTTGCAGCGAGGTAAGGAAATTCGCATTTATTTGCATGTGTTGTGAATTAAGAATTACAAAGGAAAGAAAATAATGACAGAACATGTATAAAAATAAATAAGTGAAACAAAAAATCTTAAACATTTTCTCTTGGCTTTTTTACAAAAGAAAGTTGGGGGAATAAATACTCCAAATTTTATTTCCTTAAAATTATGATATATTTAAGTGGAATTTATTACGTCTTGAAAACAAAACTATCAAATTTTTGAAATTTTGTTCATTATTTTATGGAAGAGATCCATAATTCTCATTATTTTTTTAATTTATGACATAAATATTCTTAACTTATTTATAAGTTATTTTGGTTGTGTTGGAATGCATTGTATTGAATTTAACTTTTGTTATCCCTTTCTCCCTAAGAATCTAGGATCCAAATCCCTCCTAAGAGTAAGCAGCAAAGAAATATGATGAGAAATATTATTTTCATCAACCATCTCTATTTTTATAACAATGTGACAAGAAGTTTACAATCGATGTCTCAAAAAACGCTAGCCATCACCATTTCCTTTTTGCAGCGAGGTAATAAAATTCCCATTTATTTGCACATGTTTTGAATTAAGAATTACCAAGGAAAAAAAATAATAATAGAACATGAATAAAAATAAATAAATGAAAAAAAAACTTAAACATTTTCTCATGGCTATTTTACAAAAGAAAGTTGGGGGAATAAATACTCCAAATTTTATTTCCTTATAATTATGATATATTTAAATGAAATTTATTACGTCTTAAAAAGCAAAACTATCAAATTTTCAAAATATTGTTCATTATTTTATGTAAGAGATCCATAATTCTCATATTTAATTCATTTGTGACATCAATATTCTTAACTTATTTATAAGTTAATTTGGTTGTGTTGGAATGCATTGTATTGAATTTAACTTTGTTTATCCCTTTCTCCCTAAGAATCTAGTATCCAAACCCCTCCTAGGAGTAAGAAGAAAAGAAATATGATGGGAAATACTTTGCTCATCCACCATGGCAATATTTCTAGCAATGTAACAAGATGTTTACAAATGATGTCTAAAACAACCTCTAGCCATCATCTTTTCCCTTTTGTAGCGAGGTAAAAAAATTCGCATTTATTTACATGTGTTGTGAATTAAGAATTACAAAGAAAAAGAAAATAATGATTGAACATGAATAAAAATAAATAAGTGAAAAAAAAACTTAATCATTTTCTCATGGCTATTTTACAAAAGAAAGTTGGGGGAATAAATACTCCAAATGTTTTTTCCTTATAATTATGATATATTTAAATGGAATTTATTACGTCTTAAAAAGCAAAACTATCAAATTTTTGAAATTTTGTTCAATATTTTATGTAAGAGATCCATAATTCTCATTATTTTTTAATTTATGACATAAATATTTTTAACTTATTTATAAGTTATTTTGATTGTGTTGGAATGCATTGTATTGAATTTAACTTTTGTTATCCCTTTCTCCCAAAGAATCTAGGATCCAAATGATGAGTGCTCAAAAATCACTAAAATTACCATGATTTTATTCACATTAATTGATTAAAAATATATATATTTATATGTTTTATCATATATTTATATAAATTTGTCTTTTTCGGAATCACGGGTGTTTTTATAGTTTTTCAGGTATTTTCACTTAAAAACGTAACTTAAAGACTCAAAGAGCAATACTGGAAGCAATACATCACAAATATATTAATAAATAAATGGGGAAAGGTCAACAAATATGGAAAAATTGGACAAAATGGGTCAAAAGGGTCAAAAAGGAGAAAATCGTGCCGTCGCCCCGCCCGGCCAAGGCTGAGCCGCGCGCAAAGACGCCAGACCGCGCGCGAAGACGCCCGGACCGCGCGCGCAAGAAGATGCCGCCCGCGCGCGCCAGCTCTCCAATTCGCACGCTAGCATGCCCACTCCTACCTCACGTGCGCGCCCCTGCGCGCCCAGCTGCCCTCCACGCGCGCCGACGCCCATTTCGCCCCATTTTTCACGTGCAGCCACCCCATGACGTCATGCTGATGTCATCAATGACCTCAGCATTTGCACTCCGTGTTTTCACATTTTTTAACATTTTTTTCACTCATTTTTTCTCTCCATCCTCACCTATAAATACCCCTCTTGGCTTCGCTTCTAAACACACCTCAAAACACATTCTCTTCTCTCTTTCTTTCTCTCTTTTCTTAGATTTTTTTAGTTTTTCTTAGTTTTTAGCTTTTCTTAGTTAATTTCTCTTAGTTTTAGAGTTCTTCCCTTCTTGGGAAGAACTAGTTATGTTTTTGTAATTTATTAGCTTTTCGATTCAATAAATGGGAGTGCAAATTCCGCTTGGAGGTTTTCCAGCAACGGGAATAGCATCGAAGTTCTGTAAGGATTTTATTTTCTTTACAGTTATTTTTATGCTTTATTCTTACATGTTATATTTAATTTGTGTGTGATTAAATTTAACTTTGTTGGCTGTTTATAAACATGATGTAATAATAACGTTGTTATGCTTGCGAAATATTAAATAGGTAAAAATCTCTAAAATGAATTGATTTTATTTTTATTCAAGATTTTATATTAAGAATGTTAGAGAGAAATATATTATTTTTCATTACAAACTTAAATGTGAAAATTAGATTTTAAGGTTTAGTTATCCGGTCTAATTTAGAGTAGTGCTCTTTTATTTGTTGGTACAATCGCCCGGTAGTTAGAGTGAAGCTCTATTTCAAAATTTTTTATAAGAATTATTATCTGAAAATGTATTGACAACATGTTTTCAGTAGTGGTTTTAAAACTTGAAAGTTAGTACTCGGATAACTAAATTCTTAGGTTTAATTTGGACACCTTGAATAAAGTTTAAACTGTCTAACCCCACCAAAGGTGGCATTTAAATGGTTCATTTTCAATCTCTTAGAAAAAGAAATTAATTTAATTAACCAAATTAGTTATCAACCCCACCCATAGGTGTTAATTGATTTGTTTAGTTAACAAAGAATATCTAACCCCACCAAAGGTGGTATTCATATAAAAAAGAGAGAATCAATAAATATCAATTCGTATCTTTAATAACCTAAATAATATGAGCAAGAATAATTAACTTAATTATTATATCCATAAATACTCCACTGTTTTAACAGATAAAATTTGCATAAATGTTTATTGAATCTATGTTTATTTTTATGTAATTAGATTAAAAACACAAAACCCAAAATATCGTGACAGGATGTTTAAGATTTAATTTTGTTTTTAAAAGTTTGAATAATAAATTAAAAACCACATACATTCCTTCCTTAGATCGACCTTGGGAGTATACTTATCATTTTCTACGAAATGATTCGTGCACTTGCGAGAGTTTTATAAATAGATAAAACCAAATGAACGGGCAGGATCGGCGATGTTAGTTTTGCCCCTATCAAGTTTTTGAAAACAATGGGGGCGCGCGCTGATGGCAGGCGATGCGCGCATGGGTGCGCGCGGGAGCAGGTGAGATGCGTGCGATCGCGCGCGGAACTGGGACTGGGCGCGCGGACGTGGGGCGTGCTGCGCGCGGCTGGGCGGCGCGGCGGCACGATTTTCTTCTTTTTGACATTTTTGACCCTTTTGACCCATTTTGTCCAATTTTTCCATATTTGTTGACCTTTCCCCATTTATTTATTAATATATTTGTGATGTATTGCTTCTAGTATTCCTCTTTGAGTCTTTAAGTTACGTTTTTAAGTGAAAATACCTGAAAAACAATAAAAACACCCGTGATTCCGAAAAAGACAAATTTATATAAATATATGATAAAACATATAAATATATATATTTTTAATCAATTAATGTGAATAAAATCATGGTAATTTTAGTGCTTTTTGAGCACTCATCACCAAACCCCTCTTAAGAGTAAGAAGCAAAGAAATATGATGGGAAATATTATGTTCATCCATCATAGAAATTTTTCTAGCAATGTAACAAGAAGTTTACAATCGATGTCTAAAAAAACGCTAGCCATCACCTTTTCCTTTTGCAGCGAGGTAAGGAAATTCGTATTTATTTGCATGTGTTGTGAATTAAGAATTACAAAGGAAAGAAACTAATGATAGAACATGAATAAAAATAAATAAGTGAAAAAAAAACTTAAAATATTTTCACGTCTTTTTTTCAAAAGAAAGTTGGGGGAATAAATACTCCAAATTTTATTTCCTTATAATTATGATATATTTAAATGGAATTTATTATGTCTTAAAATGCCAAACTATCAAATTTTTGAAATTTTGTTCATTATTTTATGTAAGAGATCAATAATTATCATCTTTATTTCATTTATGACATCAATATTCTTAACTTATTTATAAGTTAATTTGGTTGTGTTGGAATGCATTGTATTGAATTTAAATTTTGTTATCCCTTTCTTCCTAAGAATCTAGGATCCAAACCCCTTCTAAGAGTAAGAAGCAAAGAAATATGATGGGAAATATTATGTTCATCCACCATAGAAATTTTTCTAGCAATGTAACAAGAAGTTTACAATCGATGTCTAAAAAAACGCTAGCCATCACCTTTTCCTTTTGCAGCGAGGTAAGGAAATTCGTATTTATTTGCATGTGTTGTGAATTAAGAATTACAAAGGAAAGAAACTAATGATAGAACATGAATAAAAATAAATAAGTGAAAAAAAAACTTAAAATATTTTCACGTCTTTTTTTCAAAAGAAAGTTGGGGGAATAAATACTCCAAATTTTATTTCCTTATAATTATGATATATTTAAATGGAATTTATTATGTCTTAAAATGCCAAACTATCAATTTTTTGAAATTTTGTTCATTATTTTATGTAAGAGATCAATAATTATCATCTTTATTTCATTTATGACATCAATATTCTTAACTTATTTATAAGTTAATTTAGTTGTGTTGGAATGCATTGTATTGAATTTAACTTTTGTTATACCTTTCTCCCAAGGAATCTAGGATCCAAACCACTTCTAAGAGTAAGAAGCAAAGAAATATGATGGAAAATATTTTGATTATCCACCATGGAAATTTTTCTACCAATGTAACAAGATGTTTACAAATGATGTCTAAAACAACCGCTAGCCATCATCTTTTCCTTTTGCAGCGAGGTAAGGAAATTCGTATTTATTTGCATGTGTTGTGAATTAAGAATTACAAAGGAAAGAAACTAATGATAGAACATGAATAAAAATAAATAAGTGAAAAAAAAACTTAAAATATTTTCACGTCTTTTTTTCAAAAGAAAGTTGGGGGAATAAATACTCCAAATTTTATTTCCTTATAATTATGATATATTTAAATGGAATTTATTATGTCTTAAAATGCCAAACTATCAAATTTTTGAAATTTTGTTCATTATTTTATGTAAGAGATCAATAATTATCATCTTTATTTCATTTATGACATCAATATTCTTAACTTATTTATAAGTTAATTTAGTTGTGTTGGAATGCATTGTATTGAATTTAACTTTTGTTATACCTTTCTCCCAAGGAATCTAGGATCCAAACCACTTCTAAGAGTAAGAAGCAAAGAAATATGATGGGAAATATTATGTTCATCCATCATAGAAATTTTTCTAGCAATGTAACAAGAAGTTTACAATCGATGTCTAAAAAAACGCTAGCCATCACCTTTTCCTTTTGCAGCGAGGTAAGGAAATTCGTATTTATTTGCATGTGTTGTGAATTAAGAATTACAAAGGAAAGAAACTAATGATAGAACATGAATAAAAATAAATAAGTGAAAAAAAAACTTAAAATATTTTCACGTCTTTTTTTCAAAAGAAAGTTGGGTGAATAAATACTCCAAATTTTATTTCCTTATAATTATGATATATTTAAATGGAATTTATTATGTCTTAAAATGCCAAACTATCAAATTTTTGAAATTTTGTTCATTATTTTATGTAAGAGATCAATAATTATCATCTTTATTTCATTTATGACATCAATATTCTTAACTTATTTATAAGTTAATTTAGTTGTGTTGGAATGCATTGTATTGAATTTAACTTTTGTTATACCTTTCTCCCAAGGAATCTAGGATCCAAACCACTTCTAAGAGTAAGAAGCAAAGAAATATGATGGGAAATATTATGTTCATCCATCATAGAAATTTTTCTAGCAATGTAACAAGATGTTTACAAATGATGTCTAAAACAACCGCTAGCCATCATCTTTTCCTTTTGCAGCGAGGTAAGGAAATTCGTATTTATTTGCATGTGTTGTGAATTAAGAATTACAAAGGAAAGAAACTAATGATAGAACATGAATAAAAATAAATAAGTGAAAAAAAAACTTAAAATATTTTCACGTCTTTTTTTCAAAAGAAAGTTGGGGGAATAAATACTCCAAATTTTATTTCCTTATAATTATGATATATTTAAATGGAATTTATTATGTCTTAAAATGCCAAACTATCAAATTTTTGAAATTTTGTTCATTATTTTATGTAAGAGATCAATAATTATCATCTTTATTTCATTTATGACATCAATATTCTTAACTTATTTATAAGTTATTTTGGTTGTGTGGGAATGCATTGTATTGAATTTAACTTTGGTTGTCCCTTTCTCCCTAAAAATCTACGATCCAAACCCCTCCTAAGAGTAAGAAGCAAAGAAATATGATGGGAAATATTATGTTCATCCACCATAGAAATTTTTCTAGCAATGTAACAAGAAGTTTACAAATGATGTCTAAAAAACGCTAGCCATCATCTTTTCCTTTTGCAGCGAGGTAAGGAAATTCGTATTTATTTGCATGTGTTGTGAATTAAGAATTACAAAGGAAAGAAACTAATGATAGAACATGAATAAAAATAAATAAGTGAAACGAAAAATCTTAAACATTTTCTCATGTGTATTTTTCAAAGAAAGTTGGCGGAATAAATTCTCCAAATTTTATTTCCTTATAATTATGATATATTTAAATGGAATTTATTATGTCTTAAAATGCCAAACTATCAAATTTTTGAAATTTTGTTCATTATTTTATGTAAGAGATCAATAATTATCATCTTTATTTCATTTATGACATCAATATTCTTAACTTATTTATAAGTTATTTTGGTTGTGTGGGAATGCATTGTATTGAATTTAACTTTGGTTGTCCCTTTCTCCCTAAAAATCTACGATCCAAACCCCTTCTAAGAGTAAGAAGCAAAGAAATATGATGGGAAATATTATGTTCATCCATCATAGAAATTTTTCTAGCAATGTAACAAGAAGTTTACAATCGATGTCTAAAAAAACGCTAGCCATCACCTTTTCCTTTTGCAGCGAGGTAAGGAAATTCGTATTTATTTGCATGTGTTGTGAATTAAGAATTACAAAGGAAAGAATATAATGACAGAATATGAATAAAAATAAATAAGTGAAACAAAAAATCTTAAACATTTTCTCATGTTTATTTTTCAAAAAAAGTTGGCGGAATAAATTCTCCAAATTTTATTTCCTTATAATTATGATATATTTAAATGGAATTTATTATGTCTTAAAATGCAAAACTATCAAAGTTTTGAAATTTTGTTCATTATTTTATGTAAGAGATCAATATTTATCATCTTTATTTCATTTATGACATCAATATTCTTAACTTATTTATAAGTTAATTTGGTTGTGTTGGAATGCATTGTGTTGAATTTAACTTTTGTTATACCTTTCTCCCAAGGAATCTAGGATCCAAACCACTTCTAAGAGTAAGAAGCAAAGAAATATGATGGGAAATATTATGTTCATCCATCATAGAAATTTTTCTAGCAATGTAACAAGAAGTTTACAATCGATGTCTAAAAAAACGCTAGCCATCACCTTTTCCTTTTGCAGCGAGGTAAGGAAATTCGTATTTATTTGCATGTGTTGTGAATTAAGAATTACAAAGGAAAGAAACTAATGATAGAACATGAATAAAAATAAATAAGTGAAAAAAAAACTTAAAATATTTTCACGTCTTTTTTTCAAAAGAAAGTTGGGGGAATAAATACTCCAAATTTTATTTCCTTATAATTATGATATATTTAAATGGAATTTATTATGTCTTAAAATGCCAAACTATCAAATTTTTGAAATTTTGTTCATTATTTTATGTAAGAGATCAATAATTATCATCTTTATTTCATTTATGACATCAATATTCTTAACTTATTTATACTTATTTTGGTTGTGTGGGAATGCATTGTATTGAATTTGACTTTGGTTGTCCCTTTCTCCCAAGGAATCTAGGATCCAAACCACTTCTAAGAGTAAGAAGTAAAGAAATATGATGGGAAATATTATGTACATCCATCATAGAAATTTTTCTACCAATGTAACAAGATGTTTACAAATGATGTCTAAAACAACCGCTAGCCATCATCTTTTCCTTTTGCAGCGAGGTAAGGAAATTCGTATTTATTTGCATGTGTTGTGAATTAAGAATTACAAAGGAAAGAAACTAATGATAGAACATGAATAAAAATAAATAAGTGAAAAAAAAACTTAAAATATTTTCACGTCTTTTTTTCAAAAGAAAATTGGGGGGATAAATACTCCAAATTTTATTTCCTTATAATTATGATATATTTAAATGGAATTTATTATGTCTTAAAATGCCAAACTATCAATTTTTTGAAATTTTGTTCATTATTTTATGTAAGAGATCAATAATTATCATCTTTATTTCATTTATGACATCAATATTCTTAACTTATTTATAAGTTAATTTAGTTGTGTTGGAATGCATTGTATTGAATTTAACTTTTGTTATACCTTTCTCCCAAGGAATCTAGGATCCAAACCACTTCTAAGAGTAAGAAGCAAAGAAATATGATGGGAAATATTATGTTCATCCATCATAGAAATTTTTCTAGCAATGTAACAAGAAGTTTACAATCGATGTCTAAAAAAACGCTAGCCATCACCTTTTCCTTTTGCAGCGAGGTAAGGAAATTCGCATTTATTTGCATGTGTTGTGAATTAAGAATTACAAAGTAAAGAAAATAATGATTGAACATAAATAAAAATAAATAAGTGAAAAAAAACTTAAATATTTTCACATGTCTTTTTTTTCAAAAGAAAGTTGGGGGAATAAATACTCCAAATTTTATTTCCTTATAATTATGATATATTTAAATGGAATTTATTATGTCTTAAAATGCCAAACTATCAAATTTTTGAAATTTTGTTCATTATTTTATGTAAGAGATCAATAATTATCATCTTTATTTCATTTATGACATCAATATTCTTAACTTATTTATAAGTTATTTTGGTTGTGTGGGAATGCATTGTATTGAATTTAACTTTGGTTGTCCCTTTCTCCCTAAAAATCTACGATCCAAACCCCTCCTAAGAGTAAGAAGCAAAGAAATATGATGGGAAATATTATGTTCATCCACCATAGAAATTTTTCTAGCAATGTAACAAGAAGTTTACAAATGATGTCTAAAAAACGCTAGCCATCATCTTTTCCTTTTGCAGCGAGGTAAGGAAATTCGTATTTATTTGCATGTGTTGTGAATTAAGAATTACAAAGGAAAGAAACTAATGATAGAACATGAATAAAAATAAATAAGTGAAAAAAAAACTTAAAATATTTTCACGTCTTTTTTTCAAAAGAAAGTTGGGGGAATAAATACTCCAAATTTTATTTCCTTATAATTATGATATATTTAAATGGAATTTATTATGTCTTAAAATGCCAAACTATCAAATTTTTGAAATTTTGTTCATTATTTTATGTAAGAGATCAATAATTATCATCTTTATTTCATTTATGACATCAATATTCTTAACTTATTTATAAGTTAATTTGGTTGTGTTGGAATGCATTGTATTGAATTTAACTTTTGTTATACCTTTCTCCCAAGGAATCTAGGATCCAAACCACTTCTAAGAGTAAGAAGCAAAGAAATATGATGGGAAATATTATGTTCATCCATCATAGAAATTTTTCTAGCAATGTAACAAGAAGTTTACAATCGATGTCTAAAAAAACGCTAGCCATCACCTTTTCCTTTTGCAGCGAGGTAAGGAAATTCGTATTTATTTGCATGTGTTGTGAATTAAGAATTACAAAGGAAAGAAACTAATGATAGAACATGAATAAAAATAAATAAGTGAAAAAAAAACTTAAAATATTTTCACGTCTTTTTTTCAAAAGAAAGTTGGGGGAATAAATACTCCAAATTTTATTTCCTTATAATTATGATATATTTAAATGGAATTTATTATGTCTTAAAATGCCAAACTATCAAATTTTTGAAATTTTGTTCATTATTTTATGTAAGAGATCAATAATTATCATCTTTATTTCATTTATGACATCAATATTCTTAACTTATTTATAAGTTATTTTGGTTGTGTGGGAATGCATTGTATTGAATTTAACTTTGGTTGTCCCTTTCTCCCTAAAAATCTACGATCCAAACCCCTCCTAAGAGTAAGAAGCAAAGAAATATGATGGAAAATATTTTGATTATCCACCATGGCAATTTTTCTACCAATGTAACAAGATGTTTACAAATGATGTCTAAAACAACCTCTAGCCATCATCTTTTCCTTTTGCAGCGAGGTAAGGAAATTCGTATTTATTTGCATGTGTTGTGAATTAAGAATTACAAAGGAAAGAAACTAATGATAGAACATGAATAAAAATAAATAAGTGAAAAAAAAACTTAAAATATTTTCACGTCTTTTTTTCAAAAGAAAGTTGGGGGAATAAATACTCCAAATTTTATTTCCTTATAATTATGATATATTTAAATGGAATTTATTATGTCTTAAAATGCCAAACTATCAAATTTTTGAAATTTTGTTCATTATTTTATGTAAGAGATCAATAATTATCATCTTTATTTCATTTATGACATCAATATTCTTAACTTATTTATAAGTTAATTTGGTTGTGTTGGAATGCATTGTATTGAATTTAACTTTTGTTATCCCTTTCTCCCTAAGAATCTAGGATCCAAACCCCTTCTAAGAGTAAGAAGCAAAGAAATATGATGGGAAATATTATGTTCATCCATCATAGAAATTTTTCTAGCAATGTAACAAGAAGTTTACAATCGATGTCTAAAAAAACGCTAGCCATCACCTTTTCCTTTTGCAGCGAGGTAAGGAAATTCGTATTTATTTGCATGTGTTGTGAATTAAGAATTACAAAGGAAAGAAACTAATGATAGAACATGAATAAAAATAAATAAGTGAAAAAAAAACTTAAACATTTTCTCACGTTTTTTTTCAAAAGAAAATTGGGGGATAAATACTCCAAATTTTATTTCCTTATAATTATGATATATTTAAATGGAATTTATTATGTCTTAAAATGCCAAACTATCAAATTTTTGAAATTTTGTTCATTATTTTATGTAAGAGATCAATAATTATCATCTTTATTTCATTTATGACATCAATATTCTTAACTTATTTATAAGTTATTTTGGTTGTGTGGGAATGCATTGTATTGAATTTAACTTTGGTTGTCCCTTTCTCCCTAAAAATCTACGATCCAAACCCCTCCTAAGAGTAAGAAGCAAAGAAATATGATGAGAAATATTATGTTCATCCACCATAGAAATTTTTCTAGCAATGTAACAAGATGTTTACAAATGATGTCTAAAACAACCTCTTCCCATCATCTTTTCCTTTTTGCAGGGAAGTAATAAAATTCGCATTTATTTGCATGTGTTGTGAATTAAGAATTACAAAGGAAAGAAAATAATACAGAACATGAATAAAAATAAATAAGTGAAAAAAAACTTAAATATTTTCACATGTCTTTTTTTCAAAAGAAAGTTGGGGGAATAAATACTCCAAATTTTATTTCCTTATAATTATGATATATTTAAATGGAATTTATTATGTCTTAAAATGCCAAACTATCAAATTTTTGAAATTTTGTTCATTATTTTATGTAAGAGATCAATAATTATCATCTTTATTTCATTTATGACATCAATATTCTTAACTTATTTATAAGTTAATTTGGTTGTGTTGGAATGCATTGTATTGAATTTAACTTTTGTTATCCCTTTCTCCCTAAGAATCTAGGATCCAAACCCCTTCTAAGAGTAAGAAGCAAAGAAATATGATGGGAAATATTATGTTCATCCACCATAGAAATTTTTCTAGCAATGTAACAAGAAGTTTACAATCGATGTCTAAAAAAACGCTAGCCATCACCTTTTCCTTTTGCAGCGAGGTAAGGAAATTCGTATTTATTTGCATGTGTTGTGAATTAAGAATTACAAAGGAAAGAAACTAATGATAGAACATGAATAAAAATAAATAAGTGAAAAAAAAACTTAAAATATTTTCACGTCTTTTTTTCAAAAGAAAGTTGGGGGAATAAATACTCCAAATTTTATTTCCTTATAATTATGATATATTTAAATGGAATTTATTATGTCTTAAAATGCCAAACTATCAAATTTTTGAAATTTTGTTCATTATTTTATGTAAGAGATCAATAATTATCATCTTTATTTCATTTATGACATCAATATTCTTAACTTATTTATAAGTTAATTTGGTTGTGTTGGAATGCATTGTATTGAATTTAACTTTGGTTGTCCCTTTCTCCCTAAAAATCTACGATCCAAACCCCTTCTAAGAGTAAGAAGCAAAGAAATATGATGGGAAATATTATGTTCATCCACCATAGAAATTTTTCTAGCAATGTAACAAGAAGTTTACAATCGATGTCTAAAAAAACGCTAGCCATCACCTTTTCCTTTTGCAGCGAGGTAAGGAAATTCGTATTTATTTGCATGTGTTGTGAATTAAGAATTACAAAGGAAAGAAACTAATGATAGAACATGAATAAAAATAAATAAGTGAAAAAAAAACTTAAAATATTTTCACGTCTTTTTTTCAAAAGAAAGTTGGGGGAATAAATACTCCAAATTTTATTTCCTTATAATTATGATATATTTAAATGGAATTTATTATGTCTTAAAATGCCAAACTATCAAATTTTTGAAATTTTGTTCATTATTTTATGTAAGAGATCAATAATTATCATCTTTATTTCATTTATGACATCAATATTCTTAACTTATTTATAAGTTAATTTGGTTGTGTTGGAATGCATTGTATTGAATTTAACTTTTGTTATCCCTTTCTCCCTAAGAATCTAGGATCCAAACCCCTTCTAAGAGTAAGAAGCAAAGAAATATGATGGGAAATATTATGTTCATCCACCATAGAAATTTTTCTAGCAATGTAACAAGAAGTTTACAATCGATGTCTAAAAAAACGCTAGCCATCACCTTTTCCTTTTTGCAGGGAAGTAATAAAATTCGTATTTATTTGCATGTGTTGTGAATTAAGAATTACAAAGGAAAGAAACTAATGATAGAACATGAATAAAAATAAATAAGTGAAAAAAAAAACTTAAATATTTCCTCATGTCTTTTTTTCAAAAGAAAGTTGGGGGAATAAATACTCCAAATTTTATTTCCTTATAATTATGATATATTTAAATGGAATTTATTATGTCTTAAAATGCCAAACTATCAAATTTTTGAAATTTTGTTCATTATTTTATGTAAGAGATCAATAATTATCATCTTTATTTCATTTATGACATCAATATTCTTAACTTATTTATAAGTTATTTTGGTTGTGTGGGAATGCATTGTATTGAATTTAACTTTGGTTGTGCCTTTCTCCCTAAAAATCTATGATCCAAACCCCTTCTAAGAGTAAGAAGCAAAGAAATATGATGGGAAATATTATGTTCATCCATCATAGAAATTTTTCTAGCAATGTAACAAGAAGTTTACAATCGATGTCTAAAAAAACGCTAGCCATCACCTTTTCCTTTTGCAGCGAGGTAAGGAAATTCGTATTTATTTGCATGTGTTGTGACTTAAGAATTACAAAGGAAAGAAACTAATGATAGAACATGAATAAAAATAAATAAGTGAAAAAAAACTTAAAATATTTTCACGTCTTTTTTTCCAAAAGAAAGTTGAGGAATAAATACTCCAAATTTTATTTCCTTATAATTATGATATATTTAAATGGAATTTATTATGTCTTAAAATGCCAAACTATCAAATTTTTGAAATTTTGTTCATTATTTTATGTAAGAGATCAATAATTATCATCTTTATTTCATTTATGACATCAATATTCTTAACTTATTTATAAGTTAATTTGGTTGTGTTGGAATGCATTGTATTGAATTTAAATTTTGGTTTCCCTTTCTTCCTAAGAATCTAGGATCCAAACCCCTGCTAAGAGTAAGAAGCAAAGAAATATGATGGGAAATATTATGTTCATCCATCATAGAAATTTTTCTAGCAATGTAACAAGAAGTTTACAATCGATGTCTAAAAAAACGCTAGCCATCACCTTTTCCTTTTGCAACCAAGTAAGGAAATTCGTATTTATTTGCATGTGTTGTGAATTAAGAATTACAAAGGAAAGAAACTAATGATAGAACATGAATAAAAATAAATAAGTGAAAAAAAAAACTTAAAATATTTTTTCTCCCTATTTTTAAAAGAAAATTGCGGTATAAATACTCCAAATTTTATTTCCTTATAATTATGATATATTTAAATGGAATTTATTATGTCTTAAAATGCCAAACTATCAAATTTTTGAAATTTTGTTCATTATTTTATGTAAGAGATCAATAATTATCATCTTTATTTCATTTATGACATCAATATTCTTAACTTATTTATACTTATTTTGGTTGTGTGGGAATGCATTGTATTGAATTTGACTTTGGTTGTCCCTTTCTCCCAAGGAATCTAGGATCCAAACCACTTCTAAGAGTAAGAAGCAAAGAAATATGATGGGAAATATTATGTTCATCCATCATAGAAATTTTTCTAGCAATGTAACAAGAAGTTTACAATCGATGTCTAAAAAAACGCTAGCCATCACCTTTTCCTTTTGCAGCGAGGTAAGGAAATTCGTATTTATTTGCATGTGTTGTGACTTAAGAATTACAAAGGAAAGAAACTAATGATAGAACATGAATAAAAATAAATAAGTGAAAAAAAAACTTAAAATATTTTCACGTCTTTTTTTCAAAAGAAAGTTGGGGGAATAAATACTCCAAATTTTATTTCCTTATAATTATGATATATTTAAATGGAATTTATTATGTCTTAAAATGCCAAACTATCAAATTTTTGAAATTTTGTTCATTATTTTATGTAAGAGATCAATAATTATCATCTTTATTTCATTTATGACATCAATATTCTTAACTTATTTATAAGTTAATTTGGTTGTGTTGGAATGCATTGTATTGAATTTAAATTTTGTTATCCCTTTCTTCCTAAGAATCTAGGATCCAAACCCCTGCTAAGAGTAAGAAGCAAAGAAATATGATGGGAAATATTATGTTCATCCACCATAGAAATTTTTCGAGCAATGTAACAAGAAGTTTACAATCGATGTCTAAAAAAACGCTAGCCATCACCTTTTCCTTTTTGCAGGGAAGTAATAAAATTTGCATTTATTTGCATGTGTTGTGAAGTAAGAATTACAAAGGAAAGAATATAATGATAGAACATGAATAAAAATAAATAAATAAATAAAAACTTAAATATTTTCAAATGTCTTTTTTTCAAAAGAAAGTTGGCGGAATAAATTCTCCAAATTTTATTTCCTTATAATTATGATATATTTAAATGGAATTTATTATGTCTTAAAATGCAAAACTATCAAAGTTTTGAAATTTTGTTCATTATTTTATGTAAGAGATCAATATTTATCATCTTTATTTCATTTATGACATCAATATTCTTAACTTATTTATAAGTTAATTTGGTTGTGTTGGAATGCATTGTGTTGAATTTAAATTTTGTTATCCCTTTCTTCCTAAGAATCTAGGATCCAAACCCCTTCTAAGAGTAAGAAGCAAAGAAATATGATGGGAAATATTATGTTCATCCACCATAGAAATTTTTCTAGCAATGTAACAAGAAGTTTACAAATGATGTCTAAAAAACGCTAGCCATCATCTTTTCCTTTTGCAGCGAGGTAAGGAAATTCGTATTTATTTGCATGTGTTGTGAATTAAGAATTACAAAGGAAAGAAACTAATGATAGAACATGAATAAAAATAAATAAGTGAAACGAAAAATCTTAAACATTTTCTCATGTGTATTTTTCAAAGAAAGTTGGCGGAATAAATTCTCCAAATTTTATTTCCTTATAATTATGATATATTTAAATGGAATTTATTATGTCTTAAAATGCCAAACTATCAAATTTTTGAAATTTTGTTCATTATTTTATGTAAGAGATCAATAATTATCATCTTTATTTCATTTATGACATCAATATTCTTAACTTATTTATAAGTTAATTTGGTTGTGTTGGAATGCATTGTATTGAATTTAAATTTTGTTATCCCTTTCTTCCTAAGAATCTAGGATCCAAACCACTTCTAAGAGTAAGAAGCAAAGAAATATGATGGGAAATATTATGTTCATCCATCATAGAAATTTTTCTAGCAATGTAACAAGAAGTTTACAATCGATGTCTAAAAAAACGCTAGCCATCACCTTTTCCTTTTTGCAGGGAAGTAATAAAATTCGTATTTATTTGCATGTGTTGTGAATTAAGAATTACAAAGGAAATAAGCTAATGATAGAACATGAATAAAAATAAATAAGTGAAATAAAAAATCTTAAACATTTTCTCATGTGTATTTTTCAAAAGAAAGTTGGCGGAATAAATACTCCAAATTTTATTTCCTTATAATTATGATATATTTAAATGGAATTTATTATGTCTTAAAATGCCAAACTATCAAATTTTTGAAATTTTGTTCATTATTTTATGTAAGAGATCAATAATTATCATCTTTATTTCATTTATGACATCAATATTCTTAACTTATTTATAAGTTAATTTGGTTGTGTTGGAATGCATTGTATTGAATTTAACTTTGGTTGTCCCTTTCTCCCTAAAAATCTAGGATCCAAACCCCTTCTAAGAGTAAGAAGCAAAGAAATATGATGGGAAATATTATGTTCATCCACCATAGAAATTTTTCTAGCAATGTAACAAGAAGTTTACAATCGATGTCTAAAAAAACGCTAGCCATCACCTTTTCCTTTTTGCAGGGAAGTAATAAAATTCGTATTTATTTGCATGTGTTGTGAATTAAGAATTACAAAGGAAAGAAACTAATGATAGAACATGAATAAAAATAAATAAGTGAAAAAAAACTTAAACATTTTCTCATGTGTATTTTTCAAAAAAAGTTGGCGGAATAAATACTCCAAATTTTATTTCCTTATAATTATGATATATTTAAATGGAATTTATTATGTCTTAAAATGCCAAACTATCAAATTTTTGAAATTTTGTTCATTATTTTATGTAAGAGATCAATAATTATCATCTTTATTTCATTTATGACATCAATATTCTTAACTTATTTATAAGTTATTTTGGTTGTGTGGGAATGCATTGTATTGAATTTAACTTTGGTTGTCCCTTTCTCCCAAGGAATCTAGGATCCAAACCACTTCTAAGAGTAAGAAGCAAAGAAATATGATGGGAAATATTATGTTCATCCATCATAGAAATTTTTCTAGCAATGTAACAAGAAGTTTACAATCGATGTCTAAAAAAACGCTAGCCATCACCTTTTCCTTTTGCAGCGAGGTAAGGAAATTCGTATTTATTTGCATGTGTTGTGAATTAAGAATTACAAAGGAAAGAAACTAATGATAGAACATGAATAAAAATAAATAAGTGAAAAAAAAACTTAAAATATTTTCACGTCTTTTTTTCAAAAGAAAGTTGGGGGAATAAATACTCCAAATTTTATTTCCTTATAATTATGATATATTTAAATGGAATTTATTATGTCTTAAAATGCCAAACTATCAAATTTTTGAAATTTTGTTCATTATTTTATGTAAGAGATCAATAATTATCATCTTTATTTCATTTATGACATCAATATTCTTAACTTATTTATAAGTTAATTTGGTTGTGTTGGAATGCATTGTATTGAATTTAACTTTGGTTGTCCCTTTCTCCCTAAAAATCTACGATCCAAACCCCTCCTAAGAGTAAGAAGCAAAGAAATATGATGGGAAATATTATGTTCATCCACCATAGAAATTTTTCTAGCAATGTAACAAGAAGTTTACAATCGATGTCTAAAAAAACACTAGCCATCACCTTTTCCTTTTTGCAGGGAAGTAATAAAATTCGCATTTATTTGCATGTGTTGTGAATTAAGAATTACAAAGGAAAGAAACTAATGATAGAACATGAATAAAAATAAATAAGTGAAAAAAAAATATTAAACATTTTCTCATGTGTATTTTTCAAAAGAAAGTTGGGGGAATAAATACTCCAAATTTTATTTCCTTATAATTATGATATATTTAAATGGAATTTATTATGTCTTAAAATGCCAAACTATCAAATTTTTGAAATTTTGTTCATTATTTTATGTAAGAGATCAATAATTATCATCTTTATTTCATTTATGACATCAATATTCTTAACTTATTTATAAGTTAATTTAGTTGTGTGGGAATGCATTGTATTGAATTTGACTTTGGTTGTCCCTTTCTCCCAAGGAATCTAGGATCCAAACCACTTCTAAGAGTAAGAAGTAAAGAAATATGATGGGAAATATTATGTACATCCATCATAGAAATTTTTCTATCAATGTAACAAGAAGTTTACAATCGATGTCTAAAAAAACGCTAGCCATCACCTTTTCCTTTTGCAGGGAGGTAAGGAAATTCGTATTTATTTGCATGTGTTGTGAATTAAGAATTACAAAGGAAAGAAACTAATGATAGAACATGAATAAAAATAAATAAGTGAAAAAAAACTTAAAGATTTTCACATGTCTTTTTTTCCAAAAGAAAGTTGGGGGAATAAATACTCCAAATTTTATTTCCTTATAATTATGATATATTTAAATGGAATTTATTATGTCTTAAAATGCCAAACTATCAAATTTTTGAAATTTTGTTCATTATTTTATGTAAGAGATCAATAATTATCATCTTTATTTCATTTATGACATCAATATTCTTAACTTATTTATAAGTTAATTTAGTTGTGTTGGAATGCATTGTATTGAATTTAACTTTGGTTGTCCCTTTCTCCCTAAGAATCTAGGATCCAAACCACTTCTAAGAGTAAGAAGTAAAGAAATATGATGGGAAATATTATGTACATCCATCATAGAAATTTTTCTATCAATGTAACAAGAAGTTTACAATCGATGTCTAAAAAAACGCTAGCCATCACCTTTTCCTTTTGCAGGGAGGTAAGGAAATTCGTATTTATTTGCATGTGTTGTGACTTAAGAATTACAAAGGAAAGAAACTAATGATAGAACATGAATAAAAATAAATAAGTGAAAAAAAAACTTAAACATTTTCTCATGTCTTTTTTTCAAAAGAAAGTTGGGGGAATAAATACTCCAAATTTTATTTCCTTATAATTATGATATATTTAAATGGAATTTATTATGTCTTAAAATGCCAAACTATCAAATTTTTGAAATTTTGTTCATTATTTTATGTAAGAGATCAATAATTATCATCTTTATTTCATTTATGACATCAATATTCTTAACTTATTTATAAGTTAATTTAGTTGTGTTGGAATGCATTGTATTGAATTTAACTTTTGTTATCCCTTTCTCCCTAAGAATCTAGGATCCAAACCACTTCTAAGAGTAAGAAGCAAAGAAATATGATATGAAATAATATGTTCATCCACCATAGAAATTTTTCTAGCAATGTAATAAGAAGTTTAAAATCGATGTCTAAAAAACGCTAGCCATCACCTTTTCCTTTTGCAGCGAGGTAAGGAAATTCGTATTTATTTGCATGTGTTGTGAATTAAGAATTACAAAGGAAAGAAAATAATGACAGAATATGAATAAAAATAAATAAGTGAAAAAAAATATTAAACATTTTCTCATGTGTATTTTTCAAAAGAAAGTTGGGGGAATAAATACTCCAAATTTTATTTCCTTATAATTATGATATATTTAAATGGAATTTATTATGTCTTAAAATGCCAAACTATCAAATTTTTGAAATTTTGTTCATTATTTTATGTAAGAGATCAATAACGCTCATCTTTAATTCATTTATGACATCAATATTCTTAACTTATTTATAAGTTATTTTGGTTGTGTGGGAATGCATTGTATTGAATTTAACTTTGGTTGTCCCTTTCTCCCTAAAAATCTACGATCCAAACCCCTCCTAAGAGTAAGAAGCAAAGAAATATGATGGGAAATATTATGTTCATCCACCATAGAAATTTTTCTAGCAATGTAACAAGATGTTTACAAATGATGTCTAAAACAACCTCTAGCCATCATCTTTTCCCTATGCAGCAAGGTAAGGAAATTCGTATTTATTTGCATGTGTTGTGAATTAAGAATTACAAAGGAAAGAAACTAATGATAGAACATGAATAAAAATAAATAAGTGAAAAAAAAACTTAAATATTTTCCCTTCTTTTTTTCAAAAGAAAGTTGGGGGAATAAATACTCCAAATTTTATTTCCTTATAATTATGATATATTTAAATGGAATTTATTATGTCTTAAAATGCCAAACTATCAAATTTTTGAAATTTTGTTCATTATTTTATGTAAGAGATCAATAATTATCATCTTTATTTCATTTATGACATCAATATTCTTAACTTATTTATAAGTTAATTTGGTTGTGTTGGAATGCATTGTATTGAATTTAACTTTTGTTATCCCTTTCTCCCTAAGAATCTAGGATCCAAACCCCTTCTAAGAGTAAGAAGCAAAGAAATATGATGGGAAATATTATGTTCATCCACCATAGAAATTTTTCTAGCAATGTAACAAGAAGTTTACAATCGATGTCTAAAAAAACGCTAGCCATCACCTTTTCCTTTTTGCAGGGAAGTAATAAAATTCGTATTTATTTGCATGTGTTGTGAATTAAGAATTACAAAGGAAAGAAACTAATGATAGAACATGAATAAAAATAAATAAGTGAAAAAAAACTTAAAATATTTTCACGTCTTTTTTTCAAAAGAAAGTTGGGGGAATAAATACTCCAAATTTTATTTCCTTATAATTATGATATATTTAAATGGAATTTATTATGTCTTAAAATGCCAAACTATCAAATTTTTGAAATTTTGTTCATTATTTTATGTAAGAGATCAATAATTATCATCTTTATTTCATTTATGACATCAATATTCTTAACTTATTTATAAGTTAATTTGGTTGTGTTGGAATGCATTGTATTGAATTTAACTTTGGTTATCCCTTTCTCCCTAAGAATCTAGGATCCAAACCCCTTCTAAGAGTAAGAAGCAAAGAAATATGATGGGAAATATTATGTTCATCCACCATAGAAATTTTTCTAGCAATGTAACAAGAAGTTTACAATCGATGTCTAAAAAAACACTAGCCATCACCTTTTCCCTTTTGCAGTGAGGTAATAAAATTTGCATTTATTTGCATGTGTTGTGAATTCAGAATTATAAAGGAAATAAAATTATGATAGAACATGAATAAAACTAAATAAATTAAAAAAAAACTTAAACATTTTCACATGTCTTTTTTTCAAAAGAAAGTTGGGGGAATAAATACTCCAAATTTTATTTCCTTATAATTATGATATATTTAAATGGAATTTATTATGTCTTAAAATGCCAAACTATCAAATTTTTGAAATTTTGTTCATTATTTTATGTAAGAGATCAATAATTATCATCTTTATTTCATTTATGACATCAATATTCTTAACTTATTTATAAGTTAATTTGGTTGTGTTGGAATGCATTGTATTGAATTTAACTTTGGTTATCCCTTTCTCCCTAAGAATCTAGGATCCAAACCCCTTCTAAGAGTAAGAAGCAAAGAAATATGATGGGAAATATTATGTTCATCCACCATAGAAATTTTTCTAGCAATGTAACAAGAAGTTTACAATCGATGTCTAAAAAAACGCTAGCCATCACCTTTTCCTTTTTGCAGGGAAGTAATAAAATTCGTATTTATTTGCATGTGTTGTGAATTAAGAATTACAAAGGAAAGAAACTAATGATAGAACATGAATAAAAATAAATAAGTGAAAAAAAAACTTAAACATTTTCTCATGTCTATTTTTCAAAAAAGGTTGGGGGAATAAATACTTCAAAATTTATTTCCTTATAATTATGATATATTTAAATGGAATTTATTATGTCTTAAAATGCAAAACTATCAAATTTTTGAAATTTTGTTCATTATTTTATGCAAGAGATCAATAATTATCATCTTTATTTCATTTATGACATCAATATTCTTAACTTATTTATAAGTTAATTTGGATGTGTTTTAATGCATTGTATTGAATTTAACTTTGGTTATCCCTTTCTCCCTAAGAATCTAGGATTCAAACAACTTCTAAGAATAAGAAGGAAAGAAATAGGATGGGAAATGTTATGTTCATCCACCATAGCAATTTTTCTAGCAATGTAACTAGATGTTTACAATCGATGTCTAAAAAAACGCTAGCCATCACCTTTTCCTTTTTCCTGGGAAGTAATAAAATTCGCTTTTATTTGCATGTGTTGTGAATTAAGAATTACAAAGGAAAGAAAATAATGATAGAACATGAATAAAAATAAATAAGTGAAACAAAAATCTTAAATATTTTCTCATGTGTATTTTTCAAAAGAAAGTTGGTGGAATAAATACTCCAAATTTTATTTCCTTATAATTATGATATATTTAAATGGAATTTATTATGTCTTAAAATGCCAAACTATCAAATTTTTGAAATTTTGTTCATTATTTTATGTAAGAGATCAATAATTATCATCTTTATTTCATTTATGACATCAATATTCTTAACTTATTTATAAGTTAATTTGGTTGTGTTGGAATGCATTGTATTGAATTTAAATTTTGTTATCCCTTTCTTCCTAAGAATCTAGGATCCAAACCCCTTCTAAGAGTAAGAAGCAAAGAAATATGATGGGAAATATTATGTTCATCCACCATAGAAATTTTTCTAGCAATGTAACAAGAAGTTTACAATCGATGTCTAAAAAAACGCTAGCCATCACCTTTTCCTTTTTGCAGGGAAGTAATAAAATTCGCATTTATTTGTATGTGTTGTGAATTAAGAATTACAAAGGAAAGAAACTAATGATAGAACATGAATAAAAATAAATAAGTGAAAAAAAAAACTTAAACATTTTCTCATGTGTATTTTTCAATAGAAAGTTGGGGGAATAAATACTCCAAATTTTATTTCCTTATAATTATGATATATTTAAATGGAATTTATTATGTCTTAAAATGCCAAACTATCAAATTTTTGAAATTTTATTCATTATTTTATGTAAGAGATCAATAATTATCATCTTTATTTCATTTATGACATCAATATTCTTAACTTATTTATAAGTTAATTTGGTTGTGTGGGAATGCATTGTATTGAATTTAACTTTGGTTATCCCTTTCTCCCTAAGAATCTAGGATCCAAACCCCTTCTAAGAGTAAGAAGCAAAGAAATATGATGGGAAATATTATGTTCATCCACCATAGAAATGTTTCTAGCAATGTAACAAGAAGTTTACAATCGATGTCTAAAAAAACGCTAGCCATCACCTTTTCCTTTTTGCAGGGAAGTAATAAAATTCGCATTTATTTGCATGTGTTGTGAATTAAGAATTACAAAGGAAAGAAAATAATGATAGAATATGAATAAAAATAAATAAGTGAAACAAAAAATCTTAAACATTTTCTCATGTGTATTTTTCAATAGAAAGTTGGGGGAATAAATACTCCAAATTTTATTTCCTTATAATTATGATATATTTCAATGGAATTTATTATGTCTTAAAATGCCAAACTATCAAATTTTTGAAATTTTATTCATTATTTTATGTAAGAGATCAATAATTATCATCTTTATTTCATTTATGACATCAATATTCTTAACTTATTTATAAGTTATTTTGGTTGTGCTGGAATGCATTGTATTGAATTTAACTTTGGTTATCCCTTTCTCCCTAAGAATCTAGGATCCAAACCCCTTCTAAGAGTAAGAAGCAAAGAAATATGATGGGAAATATTATGTTCATCCACCATAGAAATTTTTCTAGCAATGTAACAAGAAGTTTACAATCGATGTCTAAAAAACGCCAGCCATCACCTTTTCCTTTTGCAGCAAGGTAAGGAAATTCGTATTTATTTGCATGTGTTGTGAATTAAGAATTACAAAGGAAAGAAACTAATGATAGAACATGAATAAAAATAAATAAGTGAAACAAAAATCTTAAATATTTTCTCATGTGTATTTTTCAAAAGAAAGTTGGGGAATAAATACTCCAAATTTTATTTCCTTATAATTATGATATATTTAAATGGAATTTATTATGTCTTAAAATGCCAAACTATCAAATTTTTGAAATTTTGTTCATTATTTTATGTAAGAGATCAATAATTATCATCTTTATTTCATTTATGACATCAATATTCTTAACTTATTTATAAGTTAATTTGGTTGTGTTGGAATGCATTGTATTGAATTTAACTTTTGTTATCCCTTTCTCCCAAAGAATCTAGGATCCAAACCCCTTCTAAGAGTAAGAAGCAAAGAAATATGATGGGAAATATTATGTTCATCCACCATAGAAATTTTTCTAGCAATGTAACAAGAAGTTTACAATCGATGTCTAAAAAAACGCTAGCCATCACCTTTTCCTTTTGCAGCGAGGTAAGGAAATTCGTATTTATTTGCATGTGTTGTGAATTAAGAATTACAAAGGAAAGAAACTAATGATAGAACATGAATAAAAATAAATAAGTGAAACAAAAAATCTTAAACATTTTCTCATGTGTATTTTTCAAAAGAAAGTTGGGGGAATAAATACTCCAAATTTTATTTCCTTATAATTATGATATATTTAAATGGAATTTATTATGTCTTAAAATGCCAAACTATCAAATTTTTGAAATTTTGTTCATTATTTTATGTAAGAGATCAATAATTATCATCTTTATTTCATTTATGACATCAATATTTTTAACTTATTTATAAGTTATTTTGGTTGTGTTGGAATGCATTGTATTGAATTTAACTTTGGTTTTTCCTTTCTCCCTAAGAATCTAGGATCCAATCCCCTTCTAAGAGTAAGAAGCAAAGAAATATGATGGGAAATATTATGTTCATCCACCATAGAAATTTTTCTAGCAATGTAACAAGAAGTTTACAATCGATGTCTAAAAAAACGCTAGCCATCACCATTTTCCTTTTGCAGGAAAGTAATAAAATTCGCATTTATTTGCATGTGTTGTGAATTAAGAATTACAAAGGAAAGAAAATAATGACAGAATATGAATAAAAATAAATAAGTGAAACAAAAAATCTTAAACATTTTCTCATGTGTATTTTTCAAAAGAAAGTTGGGGGAATAAATACTCCAAATTTTATTTCCTTATAATTATGATATATTTAAATGGAATTTATTATGTCTTAAAATGCCAAACTATCAAATTTTTGAAATTTTGTTCATTATTTTATGTAAGAGATCAATAACGCTCATCTTTAATTCATTTATGACATCAATATTCTTAACTTATTTATAAGTTATTTTGGTTGTGTGGGAATGCATTGTATTGAATTTAACTTTGGTTATCCCTTTCTCCCTAAGAATCTAGGATCCAAACCCCTTCTAAGAGTAAGAAGCAAAGAAATATGATGGGAAATATTATGTTCATCCACCATAGAAATTTTTCTAGCAATGTAACAAGAAGTTTACAATCGATGTCTAAAAAAACGCTAGCCATCACCATTTACTTTTTGCAAGGAGGTAAGGAAATTCGCATTTATTTGCATGTGTTGTGAATTAAGAATTACAAAGGAAAGAAAATAATGACAGAACATGTATAAAAATAAATAAGTGAAACAAAAAATCTTAAACATTTTCTCATGTGTATTTTTCAAAAGAAAGTTGGGGGAATAAATACTCCAAATTTTATTTCCTTATAATTATGATATATTTAAATGGAATTTATTATGTCTTAAAATGCCAAACTATCAAATTTTTGAAATTTTGTTCATTATTTTATGTAAGAGATCAATAATTATCATCTTTATTTCATTTATGACATCAATATTCTTAACTTATTTATAAGTTAATTTGGTTGTGTTGGAATGCATTGTATTGAATTTAACTTTTGTTATCCCTTTCTCCCTAAGAATCTAGGATCCAAAGCCCTTCTAAGAGTAAGAAGCAAAGAAATATGATGGGAAATATTATGTTCATCCACCATAGAAATTTTTCTAGCAATGTAACAAGAAGTTTACAATCGATGTCTAAAAAACGCTAGCCATCATCTTTTCCTTTTGCAGCGAGGTAAGGAAATTCGTATTTATTTGCATGTGTTGTGAATTAAGAATTACAAAGGAAAGAATATAATGACAGAATATGAATAAAAATAAATAAGTGAAACAAAAAATCTTAAACATTTTCTCATGTGTATTTTTCAAAAAAAGTTGGCGGAATAAATACTCCAAATTTTATTTCCTTATAATTATGATATATTTAAATGGAATTTATTATGTCTTAAAATGCCAAACTATCAAATTTTTGAAATTTTGTTCATTATTTTATGTAAGAGATCAATAATTATCATCTTTATTTCATTTATGACATCAATATTCTTAACTTATTTATAAGTTAATTTGGTTGTGTTGGAATGCATTGTATTGAATTTAACTTTTGTTATCCCTTTCTCCCTAAGAATCTAGGATCCAAACCCCTTCTAAGAGTAAGAAGCAAAGAAATATGATGGGAAATATTATGTTCATCCACCATAGAAATTTTTCTAGCAATGTAACAAGAAGTTTACAATCGATGTCTAAAAAAACGCTAGCCATCACCTTTTCCTTTTTGCAGGGAAGTAATAAAATTCGCATTTATTTGCATGTGTTGTGAATTAAGAATTACAAAGGAAAGAAACTAATGATAGAACATGAATAAAAATAAATAAGTGAAAAAAAAACTTAAAATATTTTCACGTCTTTTTTTCAAAAGAAAGTTGGGGGAATAAATACTCCAAATTTTATTTCCTTATAATTATGATATATTTAAATGGAATTTATTATGTCTTAAAATGCCAAACTATCAAATTTTTGAAATTTTGTTCATTATTTTATGTAAGAGATCAATAATTATCATCTTTATTTCATTTATGACATCAATATTCTTAACTTATTTATAAGTTAATTTGGTTGTGTTGGAATGCATTGTATTGAATTTAAATTTTGTTATCCCTTTCTTCCTAAGAATCTAGGATCCAAACCCCTTCTAAGAGTAAGAAGCAAAGAAATATGATGGGAAATATTATGTTCATCCACCATAGAAATTTTTCTAGCAATATAACAAGAAGTTTACAAATGATGTCTAAAAAACGCTAGCCATCATCTTTTCCTTTTGCAGCGAGGTAAGGAAATTCGTATTTATTTGCATGTGTTGTGAATTAAGAATTACAAAGGAAAGAATATAATGACAGAATATGAATAAAAATAAATAAGTGAAACGAAAAATCTTAAACATTTTCTCATGTGTATTTTAAAAAAGAAAGTTGGGGGAAAAATACTCCAAATTTTATTTCCTTATAATTATGATATATTTAAATGGAATTTATTATGTCTTAAAATGCCAAACTATCAAATTTTTGAAATTTTGTTCATTATTTTATGTAAGAGATCAATAATTATCATCTTTATTTCATTTATGACATCAATATTCTTAACTTATTTATAAGTTAATTTGGTTGTGTGGGAATGCATTGTATTGAATTTAACTTTGGTTGTCCCTTTCTCCCTAAAAATCTAGGATCCAAACCCCTCCTAAGAGTAAGAAGCAAAGAAATATGATGGGAAATATTATGTTCATCCACCATAGAAATTTTTCTAGCAATGTAACAAGAAGTTTACAATCGATGTCTAAAAAAACACTAGCCATCACCATTTCCTTTCTACAGGAAAGTAATAAAATTCGCATTTATTTGCATGTGTTGTGAATTAAGAATTACAAAGGAAAGAAAATAACGACAAAATATGAATAAAAATAAATAAGTGAAACAAAAAATATTAAACATTTTCTCATGTGTATTTTTCAAAAGAAAGTTGGGGAAATAAATACTCCAAATTTTATTTCCTTATAATTATGATATATTTAAATGGAATTTATTATGTCTTAAAATGCCAAACTATCAAATTTTTGAAATTTTGTTCATTATTTTATGTAAGAGATCAATAATTATCATCTTTATTTCATTTATGACATCAATATTCTTAACTTATTTATAAGTTAATTTGGTTGTGTTGGAATGCATTGTATTGAATTTAACTTTTGTTATCCCTTTCTCCCAAAGAATCTAGGATCCAAACCCTTCTAAGAGTAAGAACCAAAGAAATATGATGGGAAATATTATGTTCATCCACCATAGAAATTTTCTAGCAATGTAACAAGAAGTTTACAATCGATGTCTAAAAAAACGCTAGCCATCACCTTTTCCTTTTTGCAGGAAAGTAATAAAATTCGCATTTATTTGCATGTGTTGTGAATTAAGAATTACAAAGGAAAGAAAATAATGACAGAATATGAATAAAAATAAATAAGTGAAACAAAAAATCTTAAACATTTTCTCATGTGTATTTTTCAAAAGAAAGTTGGGGGAATAAATACTCCAAATTTTATTTCCTTATAATTATGATATATTTAAATGGAATTTATTATGTCTTAAAATGCCAAACTATCAAATTTTTGAAATTTTGTTCATTATTTTATGTAAGAGATCAATAATTATCATCTTTATTTCATTTATGACATCAATATTCTTAACTTATTTATAAGTTAATTTGGTTGTGTTGGAATGCATTGTATTGAATTTAACTTTTGTTATCCCTTTCTCCCTAAGAATCTAGGATCCAAACCCCTTCTAAGAGTAAGAAGCAAAGAAATATGATGGGAAATATTATGTTCATCCACCATAGAAATTTTTCTAGCAATGTAACAAGAAGTTTACAATCGATGTCTAAAAAAACGCTAGCCATCACCTTTTCCTTTTTGCAGGGAAGTAATAAAATTCGCATTTATTTGCATGTGTTGTGAATTAAGAATTACAAAGGAAAGAAAATAATGATAGAATATGAATAAAAATAAATAAGTGAAACAAAAAATATTAAACATTTTCTCATGTGTATTTTTGAAAAGAAAGTTGCGGGAATAAATACTCCAAATTTTATTTCCTTATAATTATGATATATTTAAATGGAATTTATTATGTCTTAAAATGCCAAACTATCAAATTTTTGAAATTTTGTTCATTATTTTATGTAAGAGATCAATAATTATCATCTTTATTTCATTTATGACATCAATATTCTTAACTTATTTATAAGTTAATTTGGTTGTGTTGGAATGCATTGTATTGAATTTAACTTTTGTTATCCCTTTCTCCCTAAGAATCTAGGATCCAAACCCCTTTTAAGAGTAAGAATCAAAGAAATATGATGGGAAATATTATGTTCATCCACCATAGAAATGTTTCTAGCAATGTAACAAGAAGTTCACAAATGATGTCTAAAAAACGCTAGCCATCATCTTTTCCTTTTGCAGCGAGGTAAGGAAATTCGCATTTATTTTCATGTGTTGTGAATTAAGAATTACAAAGGAAAGAAAATAATAGAATATGAATAAAAAGAAATAAGTGAAACAAAAAATCTTAAACATTTTCTCATGTGTATTTTTCAAAAGAAAGTGTGGGGAATAAATACTCCAAATTTTATTTCCTTATAATTATGATATATTTAAATGGAATTTATTATGTCTTAAAATGCCAAACTATCAAATTTTTGAAATTTTGTTAATTATTTTATGCAAGAGATCAATAATTATCATCTTTATTTCATTTATGACATCAATATTCTTAACTTATTTATAAGTTAATTTGGTTGTTTTGGAATGCATTGTATTGAATTTAACTTTGGTTATCCCTTTCCCCCTAAGAATTTAGGATCCAAACCCCTTCTAAGAGTAAGAAGCAAAGAAATATGATGGGAAATATTATGTTCATCCACCATAGCAATTTTTCTAGCAATGTAACCAGAAGTTTACAGTCGATGTCTAAAAAAACGCTAGCCATCACCTTTTCCTTTTTGTAATGAAGTAATAAAATTCGCATTTATTTGCATGTGTTGTGAATTAAGAATTACAAAGTAAAGAAAATAATGATTGAACATAAATAAAAATAAATAAGTGAAAAAAAACTTAAATATTTTCACATGTCTTTTTTTCAAAAGAAAGTGTGGGGAATAAATACTCCAAATTTTATTTCCTTATAATTATGATATATTTAAATGGAATTTATTATGTCTTAAAATGCCAAATTATCAAATATTTGAAATTTTGTTCATTATTTTATGTAAGAGATCAATAATTATCATCTTTATTTCATTTATGACATCAATATTTTTAACTTATTTATAAGTTAATTTGGTTGTGTTGGAATGCATTGTATTGAATTTAACTTTGGTTATCCCTTTCTCCCTAAGAATCTAGGATCCAAACCCTTTCTAAGAGTAAGAAGCAAAGAAATATGATGGGAAATATTATGTTCATCCACCATAGAAATTTTTCTAGCAATGTAACAAGAAGTTTACAATCGATGTCTAAAACAACGCTAGCCATCACCTTTTCCTTTTTGCAGGGAAGTAATAAAATTCGCATTTATTTGCATGTGTTGTGAATTAAGAATTACAAAGGAAAGAAAATAATGACAGAATATGAATAAAAATAAATAAGTGAAACAAAAAATCTTAAACATTTTCTCATGTGTATTTTTCAAAAGAAAGTTGGGGGAATAAATACTCCAAATTTTATTTCCTTATAATTATGATATATTTAAATGGAATTTATTATGTCTTAAAATGCCAAACTATCAAATTTTTGAAATTTTGTTCATTATTTTATGTAAGAGATCAATAATTATCATCTTTATTTCATTTATGACATCAATATTCTTAACTTATTTATAAGTTAATTTGGTTGTGTTGGAATGCATTGTATTGAATTTAACTTTTGTTATCCCTTTCTCCCTAAGAATCTAGGATCCAAACCCCTTCTAAGAGTAAGAAGCAAAGAAATATGATGGGAAATATTATGTTCATCCACCATAGAAATGTTTCTAGCAATGTAACAAGAAGTTTACAATCGATGTCTAAAGAAACGCAAGCCATCACCTTTTCCTTTTTGCAATGAAGTAATAAAATTCGCATTTATTTGCATGTGTTGTGAATTAAAAATTACAAAGGAAAGAAAATAATAACTGAATATGAATAAAAATAAATAAGTGAAAGAAAAAATCTTAAACATTTTCTCATGTGTATTTCTCAAAAGAAAGTGTGGGGAATAAATACTCCAAATTTTATTTCCTTATAATTATGATATATTTAAATGGAATTTATTATGTCTTAAAATGCCAAACTATCAAATTTTTGAAATTTTGTTCATTATTTTATGTAAGAGATCAATAATTATCATCTTTATTTCATTTATGACATCAATATTCTTAACTTATTTATAAGTTATTTTGGTTGTGTGGGAATGCATTGTATTGAATTTAACTTTGGTTTTCCATTTCTCCCTAAAAATCTACGATCCAAACCCCTTCTAAGAGTAAGAAGCAAAGAAATATGATGGGAAATATTATGTTCATCCACCATAGAAATTTTTCTAGCAATGTAATAAGAAGTTTAAAATCGATGTCTAAAAAACGGTAGCCATCACCTTTTCCTTTTGCAGCGAGGTAATAAAATTCGTATTTATTTGCATGTGTTGTGAATTAAGAATTACAAAGGAAAGAAACTAATGATAGAACATGAATAAAAATAAATAAGTGAAACAAAAAATCTTAAACATTTTCTCATGTGTATTTTTCAAAAAAAGTTGGCGGAATAAATACTCCAAATTTTATTTCCTTATAATTATGATATATTTAAATGGAATTTATTATGTCTTAAAATGCCAAACTATCAAATTTTTGAAATTTTGTTCATTATTTTATGTAAGAGATCAATAATTATCATCTTTATTTCATTTATGACATCAATATTCTTAACTTATTTATAAGTTAATTTGGTTGTGTTGGAATGCATTGTATTGAATTTAACTTTTGTTATCCCTTTCTCCCTAAGAATCTAGGATCCAAACCCCTTCTAAGAGTAAGAAGCAAAGAAATATGATGGGAAATATTATGTTCATCCACCATAGAAATTTTTCTAGCAATGTAACAAGAAGTTTACAATCGATGTCTAAAAAAACGCTAGCCATCACCATTTCCTTTTTACAGGAAAGTAATAAAATTCGCATTTATTTGCATGTGTTGTGAATTAAGAATTACAAAGGAAAGAAAATAATGACAGAATATGAATAAAAATAAATAAGTGAAACAAAAAATCTTAAACATTTTCTCATGTGTATTTTTCAAAAGAAAGTTGGGGGAATAAATACTCCAAATTTTATTTCCTTATAATTATGATATATTTAAATGGAATTTATTATGTCTTAAAATGCCAAACTATCAAATTTTTGAAATTTTGTTCATTATTTTATGTAAGAGATCAATAATTATCATCTTTATTTCATTTATGACATTAATATTCTTAACTTATTTATAAGTTAATTTGGTTGTGTTGGAATGCTTTGTATTGAATTTAACTTTGGTTGTCCCTTTCTCCCTAAAAATCTACGATCCAAACCCCTCCTAAGAGTAAGAAGCAAAGAAATATGATGGGAAATATTATGTTCATCCACCATAGAAATTTTTCTAGCAATGTAACAAGAAGTTTACAATCGATGTCTAAAAAAACGCTAGCCATCACCATTTTCTTTTTGCAGGGAAGTAATAAAATTCGCATTTATTTGCATGTGTTGTGAATTAAGAATTACAAAGGAAAGAAAATAATGACAGAATATGAATAAAAATAAATAAGTGAAACAAAAAATCTTAAACATTTTCTCATGTGTATTTTTCAAAAGAAAGTTGGGGGAATAAATACTCCAAATTTTATTTCCTTATAATTATGATATATTTAAATGGAATTTATTACGTCTTAAAAAGCAAAACTATCAAATTTTTAAAATTTTGTTAATTATTTTATGCAAGAGATCAATAATTATCATCTTTATTTCATTTATGACATCAATATTCTTAACTTATTTATAAGTTAATTTGGTTGTGTTGGAATGCATTGTATTGAATTTAACTTTGGTTATCCCTTTCTCCCTAAAAATTTAGGATCCAATCCCCTTCTAAGAGTAAGAAGCAAAAAATATGATGGGAAATATTATGTTCATCCACCATAGATATTTTTCTAGCAATATAACAAGAAGTTTACATCGATTTCTAAAAAAACGCTAGCCCTCACCATTTCCTTTTTGCACGGAAGTAATAAAATTCGCATTTATTTGCATGTGTTGTGAATTAAGAATTACAAAGGAAAGAAAATAATAACAGAATATGAATAAAAATAAATAAGTGAAACAAAAAATCTTAAACATTTTCTCATGTGTATTTTTCAAAAGAAAGTTGGGGGAATAAATACTCCAAATTTTATTTCCTTATAATTATGATATATTTAAATGGAATTTATTACGTCTTAAAAAGCAAAACTATCAAATTTTTGAAATTTTGTTCATTATTTTATGTAAGAGATCAATAATTATCATCTTTATTTCATTTATGACATCAATATTCTTAACTTATTTATAAGTTAATTTGGTTGTGTTGGAATGCATTGTATTGAATTTAACTTTGGTTATCCCTTTCTCCCTAAGAATCTAGGATCCAAACCCCTTCTAAGAGTAAGAAGCAAAGAAATATGATGGGAAATATTATGTTCATCCACCATAGCAATTTCTCTAGCAATGTAACCAGAAGTTTATAGTCGATGTCTAAAAAAACGCTAGCCATCACCTTTTCCTTTTTATAGGGAAGTAATAAAATTTGCATATATTTGCATGTGTTGTGAATTAAGAATTACAAAGTAAAGAAAATAATGACAGAACATGTATAAAAATATATAAGTGAAACAAAAAATCTTAAACATTTTCACATGTCTTTTTTTTCAAAAGAAAGGTGGGGGAATAAATACTCCAAATTTTATTTCCTTATAATTATGATATATTTAAATGGAATTTATTATGTCTTAAAATGAAAAACTGTCAAATTTTTGAAATTTTGTTCATTATTTTATGTAAGAGATCAATAATTATCATCTTTATTTCATTTATGACATCAATATTCTTAACTTATTTATAAGTTAATTAGGTTGTGTTGGAATGCATTGTATTGAATTTAACTTTGGTTATCCCATTCTCCCTAAGAATCTAGGATCCAAACCCCTTCTAAGAGTAAGAAGCAAAGAAATATGATGGGAAATATTATGTTCATCCACCATAGAAATTTTTCTAGCAATGTAACAAGAAGTTTACAATCGATGTCTAAAAAAACGCTAGCCATCACCATTTCCTTTTTGCAGGAATGTAATAAAATTCGCATTTATTTGCATGTGTTGTGAATTAAGAATTACAAAGGAAAGAATATGAATAAAAATAAATAAGTGAAACAAAAAATCTTAAACATTTTCTCATGTGTATTTTTCAAAAGAAAGTTGGGGGAATAAATACTCCAAATTTTATTTCCTTATAATTATGATATATTTAAATGGAATTTATTATGTCTTAAAATGCCAAACTATCAAATTTTTGAAATTTTGTTCATTATTTTATGTAAGAGATCAATAACGCTCATCTTTAATTCATTTATGACATCAATATTCTTAACTTATTTATAAGTTATTTTGGTTGTGTGGGAATGCATTGTATTGAATTTAACTTTGGTTGTCCCTTTCTCCCTAAAAATCTACGATCCAAACCCCTCCTAAGAGTAAGAAGCAAAGAAATATGATGGGAAATATTATGTTCATCCACCATAGAAATTTTTCTAGCAATGTAACAAGAAGTTTACAATCGATGTCTAAAAAAACGCTTGCGATCACCTTTTCCTTTTTAAGGGGAAGTAATAAAATTCGCATTTATTTGCATGTGTTGTGAATTAAGAATTACAAAGGAAAGAAAATAATGATAGAATATGAATAAAAATAAATAAGTGAAACAAAAAATCTTAAACATTTTCTCATGTGTATTTTTCAAAAGAAAGTTGGGGGAATAAATACTCCAAATTTTATTTCCTTATAATTATGATATATTTAAATGGAATTTATTATGTCTTAAAATGCCAAACTATCAAATTTTTGAAATTTTGTTCATTATTTTATGTAAGAGATCAATAATTATCATCTTTATTTCATTTATGACATCAATATTCTTAACTTATTTATAAGTTAATTTGGTTGTGTTGGAATGCATTGTATTGAATTTAACTTTGGTTATCCCTTTCTCCCTAAAAATTTAGGATCCAATCCCCTTCTAAGAGTAAGAAGCAAAAAATATGATGGGAAATATTATGTTCATCCACCATAGATATTTTTCTAGCAATATAACAAGAAGTTTACATCGATTTCTAAAAAAATGCTTGCCCTCACCATTTCCTTTTTGCACGGAAGTAATAAAATTTGCTTTTATTTGCATGTGTTGTGAATTAAGAATTACAAAGGAAAGAAAATAATAACAGAATATGAATAAAAATAAATAAGTGAAACAAAAAATCTTAAACATTTTCTCATGTGTATTTTTCAAAAGAAAGTTGGGGGAATAAATACTCCAAATTTTATTTCCTTATAATTATGATATATTTAAATGGAATTTATTACGTCTTAAAAAGCAAAACTATCAAATTTTTGAAATTTTGTTAATTATTTTATGCAAGAGATCAATAATTATCATCTTTATTTCATTTATGACATCAATATTCTTAACTTATTTATAAGTTAATTTGGTTGTGTTGGAATGCATTGTATTGAATTTAACTTTGGTTATCCCTTTCTCCCTAAGAATTTAGGATCCAAACCCCTTCTAAGAGTAAGAAGCAAAGAAATATGATGGGAAATATTATGTTCATCCACCATAGAAATTTTTCTAGCAATGTAACAAGAAGTTTACATCGATGTCTAAAAAAACGCTAGCCATCACCATTTCCTTTTTGCAACAAAGTAATACAATTCGCTTTTATTTGCATGTGTTGTGAATTAAGAATTACAAAAGAAAGAAAATAATGACAGAACATGTATAAAAATAAATAAGTGAAACAAAAAATCTTAAACATTTTCTCATGTCTAATTGACAAAAGAAAGTTGGGGAAACAAATACTCCAAATTTTATTTCCTTATAATTATGATATATTTAAATGGAATTTATTACGTCTTAAAATGCAAAACTATCAAATTTTTGAAATTTTGTTCATTATTTTATGTAAGAGATCAATAATTATCATCTTTATTTCATTTATGACATCAATATTTTTAACTTATTTATAAGTTAATTTGGTTGTGTTGGAATGCATTGTATTGAATTTAACTTTTGTTATCCCTTTCTCCCTAAGAATCTAGGATCCAATCCCCTTCTAAGAGTAAGAAGCAAAGAAATATGATGGGAAATATTATGTTCATCCACCATAGAAATTTTTCTAGCAATGTAACAAGAAGTTTACAATCGATGTCTAAAACAACGCTAGCCATCACCTTTTCCTTTTTGCAGGGAAGTAATAAAATTCGCATTTATTTGCATGTGTTGTGAATTAAGAATTACAAAGGAAAGAAAATAATAGAATATGAATAAAAAGAAATAAGTGAAACAAAAAATCTTAAACAGTTTCTCATGTGTATTTTTCAAAAGAAAGTGTGGGGAATAAATACCCCAAATTTTATTTCCTTATAATTATGATATTTTTAATTGGAATTTATTATGTCTGAAAATACCAAACTATCAAATTTTTGAAATTTTGTTCGTTGTTTTATGTAAGAGATCAATAATTATCATCTTTATTTCATTTATGACATCAATATTCTTAACTTATTTATAAGTTAATTTGGTTGTGTTGGAATGCATTGTATTGAATTTAACTTTTGTTATCCCTTTCTCCCAAAGAATCTAGGATCCAAACCCTTCTAAGAGTAAGAACCAAAGAAATATGATGGGAAATATTATGTTCATCCACCATAGAAATTTTCTAGCAATGTAACAAGAAGTTTACAATCGATGTCTAAAAAAACACTAGCCATCACCTTTTCCTTTTGTAGCGAGGTAAGGAAATTCGCATTTATTTGCATGTGTTGTGAATTAAGAATTACAAAGGAAAGAAAATAATGACAGAATATGAATAAAAATAAATAAGTGAAACAAAAAATCTTAAACATTTTCTCATGTGTATTTTTCAAAAGAAAGTGTGGGGAATAAATACCCCAAATTTTATTTCCTTATAATTATGATATATTTAAATGGAATTTATTATGTCTTAAAATGCCAAACTATCAAATTTTTGAAATTTTGTTCATTATTTTATGTAAGAGATCAATAATTATCATCTTTATTTCATTTATGACATCAATATTCTTAACTTATTTATAAGTTATTTTGGTTGTGTGGGAATGCATTGTATTGAATTTAACTTTTGTTATCCCTTTCTTCCTAAGAATCTAGGATCCAAACCCCTTCTAAGAGTAAGAAGCAAAGAAATATGATGGGAAATATTATGTTCATCCACCATAGAAATTTTTCTAGCAATGTAACAAGAAGTTTACAATCGATGTCTAAAAAAACGCTAGCCATCACCTTTTCCTTTTTGCAGGGAAGTAATAAAATTTGCATTTATTTGCATGTGTTGTGAATTAAGAATTACAAAGGAAAGAATATAATGACAGAATATGAATAAAAATAAATAAGTGAAACAAAAAATCTTAAACATTTTCTCATGTGTATTTTTCAAAAAAAGTTGGCGGAATAAATACTCCAAATTTTATTTCCTTATAATTATGATATATTTAAATGGAATTTATTATGTCTTAAAATGCAAAACTATCAAATTTTTGAAATTTTGTTCATTATTTTATGTAAGAGATCAATATTTATCATCTTTATTTCATTTACGACATCAATATTCTTAACTTATTTATAAGTTAATTTGGTTGTGTTGGAATGCATTGTATTGAATTTAACTTTTGTTATCCCTTTCTCCCAAAGAATCTAGGATCCAAACCCCTTCTAAGAGTAAGAAGCAAAGAAATATGATGGGAAATATTATGTTCATCCACCATAGAAATTTTTCTAGCAATGTAACAAGAAGTTTACAATCGATGTCTAAAAAAACGCTAGCCATCACCATTTTCTTTTTGCAGGAAAGTAATAAAATTCGCATTTATTTGCATGTGTTGTGAATTAAGAATTACAAAGGAAAGAAAATAATGACAGAATCTGAATAAAAATAAATAAGTGAAACAAAAAATCTTAAACATTTTCTCATGTGTATTTTTCAAAAGAAAGTTGGGGGAATAAATACTCCAAATTTTATTTCCTTATAATTATGATATATTTAAATGGAATTTATTACATCTTAAAATGTCAAACTATCAAATTTTTGAAATTTTGTTCATTATTTTATGTAAGAGATCAATAATTATCATCTTTATTTCATTTATGACATTAATATTCTTAACTTATTTATAAGTTAATTTGGTTGTGTTGGAATGCATTGTATTGAATTTAACTTTGGTTATCCCTTTCTCCCTAAGAATCTAGGATCCAAACCCCTTCTAAGAGCAAGAAGCAAAGAAATATGATGGGAAATATTATGTTCATCCACCATAGAAATTTTTCTAGCAATGTAACAAGAAGTTTAGAATCGATGTCTATAACAACGCTAGCCATCACCTTTTCCTTTTTGCAGCAAGGTAAGAAAATTCCCATTTATTAGCATGTGTTGTGAATTAAGAATTACAAAGGAAAGAAAATAATGATAGAACATGAATAAAAATAAATAAGTGAAACAAAAAATTTTAAACATTTTCTCATGTTTATTTTTCAAAAGAAAGTGTGGGGAATAAATACTCCAAATTTTATTTCCTTATAATTATGATATATTTAAATGGAATTTATTATGTCTTAAAATGCCAAACTATCAAATTTTTGAAATTTTGTTCATTATTTTATGTAAGAGATCAATAATTATCATCTTTATTTCATTTATGACATCAATATTCTTAACTTATTTATAAGTTAATTTGGTTGTGTTGGAATGCATTGTATTGAATTTAACTTTGGTTATCCCTTTCTCCCTAAGAATCTAGGATCCAAACCCCTTCTAAGAGTAAGAAGCAAAGAAATATGATGGGAAATATTATGTTCATCCACCATAGAAATTTTTCTAGCAATGTAACAAGAAGTTTACAAATGATGTCTAAAAAACGCTAGCCATCACCTTTTCCTTTCTTCCGGGAAGTAATATAATTCGCATTTATTTGCATGTGTTGTGAATTAAGAATTAGAAAGGAAAGAAAATAATGACAGAATATGAATAAAAATAAATAAGTGAAACAAAAAATCTTAAACATTTTCTCATGTGTATTTTTCAAAAGAAAGTTGGGGGAATAAATACTCCAAATTTTATTTCCTTATAATTATGATATATTTAAATGGAATTTATTATGTCTTAAAATGCCAAATTATCAAATATTTGAAATTTTGTTCATTATTTTATGTAAGAGATCAATAATTATCATCCTTATTTCATTTATGACATCAATATTTTTAACTTATTTATAAGTTAATTTGGTTGTGTTGGAATGCATTGTATTGAATTTAACTTTTGTTATCCCTTTCTCCCTAAGAATCTAGGATCCAATCCCCTTCTAAGAGTAAGAAGCAAAGAAATATGATGGGAAATATTATGTTCATCCACCATAGAAATTTTTCTAGCAATGTAACAAGAAGTTTACAATCGATGTCTAAAACAACGCTAGCCATCACCTTTTCCTTTTTGCAGGGAAGTAATAAAATTCGCATTTATTTGCATGTGTTGTGAATTAAGAATTACAAAGGAAAGAAAATAATAGAATATGAATAAAAAGAAATAAGTGAAACAAAAAATCTTAAACAGTTTCTCATGTGTATTTTTCAAAAGAAAGTGTGGGGAATAAATACCCCAAATTTTATTTCCTTATAATTATGATATTTTTAATTGGAATTTATTATGTCTGAAAATACCAAACTATCAAATTTTTGAAATTTTGTTCGTTGTTTTATGTAAGAGATCAATAACGCTCATCTTTATTTCATTTATGACATCAATATTCTTAACTTATTTATAAGTTAATTTGGTTGTGTTGGAATGCATTGTATTGAATTTAACTTTGGTTATCCCTTTCTCCCTAAGAATATAGGATCCAAACCATTTCTAAGAGTAAGAAGCAAAGAAATATGATGGGAAATATTATGTTCATCCACCATAGAAATGTTTCTAGGAATGTAACAAGAAGTTTACAAATGATGTCTAAAACAACCTCTAGCCATCACCTTTTCCTTTTTGCAGGGAAGTAATAAAATTCGCATTTATTTGCATGTGTTGTGAATTAAGAATTACAAAGGAAAGAAAATAATGACAGAATATGAATAAAAATAAATAAGTGAAACAAAAAATCTTAAACATTTTCTCATGTGTATTTTTCAAAAGAAAGTTGGGGAATAAATACTCCAAATTTTATTTCCTTATAATTATGATATATTTAAATGGAATTTATTATGTCTTAAAATGCCAAACTATCAAATTTTTGAAATTTTGTTCATTATTTTATGTAAGAGATCAATAATTATCATCTTTATTTCATTTATGACATCAATATTCTTAACTTATTTATAAGTTAATTTGGTTGTGTTGGAATGCATTGTATTGAATTTAACTTTGGTTATCCCTTTCTCCCTAAGAATCTAGGATCCAAACCCCTTCTAAGAGTAAGAAGCAAAGAAATATGATGGGAAATATTATGTTCATCCACCATAGAAATTTTTCTAGCAATGTAACAAGAAGTTTACAATAGATGTCTAAAAAACGCTAGCCATCACCTTTTCCTTTTTGCAGGGAAGTAATAAAATTCGCATTTATTTGCATGTGTTGTGAATTAAGAATTACAAAGGAAAGAAAATAATGACAGAATATGAATAAAAATAAATAAGTGAAACAAAAAATCTTAAACATTTTCTCATGTGTATTTTTCAAAAGAAAGTTGGGGGAATAAATACTCCAAATTTTATTTCCTTATAATTATGATATATTTAAATGGAATTTATTATGTCTTAAAATGCCAAACTATCAAATTTTTGAAATTTTGTTCATTATTTTATGTAAGAGATCAATAATTATCATCTTTATTTCATTTATGACATCAATATTCTTAACTTATTTATAAGTTATTTTGGTTGTGTGGGAATGCATTGTATTGAATTTAACTTTGGTTATCCCTTTCTCCCTAAGAATCTAGGATCCAAACCCCTTCTAAGAGTAACAAGCAAAGAAATATGATGGGAAATATTATGTTCATCCACCATAGAAATTTTTCTAGCAATGTAACAAGAAGTTTACAATCGATGTCTAAAAAAACGCTAGCCATCACCATTTTCATTTTGTAGGAAAGTAATAAAATTCGCATTTATTTGCATGTGTTGTGAATTAAGAATTACAAAGGAAAGAAAATAATGACAGAATCTGAATAAAAATAAATAAGTGAAACAAAAAATCTTAAACATTTTCTCATGTGTATTTTTCAAAAGAAAGTTGGGGGAATAAATACTCCAAATTTTATTTCCTTATAATTATGATATATTTAAATGGAATTTATTATGTCTTAAAATGCCAAATTATCAAATATTTGAAATTTTGTTCATTATTTTATGTAAGAGATCAATAATTATCATCTTTATTTCATTTATGACATCAATATTTTTAACTTATTTATAAGTTAATTTGGTTGTGTTGGAATGCATTGTATTGAATTTAACTTTTGTTATCCCTTTCTCCCTAAGAATCTAGGATCCAAACCCCTTCTAAGAGTAAGAAGCAAAGAAATATGATGGGAAATATTATGTTCATCCACCATAGAAATTTTTCTAGCAATGTAACAAGAAGTTTACAATCGATGTCTAAAAAAACGCTAGCCATCACCTTTTCCTTTTTGCAGGGAAGTAATAAAATTCGCATTTATTTGCATGTGTTGTGAATTAAGAATTACAAAGGAAAGAAAATAATGACAGAATATGAATAAAAATAAATAAGTGAAACAAAAAATCTTAAACATTTTCTCATGTGTATTTTTCAAAAGAAAGTGTGGGGAATAAATACCCCAAATTTTATTTCCTTATAATTATGATATATTTAAATGGAATTTATTATGTCTTAAAATGCCAAACTATCAAATTTTTGAAATTTTGTTCATTATTTTATGTAAGAGATCAATAATTATCATCTTTATTTCATTTATGACATCAATATTCTTAACTTATTTATAAGTTAATTTGGTTGTGTTGGAATGCATTGTATTGAATTTAACTTTTGTTATCCCTTTCTCCCTAAGAATCTAGGATCCAAACCCCTTCTAAGAGTAAGAAGCAAAGAAATATGATGGGAAATATTATGTTCATCCACCATAGAAATTTTTCTAGCAATGTAACAAGAAGTTTACAATCGATGTCTAAAAAACGCTAGCCATCACCTTTTCCTTTTTGCAGGGAAGTAATAAAATTCGCATTTATTTGCATGTGTTGTGAATTAAGAATTACAAAGGAAAGAAAAAAATGACAGAATATGAATAAAAATAAATAAGTGAAACAAAAAATCTTAAACATTTTCTCATGTGTATTTTTCAAAAGAAAGTGTGGGGAATAAATACTCCAAATTTTATTTCCTTATAATTATGATATATTTAAATGGAATTTATTATGTCTTAAAATGCCAAATTATCAAATATTTGAAATTTTGTTCATTATTTTATGTAAGAGATCAATAATTATCATCCTTATTTCATTTATGACATCAATATTTTTAACTTATTTATAAGTTAATTTGGTTGTGTTGGAATGCATTGTATTGAATTTAACTTTTGTTATCCCTTTCTCCCTAAGAATCTAGGATCCAATCCCCTTCTAAGAGTAAGAAGCAAAGAAATATGATGGGAAATATTATGTTCATCCACCATAGAAATTTTTCTAGCAATGTAACAAGAAGTTTACAATCGATGTCTAAAAAAACGCTAGCCATCACCATTTTCTTTTTGCAGGAAAGTAATAAAATTCGCATTTATTTGCACGTGTTGTGAATTAAGAATTACAAAGGAAAGAAAATAAAGATAGAATATGAATAAAAATAAATAAGTGAAACAAAAAATCTTAAACATTTTCTCATGTGTATTTTTCAAAAGAAAGTGTGGGGAATAAATACCCCAAATTTTATTTCCTTATAATTATGATATATTTAAATGGAATTTATTATGTCTTAAAATGCCAAACTATCAAATTTTTGAAATTTTGTTCATTATTTTATGTAAGAGATCAATAATTATCATCTTTGTTTCATTTATGACATCAATATTATTAACTTATTTATAAATTCATTTGGTTGTGTTGGAATGCATTGTATTGAATTTAACTTTTGTTATCCCTTTCTCCCTAAGAATCTAGGATCCAATCCCCTTCTAAGAGTAAGAAGCAAAGAAATATGATGGGAAATATTATGTTCATCCACCATAGAAATTTTTCTAACAATGTAACAAGAAGTTTACAATCGATGTCTAAAAAAACGCTAGCCATCACCTTTTACTTTTTGCATGGAAGTAATAAAATTCGCATTTATTTGCATGTGTTGTGAATTAAGAATTACAAAGGAAAGAAAATAATGACAGAATATGAATAAAAATAAATAAGTGAAACAAAAAAACTTAAATATTTTCACGTCTTTTTTTCAAAAGAAAGTTGGGGGAATAAATACTCCAAATTTTATTTCCTTATAATTATGATATATTTAAATGGAATTTATTATGTCTTAAAATGCCAAACTATCAAATTTTTGAAATTTTGTTCATTATTTTATGTAATAGATCGATAATTATCATCTTTAATTCATTTATGACATCAATATTCTTAACTTATTTATAAGTTATTTTGGTTGTGTGGGAATGCATTGTATTGAATTTAACTTTGGTTGTCCCTTTCTCCCTAAAAATCTACGATCCAAACCCCTCCTAAGAGTAAGAAGCAAAGAAATATGATGGGAAATATTATGTTCATCCACCATAGAAATTTTTCTAGCAATGTAACAAGAAGTTTACAATCGATGTCTAAAAAAACGCTAGCCATCACCTTTTCCTTTTTGCAGGGAAGTAATAAAATTCGCATTTATTTGCATGTGTTGTGAATTAAGAATTACAAAGGAAAGAAAATAATGACAGAATATGAATAAAAATAAATAAGTGAAACAAAAAATCTTAAACATTTTCTCATGTGTATTTTTCAAAAGAAAGTTGGGGAATAAATACTCCAAATTTTATTTCCTTATAATTATGATATATTTAAATGGAATTTATTATGTCTTAAAATGCCAAACTATCAAATTTTTGAAATTTTGTTCATTATTTTATGTAAGAGATCAATAATTATCATCTTTATTTCATTTATGACATCAATATTCTTAACTTATTTATAAGTTAATTTGGTTGTGTTGGAATGCATTGTATTGAATTTAACTTTGGTTATCCCTTTCTCCCTAAGAATCTAGGATCCAAACCCCTCCTAAGAGTAAGAAGCAAAGAAATATGATGGGAAATATTATGTTCATCCACCATAGAAATTTTTCTAGCAATGTAACAAGAAGTTTACAATCGATGTCTAAAAAAACGCTAGCCATCACCTTTTCCTTTTTGCAGGGAAGTAATAAAATTCGCATTTATTTGCATGTGTTGTGAATTAAGAATTACAAAGGAAAGAAAATAATGACAGAATATGAATAAAAATAAATAAGTGAAACAAAAAATCTTAAACATTTTCTCATGTGTATTTTTCAAAAGAAAGTGTGGGGAATAAATACTCCAAATTTTATTTCCTTATAATTATGATATATTTAAATGGAATTTATTATGTCTTAAAATGCAAAACTATCAAATTTTTGAAATTTTGTTCATTATTTTATGTAAGAGATCAATAATTATCATCTTTATTTCATTTATGACATCAATATTCTTAACTTATTTATAAGTTAATTTGGTTGTGTTGGAATGCATTGTATTGAATTTAACTTTGGTTATCCCTTTCTTCCTAAGAATCTAGGATCCAAACCCCTTCTAAGAGTAAGAAGCAAAGAAATATGATGGGAAATATTATGTTCATCCACCATAGAAATTTTTCTAGCAATGTAACAAGAAGTTTACAAATGATGTCTAAAAAACGCTAGCCATCACCATTTCCTTTTTGCATGGAAGTAATAAAATTCGCATTTACTTGCATGTGTTGTGAATTAAGAATTACAAAGGAAAGAAAATAAAGATAGAATATGAATAAAAATAAATAAGTGAAACAAAAAATCTTAAACATTTTCTCATGTGTATTTTTCAAAAGAAAGTTGGGGGAATAAATACTCCAAATTTTATTTCCTTATAATTATGATATATTTAAATGGAATTTATTATGTCTTAAAATGCCAAATTATCAAATATTTGAAATTTTGTTCATTATTTTATGTAAGAGATCAATAATTATCATCTTTATTTCATTTATGACATCAATATTTTTAACTTATTTATAAGTTAATTTGGTTGTGTTGGAATGCATTGTATTGAATTTAACTTTTGTTATCCCTTTCCACCTAAAAATCTAGGATCCAAACCCCCTTCTAAGAGTAAGAAGCAAAGAAATATGATGGGAAATATTATGTTCATCCACCATAGAAATTTTTCTAGCAATGTAACAAGAAGTTTACAATCGATGTCTAAAACAACGCTAGCCATCACCTTTTCCTTTTTGCAGGGAAGTAATAAAATTCGCATTTATTTGCATGTGTTGTGAATTAAGAATTACAAAGGAAAGAAAATAATGACAGAATATGAATAAAAATAAATAAGTGAAACAAAAAATCTTAAACATTTTCTCATGTGTATTTTTCAAAAGAAAGTTGGGGAATAAATACTCCAAATTTTATTTCCTTATAATTATGATATATTTAAATGGAATTTATTATGTCTTAAAATGCCAAACTATCAAATTTTTGAAATTTTGTTCATTATTTTATGTAAGAGATCAATAATTATCATCTTTATTTCATTTATGACATCAATATTCTTAACTTATTTATAAGTTAATTTGGTTGTGTTGGAATGCATTGTATTGAATTTAACTTTTGTTATCCCTTTCTCCCTAAGAATCTAGGATCCAAACCCCTTCTAAGAGTAAGAAGCAAAGAAATATGATGGGAAATATTATGTTCATCCACCATAGAAATTTTTCTAGCAATGTAACAAGAAGTTTACAATCGATGTCTAAAAAACGCTAGCCATCACCATTTCCTTTCTACAGGAAAGTAATAAAATTCGCATTTATTTGCATGTGTTGTGAATTAAGAATTACAACGGATAGAAAATAATCAAACAATATAAATAAAAATAAATAAGTGAAACAAAAAATCTTAAACATTTTCTCATGTGTATTTTTCAAAAGAAAGTTGGGGAAATAAATACTCCAAATTTTATTTACTTATAATTATGATATATTTAAATGGAATTTATTACATCTTAAAATGCCAAACTATCAAATTTTTGAAATTTTGTTCATTATTTTATGTAAGAGATCAATAATTATCATCTTTATTTCATTTATGACATTAATATTCTTAACTTATTTATAAGTTAATTTGGTTGTGTTGGAATGCATTGTATTGAATTTAACTTTGGTTATCCCTTTCTCCCTAAGAATTTAGGATCCAAACCCTTTCTAAGAGTAAGAAGCAAAGAAATATGATGGGAAATATTATGTTCATCCACCATAGAAATTTTTCTAGCAATGTAACAAGAAGTTTACAATCGATGTCTAAAAAAACGCTAGCCATCACCTTTTCCTTTTTGCAGGGAAGTAATAAAATTCGCATTTATTTGCATGTGTTGTGAATTAAGAATTACAAAGGAAAGAAAATAATGACAGAATATGAATAAAAATAAATAAGTGAAACAAAAAATCTTAAACATTTTCTCATGTGTATTTTTCAAAAGAAAGTTGGGGGAATAAATACTCCAAATTTTATTTCCTTATAATTATGATATATTTAAATGGAATTTATTATGTCTTAAAATGCCAAACTATCAAATATTTGAAATTTTGTTCATTATTTTATGTAAGAGGTCAATAACGCTCATCTTTAATTCATTTATGACATCAATATTCTTAACTTATTTATAAGTTATTTTGGTTGTGTGGGAATGCATTGTATTGAATTTAACTTTGGTTTTTCCTTTCTCCCTAAAAATCTACCATCCAAACCCCTCCTAAGAGTAACAAGCAAAGAAATATGATGGGAAATATTATGTTCATCCACCATAGAAATTTTTCTAGCAATGTAACAAGAAGTTTACAATCGATGTCTAAAAAAACGCTAGCCATCACCATTTTCTTTTTGCAGGAAAGTAATAAAATTCGCATTTATTTGCATGTGTTGTGAATTAAGAATTACAAAGGAAAGAAAATAATGACAGAATATGAATAAAAATAAATAAGTGAAACAAAAAATCTTAAACATTTTCTCATGTGTATTTTTCAAAAGAAAGTTGGGGGAATAAATACTCCAAATTTTATTTCCTTATAATTATGATATATTTAAATGGAATTTATTATGTCTTAAAATGCCAAACTATCAAATTTTTGAAATTTTGTTCATTATTTTATGTAAGAGATCAATAATTATCATCTTTATTTCATTTATGACATCAATATTCTTAACTTATTTATAAGTTAATTTGGTTGTGTTGGAATGCATTGTATTGAATTTAACTTTTGTTATCCCTTTCTCCCTAAGAATCTAGGATCCAAACCCCTTCTAAGAGTAAGAAGCAAAGAAATATGATGGGAAATATTATGTTCATCCACCATAGAAATTTTTCTAGCAATGTAACAAGAAGTTTACAATCGATGTCTAAAAAAACGCTAGCCATCACCATTTCCTTTTTACAGGAAATAATAAAATTCGCATTTATTTGCATGTGTTGTGAATTAAGAATTACAAAGGAAAGAAAATAATGACAGAATATGAATAAAAATAAATAAGTGAAACAAAAAATCTTAAACATTTTCTCATGTGTATTTTTCAAAAGAAAGTTGGGGGAATAAATACTCCAAATTTTATTTCCTTATAATTATGATATATTTAAATGGAATTTATTATGTCTTAAAATGCCAAACTATCAAATTTTTGAAATTTTGTTCATTATTTTATGTAAGAGATCAATAATTATCATCTTTATTTCATTTATGACATCAATATTCTTAACTTATTTATAAGTTAATTTGGTTGTGTTGGAATGCATTGTATTGAATTTAACTTTTGTTATCCCTTTCTCCCTAAGAATCTAGGATCCAAACCTCTTCTAAGAGTAAGAAGCAAAGAAATATGATGGGAAATATTATGTTCATCCACCATAGAAATTTTTCTAGCAATGTAACAAGAAGTTTACAATCGATGTCTAAAAAAACGCTAGCCATCACCTTTTCCTTTTTGCAGGGAAGTAATAAAATTCGCATTTATTTGCATGTGTTGTGAATTAAGAATTACAAAGGAAAGAAAATAATGACAGAATATGAATAAAAATAAATAAGTGAAACAAAAAATCTTAAACATTTTCTCATGTGTATTTTTCAAAAGAAAGTTGGGGGAATAAATACTCCAAATTTTATTTCCTTATAATTATGATATATTTAAATGGAATTTATTATGTCTTAAAATGCCAAACTATCAAATTTTTGAAATTTTGTTCATTATTTTATGTAAGAGATCAATAACGCTCATCTTTAATTCATTTATGACATCAATATTCTTAACTTATTTATAAGTTATTTTGGTTGTGTGGGAATGCATTGTATTGAATTTAACTTTGGTTGTCCCTTTCTCCCTAAAAATCTACGATCCAAACCCCTCCTAAGAGTAAGAAGCAAAGAAATATGATGGGAAATATTATGTTCATCCACCATAGAAATTTTTCTAGCAATGTAACAAGAAGTTTACAATCGATGTCTAAAAAAACGCTAGCCATCACCTTTTCCTTTTTGCAGGGAAGTAATAAAATTCGCATTTATTTGCATGTGTTGTGAATTAAGAATTACAAAGGAAAGAAAATAATGACAGAATATGAATAAAAATAAATAAGTGAAACAAAAAATCTTAAACATTTTCTCATGTGTATTTTTCAAAAGAAAGTTGGGGGAATAAATACTCCAAATTTTATTTCCTTATAATTATGATATATTTAAATGGAATTTATTATGTCTTAAAATGCCAAACTATCAAATTTTTGAAATTTTGTTCATTATTTTATGTAAGAGATCAATAATTATCATCTTTATTTCATTTATGACATCAATATTCTTAACTTATTTATAAGTTAATTTGGTTGTGTTGGAATGCATTGTATTGAATTTAACTTTTGTTATCCCTTTCTCCCTAAGAATCTAGGATCCAAACCCCTTCTAAGAGTAAGAAGCAAAGAAATATGATGGGAAATATTATGTTCATCCACCATAGAAATGTTTCTAGCAATGTAACAAGAAGTTTACAATTGATGTCTGAAAAAAGGCTAGCCATCACCTTTTCCTTTCTTCCGGGAAGTAATAAAATTCGCATTTATTTGCATGTGTTGTGAATTAAGAATTACAAAGGAAAGAAAATAATGACAGAATATGAATAAAAATAAATAAGTGAAACAAAAAATCTTAAACATTTTCTCATGTGTATTTTTCAAAAGAAAGTTGGGGAATAAATACTCCAAATTTTATTTCCTTATAATTATGATATATTTAAATGGAATTTATTATGTCTTAAAATGCCAAACTATCAAATTTTTGAAATTTTGTTCATTATTTTATGTAAGAGATCAATAATTATCATCTTTATTTCATTTATGACATCAATATTCTTAACTTATTTATAAGTTAATTTGGTTGTGTTGGAATGCATTGTATTGAATTTAACTTTTGTTATCCCTTTCTCCCTAAGAATCTACGATCCAAACCCATCCTAAGAGTAAGAAGGAAAGAAATATGATGGGAAATATTATGTTCATTCACCATAGAAATTTTTCTAGCAATGTAACAAGAAGTTTACAATCGATGTCTAAAAAACACTAGCCATCACCTTTTCCTTTTTGCAGGTAAGTAATAAAATTCGCATTTATTTGCATGTGTTGTGAATTAAGAATTACAAAGGAAAGAAAATAATGACAGAATATGAATAAAAATAAATAAGTGAAACAAAAAATCTTAAACATTTTCTCATGTGTATTTTTCAAAAGAAAGTTGGGGGAATAAATACTCCAAATTTTATTTCCTTATAATTATGATATATTTAAATGGAATTTATTATGTCTTAAAATGCCAAACTATCAAATTTTTGAAATTTTGTTCATTATTTTATGTAAGAGATCAATAATTATCATCTTTATTTCATTTATGACATCAATATTCTTAACTTATTTATAAGTTATTTTGGTTGTGTGGGAATGCATTGTATTGAATTTAACTTTTGTTATCCCTTTCTCCCTAAGAATCTAGGATCCAATCCCCTTCTAAGAGTAAGAAGCAAAGAAATATGATGGGAAATATTATGTTCATCCACCATAGAAATTTTTCTAGCAATGTAACAAGAAGTTTACAATCGATGTCTAAAACAACGCTAGCCATCACCTTTTCCTTTTTGCAAGGAAGTAATAAAATTCGCATTTATTTGCATGTGTTGTGAATTAAGAATTACAAAGGAAAGAAAATAATGACAGAATATGAATAAAAATAAATAAGTGAAACAAAAAATCTTAAACATTTTCTCATGTGTATTTTTCAAAAGAAAGTTGGGGGAATAAATACTCCAAATTTTATTTCCTTATAATTATGATATATTTAAATGGAATTTATTATGTCTTAAAATGCAAAACTATCAAATTTTTGAAATTTTGTTCATTATTTTATGTAAGAGATCAATAATTATCATCTTTATTTCATTTATGACATCAATATTCTTAACTTATTTATAAGTTAATTTGGTTGTGTTGGAATGCATTGTATTGAATTTAACTTTGGTTATCCCTTTCTCCCTAAAAATTTAGGATCCAATCCCCTTCTAAGAGTAAGAAGCAAAAAATATGATGGGAAATATTATGTTCATCCACCATAGATATTTTTCTAGCAATATAACAAGAAGTTTACATCGATTTCTAAAAAAACGCTAGCCCTCACCATTTCCTTTTTGCACGGAAGTAATAAAATTTGCTTTTATTTGCATGTGTTGTGAATTAAGAATTACAAAGGAAAGAAAATAATAACAGAATATGAATAAAAATAAATAAGTGAAACAAAAAATCTTAAACATTTTCTCATGTGTATTTTTCAAAAGAAAGTTGGGGGAATAAATACTCCAAATTTTATTTCCTTATAATTATGATATATTTAAATGGAATTTATTATGTCTTAAAATGCCAAACTATCAAATTTTTGAAATTTTGTTCATTATTTTATGTAAGAGATCAATAATTATCATCTTTATTTCATTTATGACATCAATATTCTTAACTTATTTATAAGTTAATTTGGTTGTGTTGGAATGCATTGTATTGAATTTAACTTTTGTTATCCCTTTCTCCCTAAGAATCTAGGATCCAAACCCCTTCTAAGAGTAAGAAGCAAAGAAATATGATGGGAAATATTATGTTCATCCACCATAGAAATTTTTCTAGCAATGTAACAAGAAGTTTACAATCGATGTCTAAAAAAACGCTAGCCATCACCATTTCCTTTTTGCAAGGAAGTAATAAAATTCGCATTTATTTGCATGTGTTGTGAATTAAGAATTACAAAGGAAAGAAAATAATGACAGAATATGAATAAAAATAAATAAGTGAAACAAAAAATCTTAAACATTTTCTCATGTGTATTTTTCAAAAGAAAGTTGGGGGAATAAATACTCCAAATTTTATTTCCTTATAATTATGATATATTTAAATGGAATTTATTATGTCTTAAAATGCCAAACTATCAAATTTTTGAAATTTTGTTCATTATTTTATGTAAGAGATCAATAATTATCATCTTTATTTCATTTATGACATCAATATTCTTAACTTATTTATAAGTTAATTTGGTTGTGTTGGAATGCATTGTATTGAATTTAACTTTTGTTATCCCTTTCTCCCTAAGAATCTAGGATCCAAACCCCTTCTAAGAGTAAGAAGCAAAGAAATATGATGGGAAATATTATGTTCATCCACCATTGAAATTTTTCTAGCAATGTAACAAGAAGTTTACAATCGATGTCTAAAAAACGCTAGCCATCACCTTTTCCTTTTTGCAGGGAAGTAATAAAATTCGCATTTATTTGCATGTGTTGTGAATTAAGAATTACAAAGGAAAGAAAATAATGACAGAATATGAATAAAAATAAATAAGTGAAACAAAAAATCTTAAACATTTTCTCATGTGTATTTTTCAAAAGAAAGTTGGGGAAATAAATACTCCAAATTTTATTTACTTATAATTATGATATATTTAAATGGAATTTATTACATCTTAAAATGCCAAACTATCAAATTTTTGAAATTTTGTTCATTATTTTATGTAAGAGATCAATAATTATCATCTTTATTTCATTTATGACATTAATATTCTTAACTTATTTATAAGTTAATTTGGTTGTGTTGGAATGCATTATATTGAATTTAACTTTTGTTATCCCTTTCTCCCTAAGAATCTAGGATCCAAACCCCTTCTAAGAGCAAGAAGCAAAGAAATATGATGGGAAATATTATGTTCATCCACCATAGAAATTTTTCTAGCAATGTAACAAGAAGTTTAGAATCGATGTCTATAACAACGCTAGCCATCACCTTTTCCTTTTTGCAAGGAAGTAATAAAATTCGCATTTATTTGCATGTGTTGTGAATTAAGAATTACAAAGGAAAGAAAATAATGACAGAATCTGAATAAAAATAAATAAGTGAAACAAAAAATCTTAAACATTTTCTCATGTGTATTTTTCAAAAGAAAGTTGGGGGAATAAATACTCCAAATTTTATTTCCTTATAATTATGATATATTTAAATGGAATTTATTATGTCTTAAAATGCCAAATTATCAAATATTTGAAATTTTGTTCATTATTTTATGTAAGAGATCAATAATTATCATCCTTATTTCATTTATGACATCAATATTTTTAACTTATTTATAAGTTAATTTGGTTGTGTTGGAATGCATTGTATTGAATTTAACTTTTGTTATCCCTTTCTCCCTAAGAATCTAGGATCCAATCCCCTTCTAAGAGTAAGAAGCAAAGAAATATGATGGGAAATATTATGTTCATCCACCATAGAAATTTTTCTAGCAATGTAACAAGAAGTTTACAATCGATGTCTAAAACAACGCTAGCCATCACCTTTTCCTTTTTGCAGGGAAGTAATAAAATTCGCATTTATTTGCATGTGTTGTGAATTAAGAATTACAAAGGAAAGAAAATAATGACAGAATATGAATAAAAATAAATAAGTGAAACAAAAAATCTTAAACATTTTCTCATGTGTATTTTTCAAAAGAAAGTTGGGGGAATAAATACTCCAAATTTTATTTCCTTATAATTATGATATATTTAAATGGAATTTATTATGTCTTAAAATGCCAAACTATCAAATTTTTGAAATTTTGTTCATTATTTTATGTAAGAGATCAATAATTATCATCTTTATTTCATTTATGACATCAATATTCTTAACTTATTTATAAGTTAATTTGGTTGTGTTGGAATGCATTGTATTGAATTTAACTTTTGTTATCCCTTTCTCCCTAAGAATCTAGGATCCAAACCCCTTCTAAGAGTAAGAAGCAAAGAAATATGATGGGAAATATTATGTTCATCCACCATAGAAATTTTTCTAGCAATGTAACAAGAAGTTTACAATCGATGTCTAAAAAAACGCTAGCCATCACCTTTTCCTTTTTGCAGGGAAGTAATAAAATTCGCATTTATTTGCATGTGTTGTGAATTAAGAATTACAAAGGAAAGAAAATAATGACAGAATATGAATAAAAATAAATAAGTGAAACAAAAAATCTTAAACATTTTCTCATGTGTATTTTTCAAAAGAAAGTTGGGGAATAAATACTCCAAATTTTATTTCCTTATAATTATGATATATTTAAATGGAATTTATTATGTCTTAAAATGCAAAACTATCAAATTTTTGAAATTTTGTTCATTATTTTATGTAAGAGATCAATAATTATCATCTTTATTTCATTTATGACATCAATATTCTTAACTTATTTATAAGTTAATTTGGTTGTGTTGGAATGCATTGTATTGAATTTAACTTTTGTTATCCCTTTCTCCCAAAGAATCTAGGATCCAAACCCCTTCTAAGAGTAAGAAGCAAAGAAATATGATGGGAAATATTATGTTCATCCACCATAGAAATTTTTCTAGCAATGTAACAAGAAGTTTACAATCGATGTCTAAAAAAACGCTAGCCATCACCTTTTCCTTTTTGCAGGGAAGTAATAAAATTTGCATTTATTTGCATGTGTTGTGAATTAAGAATTACAAAGGAAAGAATATAATGACAGAATATGAATAAAAATAAATAAGTGAAACAAAAAATCTTAAACATTTTCTCATGTGTATTTTTCAAAAAAAGTTGGCGGAATAAATACTCCAAATTTTATTTCCTTATAATTATGATATATTTAAATGGAATTTATTATGTCTTAAAATGCAAAACTATCAAATTTTTGAAATTTTGTTCATTATTTTATGTAAGAGATCAATATTTATCATCTTTATTTCATTTACGACATCAATATTCTTAACTTATTTATAAGTTAATTTGGTTGTGTTGGAATGCATTGTATTGAATTTAACTTTGGTTATCCCTTTCTCCCTAAGAATCTAGGATCCAAACCCCTTCTAAGAGTAAGAAGCAAAGAAATATGATGGGAAATATTATGTTCATCCACCATAGAAATTTTTCTAGCAATGTAACAAGAAGTTTACAATCGATGTCTAAAAAAATGAAGCGATCACCTTTTCCTTTTTGCAGGGAAGTAATAAAATTTGCATTTATTTGCATGTGTTGTGAATTAAGAATTACAAAGGAAAGAAAATAATGACAGAATATGAATAAAAATAAATAAGTGAAACAAAAAATCTTAAACATTTTCTCACGTCTTTTTTTCAAAAGAAAGTTGGGGGAATAAATACTCCAAATTTTATTTCCTTATAATTATGATATATTTAAATGGAATTTATTATGTCTTAAAATGCCAAACTATCAAATTTTTGAAATTTTGTTCATTATTTTATGTAAGAGATCAATAACGCTCATCTTTAATTCATTTATGACATCAATATTCTTAACTTATTTATAAGTTATTTTGGTTGTGTGGGAATGCATTGTATTGAATTTAACTTTGGTTATCCCTTTCTCCCTAAGAATCTAGGATCCAAACCCCTTCTAAGAGTAAGAAGCAAAGAAATATGATGGGAAATATTATGTTCATCCACCATAGAAATTTTTCTAGCAATGTAACAAG